>JZKD02S1649626.1:128232-159802 GCA_000966675.3 Picea glauca
TGTTGTATCTACATGTGCATTTTCCTTCATGTCCAAATAACTTCATCAATCTTGTGGTCCAAAACCCATGACTAGGGTTGACATCAATGACAACAACCAATCTTCCAACAGAAGTCGGGTGTATTGTTTCCTTTATTTGCATACGTACTTCTTTTATTCTTTATTCATATCTATTTATGTCTAAGTAGGAACATATTTTCAAACCTGGGATTCATTGTGTAGCTCCCTGGGATTCACGCCATTTAGACAAACCGTCTTTCCTCTAAGTGAAAATTGAATTCATCATCAGCGGTGCTCCGAGTCACATCCTGTGTTTTCCCACCCACCTCACACAACAATTTTTCACTGAATATTGTTGCTTGCTTATCCTTTATCCTCTCAATTCTAGTCACTGAGTCATTTGTTTCTATCATTTTCTTGAACCGACTCCATAGCCCAAGGTCTTACTCTCTCACGCCAATATAACTAGAACTTATTATTTCAAAGGTGTTTAAATCTAGATGATAGCTCAAATCCATATCCTGTACCAAGAAGAAGTCTTCCAAGAGAGCCCTCTCTAGGTACGAAAGGCTAGTTTCAGATCTCAAAGTTGGTTTGTAGGTTTCCTCCATCATTTGTTTCTCAACCGAACGAATTTTATAGGGAGATAACAAAAAGATGCAAGGATATTCTCAAAGATCGATCTCAGGTCAGGATACCATAAAGTAAGGATCAGAGATGAATACATCAGCAAGACCACCTTCAGGACAAGGTATGGTCATTATGAGTTCATAGTGGCTCCCTTTGGGTTATCAAATGCACCAATTTTTTTCGTGTGCTTAATGAATGGTGTTTTCCAAAAATATTTAGACAAGTTTGGCATTGTCTTTTTGGATGAAATCCTTGTATATTCCAATTAAGATGAAGAGAATGAGAATCACTTGAGGATGGTATTATAAGTAGTAAGAGAACACCATATGCATGCCAAATTGAGCAAGTGCTCATTTTATCAAAATGGAATTCACCATTTGGGGCATATCATATTCGAAGAAGGGATAACAGTGGACCCCAAAAAGATTGAAGCTATAAAAGGGTGGAAAACACCTAAGAATGTGATATAATTCAGATCCTTCATGGGTCTAGCTGGCTACTATAGAAGGTTCATTGCAGAGTTTTCAAGGATTTCTCACACAATTACTTCCTTGCAAAGGAAGGGGGTGAAGTTTCAATGAATAGCAAAGTGTGAAAAGAGCTTCCATAAGTTGTATTTGTTAACCAACACTCCAATTCTGAGGATTCTTGATTCAAATGAAGATTTTGTGGTTTGCATTGATGCATGAAAGGAAGGAATTGGTGGAGTACTTAGTAAGAATGGGTTTGTAATATGCTTTGAATCCATAAAATTGAAAGAGCATGAAAGGTTCTATTCCACTCATTATTTGGAGTTGGCATCCATTGTGCACGCCTTAAAAAAATGGAGGCACTACCTCATGGGAAAGAGGTTTGAGCTGAGGACAGACCATAATGGTCTGAAATATTTGTTTAATCAGCGAACTTTAAATGCTAGGCAGAGCAGATGATTGGAATTCCTCTATGAGTAAGACTTTGATATTAAGCACATCAAAGGAAAAGAGAACAAAGTGGTTGATTCACTCAACAGGAAAGTGCATGAACTACATTCTACAACCATTAGAATGTGTCAAAATGATCTTAAAGGTAGAATTTATGAGGCTGCAAAAGTATATTTGAAGTACATGGAGTTGGTAACAAAATTACAGCACGAAAAAATGCAGCAAAAGGTTGAAGATTACAAAATGGGAGATGATGGAATTCTCTTGTATAGGAATATAATATATGTGCCCAATTCTCATGAATTGAGGGCTATGATTTTGAAATAGATGCATGATGTACCTTATGTTGGACACCCAAGATATCAAAAAATAGTTGAAATAGTCAAGAGCCAATATTATTGGCCAGGCATGATGAAGGACATTGTTGAGTACATTGCTAAATGTTTGGAGTGTCAAAAGGTCAAGGCTAAGCATAGCCACCCAGCTGGGTTTCTACAGCCATTGTCTATTCCTGAGTGGAAGTGGGAAGTGGTGACAGTGTATTTCATCACTAAATTTCCCAAAACAAGCAAGCAACATGATGTTATCATGGTGGTGGTGGACAAGCTTACTAAAGCTACCCATTTCATTACTATGAAGGTTACTCACAAGGCAACCAATGTTGATGATATTTATGTGAGGGAAGTAGCAGGTTTTCATGGCATGCCCAAGACAATTGTGTCTGACAGAGACTCAAAGTTTACCTCAACGTTCTGGAGGGGATTATTCAAAGGGTTCAGAACAAATATGAACTTCATCACAACTTATCATCCTGAGTCCGATGGGAAAACAGAAAGGGTAAACCAAGTGATATAGGATATGCTAAGAATGTACGTGATGGACAAACCATATAAATGGGAAGATTATCTACACTTGGTAGAATTTGCATACAACAATGGGTACCAAGCATCACTAAAGATGATCCCATTTAAGGCACTTTATGGAAAAAAAATGAAACACACCAATAATTTGGGACAACCCAACTGATAGAGCAGTGATTGGGCCAGAATTTCTCAGGGAAATGGAGGAACAGATGTCAAAGATAAAACAAAATTTAAAGTCTTCCCAAGACAAGAAGAAAATATATGATGACAAGGGTAGAACTCATAGGGAATTTAAAGTGGGTGATCATGTATTCTTGAAGGTAAAATCCAAAAGAAGTTCCTTGAAGTTGGGAAATGGTTCCAAGTTGACAGCCGGATATTGTGGATCATTTGAAATCCTAGAGAGGATTGGACCATTAGCTTACATGTTTTCATTACCTGCATCTATGATTATTCATAATGTGTTCCATGTATCATTGATCAAGAAATATATACATGATGTTAATCATGTTATTGATTGGAATGTGATTCAGGTGGAGCAAGGAAGAGATTTTCAAGTGCATCTGGTACGCATTCTGAACTGGAAAATAAAATAGCTCTAAAATTGAGCCATAGGGATTGTAAAGGTCCAATGGACCTGGTACAGTCATGAGGAGGCAACATGGGATCATGAAGATGTTATGTGATTAGAATACCCACATCTTATTTAATATTTTGGAATTCTTGTTGATAATATGTAAATATGATGCACTGGGATAATGTGTAAATAAGGGGAGGGGATTGTAATACCCCAAGGTCAAGCCCCTGATGAATTGTAATGATGTTTATAGGCTGTTGAGCCAAGTTTTGATAAGGTGGGAGGCTTATGTTTCTACTAGGTTGGACAACCTAGATTTTGAAGGCCAGGGAGACTGAATTATTATATGTAAATACTCACCTCATTAATATAATTGCATCATTGTGTGTAGACCAACCACGAATAAAGTGTTGTGGAGGAATAAGCTCCACTAGAAAGGGAAAGGGAGGGGGGCTATGAGGCAAGGAAAAAGAGGCTAAGCTTGAGGGCTTAACCCAAGGGGAATATTATAATGTATTTTCCTAAAATACTAAGGCTTGGAAAATAAACCATGTTATCCTAAGTTCCTTTGGGGGAGAGGAACAAACTCCAAGTGGAGAGGAATGAGCTCCAAAGAGAGCCATGTGTCAACCCATGCACATGAAGTTTTAAGTGGGAAAATCCATCGTTGAGGGGATTCTTTCATGACTCTTTCCATGCTCCCCACTCACGCACGCACTCAGACAAAGCATTCACGCTATCATTTCCTCCTTTGTTGACCTTTGCAACCTATGAAACCTACAAACTGGTGAAGATAACCTATTTTTCCTATGAGGCACAACACAATTGCACCATACCTGAGCCATATCGCGCCCCTAGTCATTTTGTTGTAGATGCCCATGTTTTCCTCTGGACTGGTGTGGCTTGTTGTCATTACAAGAGCCCATACATGATTTTGTTGTTGTTATTAACTGTTTGGATTAGGAATTGGACATAAGAAGCGGGTTTTCAAGCCTGTGGCCTTGAAGAGGTGGGTTGCCAGGCCCATTGATAGAAGAATAAGGTTGTAAGGCCTGTGAGAAAATATCTCCAGACAAGAGAGATTATTGGGGAAGTGATTTCTCCTGGAGAGAGTCCAGCAGCAGCTACAAAGCTCTAAGAATTCCTGATCTGGCCTATTGTTGAAGCCCTAGAAGGGAAGTGGAGTAGTTGATGGACTGTGGAAAAGTGAAGGTTTATATTCTTAGGGTGGGACAAGCATGTGGGGAATGAGAGTATGTGATAATTTGGAGTAAGTGGGCTCCTGGGAGGGAATCCTTCCTATTTCATTATGCAGTTTTCCATAGTCTCATTCTAGTCTAGGATTCCCTTTACCCTGGGTGGATTTGGTCCCAACTCCAAGGTGATCGATTGTTGATAGCTTAGAGCATCGTGGTCTAAGTCTAGGAGGTTCGTGGAATGTCTGCATGTAGATGGTGGCTTTCATAAAAATATAAGTACCAATTCTATGTTAATTTATGCTATGTAACATGTACATGTCATGATAGTTATATTATTTCTTGTATAAGCTATGTGTATATGATTGTTTTGATTTCCACATTAATTTGTGTATATATAGAATGCATGTTATTTGTTTAATCATATATGTGTGATGTTCCGCAAAGATATTTGTGTGCCATAGCCTAGCAAGTCTATGCCTGGGTATGGACAACTTTGATTATCTATAGCATAGTGAGAATTTTGTTTTGTATTTACTTCAGGTGACATTACCCAGTAGATGGTTGGGGGTGTTACACTATGACTAGAAAAACATTGTATAGAAAAAATGTTATTTTCAGAAAAGTTAAGTATTCTCCCACAATGGTGTAGCTAGAAGGGGATGAGAAGAAGTTAGTGATTCAGCTACCACCCAAGGCCAAGAAAGTGTTGGAAGATTGGTTGTTGTCATTGATGTCAACCCTAGTCATTGGTTTTGGACCGCAATATTGATGAGGGTATTTGGACATGAAGGACAGTGCACATGTAGCCACAACACCCATGGATGGATAGTATACATCATGTTGTTTTCGGTGGTAGGTGGAACATCACGTGGATCCTCATGGTTGAGGAGAAATGAACTTTTGAAGATGACAAAGTGAATTGAAGAAGGAAATACAGGTCGGCCCTGAATATAATTAAAGAAAATAATTACAAAATACAAAAGTGTCAAGTTGGACCTAATGTTAAAAGGAAGTGACATAAAGGGTATTGTTATGAACTTAAATTTCACCATACATGCATACCTAGCACCAGTCCCTCTTACTTGCTATTTTTGCCAAGCCATCACAAAGAAACTCTTCTTAAAAACCCTATTTTTGAAGATGTACACACCATGCAACACTATTGTCCACATACACATGCTTGTTGCACCACTTTAGCTCGTGTATGTACGCTATCTACAACATTACATCCCACATATACCCACAAATGTTGCAAAAATTAAAAAGTTGCAAGGAATTTGTTGAGATTACGAGCTATTGGGTAATTTTCCAATTGTCCCACCATCTATAGCCCATCACCCAACCGAATAACCATCATTTTTTCATATAAAATGAGGTGTTGGGGTATCATTCCAAACATAAGCATAAGAACAGTCAAACTCTTCATGTTTCACATCCCCTCCTTGCCCCATAAAATTCCATCCACCTTGTGAGATTTGCATCATAATTTCCCATTCTAGCCCTTTTTCCTCCATCATAAGCCTATGCCATTTCCCTAGAAGAAGTGTGAGAGGAGAAATATATGTGGAAGTGAAGTTGGAGCTTGGTGAAGAGGAACCTGGACTAGGTTCGTGAAGCATTCGACGATCTCATTGTAAGTAAACATTGTGATATCAATAAAAGGAATACTTTTTATGTCCCGAAATATGATGTGTCAAATATCTATGTTTGATTTATGTTTTATAATGACATCTAACCCATGATTTATATATGAGATGCATGTTTGTAGTTCTTTTTTTATCTCTTGGTGAATGCAGGTCAGCCTTGGGAGGAGACTTGTAGTCAATAGAGCGATCGAATGCGAAAGGATCGAGACCGGACACGAAGTTAAGGGTAGAGTTACCGAATCTTTTCACTTTGTATTTCATGCATGAATGTGGGGTATATCCGGGGTAGTTATAAAAAGTAGGAGAATTTTATATGGTTAGATATGCCTACATGTTGAACCCTAGTGTATTCCATAGGGGGGTTTTCCCGCTATAGTATAACTGGCAATCGTACTGGGGAAACCTCTAGGGTTTTAGGGGGTTTTAGGGGTGTTTGATTGGTTTTTAACTTTTGAGTTTCTTCCTAAGTTTGTTGAGTCTTTAAGGGATTTCGGTCACCTGATCGTGCTATACCAGGTCTCCCTGACCTATTAGTCTACATTTTTTTCTTCTTTTTTGAGGAGTTACAGGGGTGTACGTGGCCTGTAGTGGGTCTACACACATATATATGCACCCTGCCTTTAGACAACCCACGTACATATGCAGGTTTCTTGAGCACCAGTAGCATGCATGTGTCAAGAAATTTTTTTCTTAAGAAGGGGAAGTCAAGCTCTTCCCTTATTGAAGTCTGACTTCTCAGGGTTTCTTGATTAAGTACAGTGTCTATGTTTTTACAATTGAATCATGAGTTTGACGTCAATTTGGTTATCTTTTTAAATATTTCTTCTGCTTAGTTCGAAAGGGTTTTGGGCAAGTCTTCGAGTCTTTTTTGTCAACCTTTTAGGTGTCTTTAGGGACTCCTTGCGATCCCCAGTGGGCCAGAGGTCAGTTCTCAATCTTGTCTAGTTGTTTTTCACTTTTTCCCCTTTCACTTTCTTTAAAGAAAAAGAAAAAGAATTCATTTTCAAGTTTCTTGTTTGAAGCATAAAAAAAACGAATAGAAAAGTTTCCATTTCTTTGTTTGGTTAAGTAGTTGGGTTGATTATTTTTCTTGTTAGGAGAAAGAGTTATTTTCTTTAAGTTCTTTATTGATTTCTTAGAACATAAGTAGCTCGTAGTCGAGTGAAATCTCATTTTAGGTTTTCCTTTAAAAGATCTTAGAAAAAGTAGTTATGAAAATTTGGTTAAAGAGTTAGTTACAAATCTTTATTTGTCAAAAAGAAAAAGAAGTAATTTTGCTTTCAGTTTAGTTTGCTTCTCCTTTTTCATCTCTCAAAACACACCACTAGTTTCATTGTCGTTTCCTTGACTTAAAACAAGCCATCTAAAATTAATGCTAATTTAAAATCATCTAGACTTTATGTTTGTAGGGTCAATCAACTAGTCTAGGCTAGAGCCTTGAATTAGGTTGGAGAGGAAACTCTTCAAGGCTTACAGACAAACATTGGAATCAGTGCTAGGGAGTGTAAAAAGTCCAGTAAACATGAAATTTATCCGGGACCCCCCTCTAACACAAGGACTAAACATGAGGTCGCATGTGGAAAGGTAGCAGAGATAAACCCTCCAAAACCGGACCAAGTGTAGTGGGGAACACATATTGAGGAATTTTTGTGGGATATTGTTGGTCGCATTTGCCACGAAGCTTCGTGGATATCGAATCCGTTCGAGGTCCTTAGTTTTCTTCCAGACTACTTTCTTTCGATACCCTCGGTAGGTTTTAGGCTTAGTTACCCTACTCATTGTGGTCCACCCGACTGTCAACTGTACCCGCCTGGTGACTTTTCACGAGCTGGCAAGATAGTTTCCTTTATCTTAGGGACTTACATAGGTGACTGCAGGGGTATACTGCGGTACCTAGGGAAAATGTCAGGCCATGATTTGCAGAGTATACCATGAGGGTGCTTCCATGTTTGAGTTGTACTTGCACCGGTAAGTTTCTCTAGTGTTGGTTGGCGTAATTGTTCTTCCAACTAGTTAGTAGTTCAATTGCTTTATCTCATAGGAAATTTTCTAGTGTGTGCTTGGTCTTCAATGTTAGAAAAATCCTTACTGTGTCATTGATATTCTCATGCAATGGAAGATCAAGAGTTCCTCCAGTCGTGAAGGCTTCAATGCCTGTCGTCGGTTACTTTGGAGCCACCACCGCCACCGTTAGGGCGAATAATTGAACAGCAAGGGTCATTTGAGGTGACCAGGCCATAGGAAACTGTGCCCGATCTAGCTCCGAGAGGAGAACACTCATATCTGAAGGAACCAACTATTTTTTACCTTGGAGTGGAAGCTCTCGATATGTATAACCCTCCGATCACTGACTTGCTGACACAACTTTTGATACAACTTTCCCCTCTAAGGGTAACACATCATGAGCGTCAAATAGTCCTACAAGCAGTGATGAAAGCAAATGTTGTTACTTCATCAGGGAGTCCTCACACTCCCTCTATGGCTGCCAACACAGGGGGCATTCTTCCTCCTAACCCACCTTCACTTGTCCAGACCACTATGGTCTGGACTGCCTATACTTCCGGAAGCGGTCTGATTTCGTCTATGGTGGTGATCACTGCATTGTTCACACAAAGTGCGATGGGTCCTCGGTTTTCATACGAGATGCCTGGCTTTGATACGAACTTGGTCCTCACCTACTCCACCCTACAGACCATGGGTCTAGGGGCAGGGAGCTCAAATTCTCCTCTGCAAGGGTCCATGGGGGGAACCTCATCCCCCTATAATGCTTTCCCTTACGGCGAGGGTCATACACCTCCTTTGTCACCCTCGCTTAGTGGTGCTTCTCAACAACCCATATGGCCAAACATGAACTACAGCTTGTTCGGAGTAGGTAGTCGAGGACCTTCTTCCTACACCACGCTGGTGGGTTCAATGTCATTCTCTTTGTTTGGTGCATTTGGAAACAACGCATTCTCGTCAGCTGTCATCTCGGTCAGGGGAAACCCTAGTTTTGGACCACAAAATCTTGTGCAAGGTATTATTCCTACACAGGGGGCCAACACAGGAGTCTCCTCCTCACAAGGACTCTGGAATCTATGGCAGGGATTAGTGCCCTCATCAGGGATGTCGATCGGGGGAAACCCCTTCCATGGTCAATGGAACCCCAGACAAGGATAAGTACCTATGTCGATCAGATCGGTAGGCGGAAACCCTTTCCAAAACCTTTGGAACACAACGTAGGGAGAAATACCTTCCCATCCCTCAACGTCCAACTATGGGAGTCAGTCGATGATATCTCAACAAGCGTAGTATCAGAATGCTAGCCAAGGCCATGGTTTTTACCAAAACCATGGTTAGCAGCCTAACTTTTCCTGGAAACCTAGTGCCAGTCAAATTCTAGGCACCTTCCCTCCTATACTTAGTCAACAGCCCAAGCTACAGTTTCTGGCAATGTTGCATTTTCCAGACTTGTCAAGATTGTTAAACAACCCAATTGGTCACGATACGCGTTTGTCTCCCACGCTGACAAAGTTGCCCTCAGACATTCCAAAGTTTGAAGGTAAGCCTAACGAAGATCCAGACGATCACATGACCACATTTCACCTATGGTGCTCGTCAAACTCTCTGAGAGATGACTCCATTTAGTTGCATCTATTTCAATGCACTCTTATCGGGAGTGTCACAAAATGGTACATTGAGCTCGACCTCTCAAGATATTCTTGCTTTAGAGAATTGTCAATGGTTTTTCTCAAAAATTTCCAACTACCTGTGAGATATGATGTCAGCACCGAATTGATGGCCAACTTCAAGCAGACGAAGGCCGATCATATCTTGGATCACATCCGAGAATGGTGGTGTTGGAAGAGTTTGATAAAAGTACTAGTTCCACCATCATTCCTGCTAGAGTGGTTCCTTAATTCTTTGGTACCTTAGCTATCCAAGGACGTTGCAATGTCTAGGTTCTTTTCTAAGGAAGAGGAAATAATGAGAGATCAATAGCTTGAATTGATATACTCTCAATCTGGTTTACTTTACAAGGTTTTTCCAGATGTGCCACCGTCTATCCTTAACAAGACCAGACACAAGTCTAGACCACATGTCGACGGCATAGTTGGTTCATCACAAGAGAAGCCCATTGATCAGCTATCGAATCAATTACAACAATTTTTTATACAGCAAACAGTGGCCAACCAAACCTCTAGTTCAGCTACTCCCCCTACTCAAATGTTGGATGTACACAGTGTGCAGTTGACAAACCCGAAGGCCCACCAGCAACCTGGCGGCAAGAAAAAATAGCGAAACAAGAAGGGTAAGGGGGATAATAAACCCACCAACAATGCTGACGGGGGAAACATAGAGAAAAGAAAGTTGAAGTATCTATGAAATATTTGCACGGAATACCACCCAACTCACTTGTGCCCTTGACTTGCGGAGGCCCAGAAGTTATTGGCACAACAGTAGCTTGTTATGTTAATGAACCCATTTCCACATGGGGGAAAATTGACTCAAGCCTCTTCGAGCACAGATGGGGGAAGTCAGGGAACCCCTCCATCTTCTAGTAACCCCTCGGCCATGAACGTTTATATGTTGAAGGGTGACGCTCACATAGCAACTAGGGAAGACGATTACAAAATGCCAAACACTGTTGAAAAGGGTAAAGAAGTTGAAAACCCATTAGTTCCTCTCCAGATTGAGAGGATGATGGGAGAAACAATGACACTCACCCCAAATAGGGCGTTCAATAAATCTTCTCATAATCCAAACGCAATGGCCGCCCAAAAATACTCTTTGGTGGAGGATTTGTCACAAAATCCTTGCGCGATGTTTTCTTTGGAGGTACTCAGGAGAAGCCCTTCACAGAGAAAGGCTCTACTAGCTGCATCAGGATCCACTGAAACCTATAATCCGGGAACGATCATGCTTGATACGACCAACTTGAAGCCTCTTCTCCCATACCACGTTTCATTTCAGATAGTAGTGGCTAACCCCATGAAATATTTTACTCGAAAAAAATTTCACACATTGGTTGATGAGGGCACCTCGACATGCGTGATGTTGTTGGCATGTTGGAAGGCCATTGGCCAACCCATTTTATCTCTATCACCTACTCTTCTTACTTATTTTGACATTCATCCTTTCAGACCACATGGAATCATCCCTTCTTTCCCCTTGTAGTTGGGAGGGATGACCGTGCACTCGAATTCAAAGTGGTCGATGTGCCTCTTGGCTACAACCTACTGTTAGGAAGGAGTTGGACATATGCAATGCATGCAGTGGTTGCCACAGTTTTTTGGGTCTTTTCGTTTCCACACAACGGTCGAATTGTGACCATTGATCATTTGTCCTTCTCCAGGCCTGACCCTTAATCGGGGGCATCCACGGTCCCGATGATTGATAACCCATAACCCGGTGTCGCCAACATAGGGGTTGGTTTTTTCCCACCTTTGATGGGTACATTCAATTACCCGCCTCCTTATGGCGATGTTAAGATGATATCGGTTGTCCCCGACCATCCTAGGGCTGAGATCTTTCAAGTGTCATATTTTCGTACGAATTACTTTACTGATCCATGGACTCTTCATTCCCCATCGGCCTCAATGGAAGGGACAGGGAATCATGGCATGTCCATTCCCTTGTCCATGGCAGAATTTGCGTACTCTATTGTCCAACAAGCTTCAGTTGAACCCAATCCGACTCCTGCATCGAGTTAGATCCAGTTCTCGAGCCTATTTGGGCTCAAAATTCCCTTGCCACTATCGATTCTTTAGACTTAGTCTTTCCCTATGACGAGGCGATTATAGAGGCATTGATTGGTCTAGACATACCCTGGGACAATCTCCATCACAGATCTTATTTCCTCCCAGATTTAAGAAAAATAGAGGCAAGAGAATTCATGTTGACTATGACTGGAGATAGGTCTTGTCCTATTAATCCTCTGGCTATGCACACAGTTTATGTTGAGGGTAATATGGAAACCATCACTGAAATGATACCTATTGACATCTCCAAAACCCCTAGTGTCATGGAGAATGTATTCATCGGAGCATACTACTCTCCTGAGGAGATTCAGATCTATACATATTTATTTAAGGAATTCTGCGACATTTTTTCCTGGTCTTACAAGGAAATGCTAGGCTTTGATCCAAGAATCGTCGAACATGAAATAACGACTTATCCTGATTCCAAGCCAGTCTGACAGAAGCTTCATCTGATTAATCCTTGGAAAGAAGTAGCTATTAAGGCTAAAGTAGATAAAATTCTCAAAGTTGGTTTCATCTACCCCATTCAGTTGACTCAATGGGTGTCAAATCCCATTCCGATCAACAAAAAGCAGAGAACGATTTGCATATGTATGGACTTTCATGATTTGAACAAGGCCTGTCCAAAGGATAATTTCCCCACCATGTTTATTGACTAGATTATTGATGAGTGTGAAGGTTATGAGGTATTTTCTTTCATGGATGGTTTTTCGGGATACAATCAGATACAGATTCAGCCCGAAGACCAGCATAAAACATCTTTTTTTTGTCCATGGGGTACATTTTCTTATCAGAAGATGCCTTTTGGCCTGAAGAATGATGGAGACACTTTTTAGCAGGCCATGTCTTTTTCTTTCCATGACCTAGGACACATATTCGAGGCTTATCTCGATGATTTAGCATCATGATCTCACAAGAGAGATGGTCATCCTACGCACCTCTGACTAATCTTTGAGCGATGTCGCTATTATCAAATTTGCTTAAATACAAACAAGTGCATTTTGTGCATGACGTTGGGTCGTCTTCTAGGTTTCATAGTTTCAACAACAGGGATCGTGGTCAATCCTCTAAAGCTTGAGGCAATAGTTCAGTTTCCTCCCCCGTGCATAGTCCCTCATCTTCAAAGATTACAGGGTAAAGAGAATTTTCTTCGGCATTTCAAAGCAAACTATGTCAAGATCACTAAAGGGTTCATGTGTTTACTGAATAAGGGAGTTCCCTTCCATTGGGATGAAGCCATGCAACACTCTTTCAAAAAATGCACCCTCATGTATTCCCCTCTACTTCGGCCTCCCAATTATAATAAATATTTCTTATTGTATTTGGTTGTTGCAGAGTCGACCATCGGTATGGTCTTGGTTCAAGAGGATGATCTTCTTGAAGAGCATGTGATTTATTACCTGAGTCAAGGCCTGGTTGGACTAGAACTCAACTACTCCCATGTTGAGAAGCTAGCGTTGGCAGTAATGCCTGTTGTCTAGTGGTTTCGTCATTATATTTTTCTTCGTAAGACTACCATTGTGGTCGTTGTGAATCTATTCCAATACGTGTTGACACGACACGTCATTGGTGAAAATATCAGTAGATGGATCGTTATCCTCTAGGAATTTGACTTGGATTTTGTTTCCATGAAATCCAAAAAGTCATTGGTCTTTGTGGAACTTATCTTGAAACTTCCGGTCGAATCAAGTGATATTATGCCCGAAGAATCACTGATTAAAGGAGATCTTTTTTTGATTTCATCTTTGGACCCATGGTATGGAGATATACTAGTCTATCTCTAGACTTTGAAGTGTCCCACCTCTGCTTCTCGTGATGAGAATCGACGTATATGCCATCAGGAAAAAAATTATCTCATACTCGATGACACTTTGTATCATCAAGGTGTAGATTGCATCCTTCGTCAGTGCATCACTCATGAAGAAGCGTAGCTCCTTCTTAATGACAGCCACACCGAAGCATGTGGTGGTCATTTGTCTAGGTTGGCAACAACCCAAAAGATTCTACGAGCCAGTTACTTTTGGCCGACGTTAATCAAATATTGCATTGAATCGGTCAAGAAGTCCCACTCGTGCCAGATCTTCTCTCAGAAGATGAGGGAACACCTCGCTCCCATGTTTCACATCATTAATGTTGGTCCTTTCACCAAATGGGGGATTTATTTCACTACATGCCACCTAGCCTTAGCCAGGGGGCATCGTTATATCATCGTAGCAGTATACTACTTTACAAAGTGAGTTGAGGCTATGCCAATGTTCAATAATGATGGCAAGACAACAACTCTCTTTATTTTCAGTCAAATAATAGTTAGGTTCGGCATCCCGAAGGAGATTGTCATTGACCATGGCAGACACTTTTAGAACAAAATGATGTTTGATTTAACATCAAATCTTGGGTTTAAGCAATAGAATTCATCACCCTACTACCCACAAGAGAATGGTCAGGTGGAGGTTGTGAATGATTCCCTCAAGACTATTCTACAGCGAACGATCAATTCTACCAAGTCAAATTGGCATTTGATGTTGTACTCGACATTGTGGGCCTATTGAACATCTGTAAATACTGCCACTGGTTTCTCACCTTTTCAACTCATTTATGGGCTAGAATCAGTCTTTCCTATAGATTTCCAGATCCCATCTCTAAATTTGGAAGTACAGTTATTGTCAGACACTTCACCGCTTTAGGAACGCTTATTATATCTCAAGCAGCTTGATGAGCAATGATTTGATGCAGCCTTGGCTAACAAGGCTCACAAGCAAAGAGTCAAGTGTCAGTATGATCGGTTTGTTCGTCCTCGTATTTTCTCTGAAGGCGACCTTGTCCTGGTCTATGACCAAGATAAGGATCCCCTGGGGGCAAGAAATTTCAAACCCATGTGGTTCAGACCTTTCATTATGAAGGAGTTACTAAAGAAGGATTCTTATCGTCTGGTTGACTTTGAGGGGAACGCTTTAGCAGAGCCTAGAAATGGGATCTACCTCAAGAAGTATTACTTGTAGGTAGGTCGCCTTAGGTGATTTCTTGTACATATGTATAGTTCTTATACATTTAGTTTGTTTTGTCTTCTTTTTTTTATGGACGTGTCGTTATTGATGTCATATT
This sequence comes from Picea glauca, assembly GCA_000966675.3. NCBI lineage: Eukaryota > Viridiplantae > Streptophyta > Pinopsida > Pinales > Pinaceae > Picea > Picea glauca. The sequence continues at coordinate 142,911 of JZKD02S1649626.1, forward strand.
TTTCACTATGGCAGATGTCAAGTGAATCATAGGTGTTCATTGGGTTCACGAAAAGGCATTAGCCGACACACTCAGAGGCTTGCTTCTGTAGCTTGGGTAATCTTCACACCTCAGGGCCAGTTGCTATATACTGGAGGTATTTGTTTAGGTGACGCCACAAACAATGTCACCGAGTACAGTGCAGTGATAGATTTGATTTGTGATGCTTTGTCGCATGGTATCTCTCACCTTTGAGTCTACTTGTATGCACAACTGGTTGTGTCCCAGTTAAATGGGGTTTACCGCATTGATGATCCTACTCTACACCAATGGTTCCTTAGGGTATGTCTCTTAGAATGTTGCTTTGATTACATTATGTATATCCATGTTCCTCCTGGGAGACTAAATCAAATGACAGATACTCTAGCTAATCAAGTATTAGATTGGCATATTGCACACACATAAAAAGAATCACACACATACACGTGTACATACATTGTAAAAATGTGATCCATAAGACATGAAAAGATGTAAATACACACACACACACACACACAGAGATATATATATATATATATATATATATCAAAAGTCTTAGAGTACATAGGTGGGTGCAAGCGCCTCAAAAATAATATGTCTAGTATACATTCCAGGGCTTATGCCCTCAAAAATATACAAAAGAGTGCCCTCGACACATAAGTGGTCCATCCTAAGCTAAGAACGGGGCTTGTTGTCCCTTCCATAGTGAACGACAGCATTTTCTAAACACCAAAAACAAAGGACCCAGGTTTGTGGCACCCCAAATATGTGAGGTTGCATAGATGGCGGGAGATCCTCAATCTCAGCCATGGGCACTGTACGAGTGAGCGTGGTGAGGTTTTGCTCCACCCATCTCAACACTCTCTCAGCCTCTCCGGCTGGAGGTGCCCTTGTTGTTGTTGATGGTCTGGCAATTGTTGCTAGTACTGCCTCTAATCGAAGACACCACTTGGTCCTCACGAAGTTCGCTAGACGCACTGCTCCCACATCTGTACATAAATAGATACATAGTTTTCAGATACTCTGATACATATAAAAATGATATATATAAAAAGAAACTAAAAAATTAAATAACTTTAAAAAGAAAACGTACCCATGTCTCCTCGCTTAGCTCTAGGAGGTACGGGCATGTTTGAGTCCCTGGAAAAGTTGATCCCAACATAGGGGTATTCCTGTATCGCCAGAATCTGTCATGCCCACCAGTTGAAAAATGCATCATTGAAGGCCTCTATGGTCCTCCCTCCTCCCTATCGCAGTTGCCATACTGCCCATATACACACTGTTGGGAGCGAGGCCACATGCCCCTGCATAGTCTCTCGTGGACTAAGACTGGGTACCCTCTCTGGTGTAGACCCCCAAACCCGTAGGTCCAAGGTCCACGTAGGATCGTTCTAATATTCCCTTTGAGTCTAATTGACTCTTTGGTTTCCCCTCAGGAAATACCCTTCACACTCAACAGTGTGTCCACAGGTTCTTATGGGTGTGCCCGCGTGATCAAACACGAAGCATCAACCCAAATCTTCCGATCAAAAAATATGATCACACCTTTCACAATTTCAAAACTTTTGATTTCACAACTTCACGACTTCTCCTTCCAAGTTTCTTGACTCTTCAACTGCCAAAACCCAAAATGTCGATTCGCCAAAATTGTTATCGCGTTTCGCAATTTCAGGAATCTCGAAACAAAGAACCTCGATCCCTTGTCCTCAAAAACACGGAAATGTCGAATCCTGACATGTTCAGCAAAGGTTGGCCCCACAATGGACTTCTCACTTCATCAGGATTTCGGACTTCGTGATTTCACGAATCCAGATGTAAAGCTCCCAACTCTCAATCCTCCAAACCCCAAAATAGTCAACGAGGATTGACTCCGCCTTTTTTACGAGGACATGCCACCTGTCCACTCAACCACTTCCTATCTCTGACGTAGACTCCTGCCACCTATCACTCTTTCGGGTTTTCGGGACTTTCTCTCCCAAAGCACTGCCCCCTCCGTCTCCTGACTCCTGAAATGCCGAAATCCCAAAACTCTAACCCAACTCCTATCACAACTCGAGACTTCGGGACTTTCGTTTCATTGTGCTCAAATCCTTGGCATTAGGATCCTCGAAATGCCGAAATGATCCGACGACTTGTGCAAAGCATGATCAATGGTCCACGTTGAATCTAGATCCTAGAGTGGAAAGCTTGCTCTCCTCTAACCACCCTGTAACTTCCCTGGATCCTACAATCCTTGTGATTTCAGGAATTCTCCACAAAGAATTTCAACCACTCTTTTCTCCTTGATAACTCATGCAAATTGAACCAACTTGGACTTAACTTCTACTGGATGTCTTCAACCCTTGTCTCCCTTCAAAGTATTCAAAGACACTAATCCTTCTGATCTTTCTTTGCAAACTCAAGTCTTCAAAAAGACTCCTGCATGCACTCCTTGCAGAAACCTTCAAATACTTCCAAGTATTTGATTATCTCAACCCTGTGCACTCTTTGCAACAACAGTCCTTCAATTCAACCTTAGTTGATAAGTCCTAAACTTTCAATCGGCCTGTGCACACCTTGCACATCTTCTGTGCTTTTGCGTACACTTCTACTGGAAATAAGAACAATGGTATCCCTCCTGAGCTTTCAGAGATAAAACTCTAAAACCTTGTCAATGCACTCCTTGCGAACAACTTCACTCCACTCCTTGTAGGAATTTCACTCACTCAGGTTGAGAAACAATTGAAACTCATTCTCTCTTTCTCTATCATACTTCAAACATTTAACATGAAATCATGCATTCACAACATATAAATCAAATGCATAACAGAGAGAATAAACAACCATAAGCATACCATTCATCATTCATACACAGAAAGCATCATTACACCATGAATCTGAATCAAAGCTCCATATATTAATTCAGAACTTTTATACATGGGTTCTTCTTCTCAACTTTATGCTACAGCTCTCTCTTTCTGCTCTATGCTCTATGCTCAATGATCTCTCTTTCTCTCTCTCTAATGTTACAATGATACAAAGGTGAGGGTGTCTATAGTCGGTTTTCCCTCCTATGCTCCTAACTGTCTAATCTGGAATTTAAATCTACCTACTTACATTAACTGCACATAAATGCCTTAATATTTTATAGATGAGAGCAATCGCTCAAGATCTGTTTACTGTATACAAGTGAGTTTCCTCTTAACTATTACATTAATGTTTCAAAACATTTCAAAAATGTGTGTTGGTGCTTTCCAGCTGTCTTCTGCCTTCGCACTTGCTTGGCTACTTATGATGCTCCTGCATCACTCTCGAAGAAGAATGAACATAAAATGGTATTGAATCTGAAGTTCTTGTTACTCCGCTCGTGACACTCGGTGAGTTGTCTCTTCATACATTCAAGCATGGTCGTACTCCAGTCGAACAATTGTACATTTAAGAATTGAATTGCACAATGCATGTGCACCCGGGAGGCCTTATGTAAGGTCATGGATCCATTGATCCACCCAATAAGTAAAACTATCACCTTCAGTGATAGGTTGGTAATCTTGTGGATCAACACCCGAGAACCTACCTTCTCAGTGTCGTCCTCACAATACATTTCGATCAACTCGGCGATGTTGTGGGGCCCAGGGGAAAAATCACGCAAGTTGATTGGTTCCCCTCTCCTCGAGAGGCCAGTCAGAAAGTATATGTCCTCAATCGTTGGAGTCAACAAGTGCCCCTCAAGCATAAACACCTCAGTGTCAGGGTGCCAGTAATCCACCAAGGAATTCAACAGTCTGGGTTGTGCCCTCATGAATGGACACCAAAAAAACTTTCATAACCTACATTGTCTCAATGCGACCATAGCTACAGGGTCCTCGTTGATCAAGATATCTATATCCTCATGCTCCCTCTCTCTCCAGTGGACATACATCATGTTACATGAAAAGTTCATGGGGGAGTTAGCTCTTTCTTTTAATTTTTTTTCCCATGTTATTGAGGGTGTATGCAGGTTGTAGTGGACACAGTCACGTATGCACATGAGCAGATTGTTTTCTGCCCACAGGCATACACAGGTTGTCCTTGGAAATCCTGCGTACACATAGGGCTTCCCTTTTTTAAAGGGATGCCCCCCCAAAAAAAACAAAACAAATGCAAAAAGGAAGTATTGAAATGCAAGAGGGGCTAGTTTTTACTTACTTGGTCCGAGCGAAAGTTTGTTTCATCCTATGAAGCTCCCGGAATCAACTCTTTTAGAAAAGGGGTGTCTTTAGATTTTTGGGTTAATTCTCAATTTGCAATGGTAAAAATGAGTTGTCAGCTTCTATTTATAGACTTTTTTGGCCTTTTTTGCCACTTTTTTGAACCCGTTTGTCATTTTTTCTGGCTCAATAATCATTTAACATGGTTCTTGATTTTCTCATTGGATGTTATGATACACTTTACTTTTGGTTTGGAAACCTTTTTGGGAGATGGGTCACTTTTAAAGATTCTTTGGTAAAAGTCATTTTTCCAACTTTTTGCATTTAAGTTAGGATTCCACCTCCACTTTTGCATCTTGTTGTCTTTTCCGCTTTTCCATAGGATTGTTATCCACAATTTTGGTCATCATGATAATATTATGACGATGTTATGATGATGGAAAATCAAGCTCTTCACTAAGAATACTTTCCTGAGAAAAGTTGCACTTGTCTGCTTCCAGAAACTATATTTTTCAAGAAGTTCGCAGGATACCTATATACCTGCCTGCGAGAATGCCTGATTTTCGCAGGCTGCATTCAGCTAAGGTGCGAGGGGTTCGCACTGTAATAACTGCCAGGGTGCGAACATCTTCTTAAAGAGGAAAAAGATGAATTTCTCGAGCCTTCTATAAGAGAATCTTCGAGAAGAATGAGTTGGCTAACGAATGGTTGTTCAAGTGCTGACATTCCAGATATCTTGGGATCATTTCCTATCCAAGTAACTAAATTATCTTCTCCTATATATTGAGGAGATTGCTCATGGAAAAAGTTAGAAGCAAGCTAGAAAGATATTGATTGGAGAATTATTGAAAGCCTGTATGAAGGACTGATGCTACAACAGCTAAAGACAACAGCAAGATCATCACAAGTGGTTGATTTTCTTCATGCATGAGCAAGTGTGTGTGTCAGAACTAGGAGCCATCGAAAGGAGACCTACGACATCAAGGCTCAGGTTGTAAGTTTCACTTTTAGTTAATTCAATATAGTAATATGTCCCTTTCCCATAAAGATGATGTCACTTTATTACATAACTCCTTGATCGTATGTATAGACTAGCTATTGAATATATTAATCTGCCTTTATTTCGATTGGTTTGTGTTGTTGTGATCTGAACGGTGCAAGAGCATTGGAGAAAAGCTTGGAACAACAGAGACTTAAGGAACGCATTCATAAGGTATGTCCATAATCCTTATCTCTTAGTTCATTCAATAGGCTAGATCTAGGGAAAGTGTAGTAGTCTGTCCTATTTTGTTCTAGATCCAGGTGGATCTAGGGAGATCGGTTCGTGTCCGCACTTACGGATTAATCCTGAAACAAAATTGGCGACTCCACTGGGGACATCCCTTTGTCTTTATGGTTTTTTGAATTTCCTGTGGCCATTTGCTCTATTTCTATTATTCTCCTGTTTTGTCAGTGTCTGAGGCCTCAGGATATCCTGAGAGACCTTCTGGGTCTATAAGCCAGTTTGAATTTTTCTTGTATTTTCAAAATTTTTAGTATCTCCAGGAGTTCTCGCACTGTGTCCATTGACAGCATGTGAGAACCAGTCAAGTTTGCACCCTGCATATAGGGTCCAGTGCGAACACCTCGCACCTTGCCTTAAGGTGGCCTGCGAGAATCCTATATTCTCGCACTGTGTAACACTGCTTGCCTGTGAGCAAGATTTTTTTTTAATTTTGAAATTGAGTTTTGACTTTTTCAATTGCTCAGAACAGTTGAATTGTGTCTTTTTGGCTTCTTGGATCATTGACTTGTACACCTCTTGCTGTAGTTTGCTTGCTGGAACAGATTTAGGGTTTCTAGGTCTTTCTTTCCTTTGGTAGCTTGACTTTCTTTTCTTGGCTCCGTTTGGCATTTTATTTCTCTCTGACTTCTAGAGTTGGATGTGTCTGAGTGGCTGAGAACCAGTGATTGGTAGAGAGTTAAGTGCTTGTGGTTTTCTCTTTTTCTTGGTGGTTCGAAAGAACAATTTTCATTCGCTTTGGGAAGACTCATTGGTTTGGTTTTTGTTTTTACTTTCATTGAAAGAATAGGTTGGGCTATTTTGTTTGATTCTGTATGATTTGATTTTCTTTTCTCATTAATCAGAGTTCTTCTTGGAAAGTGAACAATACGTTTTCTTTCAAGATTTTGTTTTTTTTCATTTTGAAAAAACATTGAAAATCAAATTTTAGAGCTTATTAAAGTATTGGAAAAAGACATTTAGAGATTGTTGTTTGATGAATGATTGTTTTCATAGGCATCTGAATGGAAAAGTGTGCATTGCATTTGCATTGTAGTATTGAGATTGATTCGGAAAATGTTCTCTCTCTTCCATAGCTAGGATTCATGGAATGAAAAAGATTATATTTCATCATTATCCTTGCATTACTTGGGTCAGAGTCACACATCATGATTTTCACTTCCATTACCTTTGAGTAATTAACAGCTCTTTAAAACATTGCGTAATCTTAAAATTGATCTAGTAACTTTTTCTAGGGCTCTTTACACCAACATATTAGCTAGGCTAGTGCTTTGGAGTAGGAAGAGAGAAACACTCTCCAAAAGCTCAAAAACAAACAATAGTATCTTGAGTTAGGGAGTGTTAAATTCCATTGACAGCATATTGTCCTGGGACGCCCTTATAACACAAGGGTTAAGCACTAGGTCGCATTGGTGTTGGCAGAGTTACTAACCCTTCTTTGTTGACATCGGTGTAGAGATTGCACGTATTACGGGGATCACTCCGAGGTATACCCACAATTATGAGTGGAAGCCTTTGAGTTGGTTTCGGGCTAGATACCCTGCCCTTGCGTGTGGATCGAACTGACGACTGTTCCCCCAGGCTATATTGTTGTTTGTGGTGACCTTAGTGGCTTATCTCTCTAGGTTCTTACCCAAGGTGACTGTGGAGGGAAAAGTCTTCACGGTACTTGGAATTGACGTTGATCAAACTCACTCGGGCTCCTTGGAGGGTATACCCATGATTCTGTGTGGGAGATTGCACCAGGGCGTAAGTATGTTAAGAAGGTCGTCAACGTAACTTTTCCATCTTAGCCCCGCCCCTTCTCGTCTCGTTGTTGCGACGTTGGATTTCATCACCAACTAGTGGCTTCGAAATTAGAAGGCATTGTTTGCTTGGTGATTGCCTCTTATTTTTTGTTTACTAGTGAGTGTTGTTTATTTCTCGAAGCTGACCATAGGATTTTTCTCGCAGAACTTGTCACTTGTTTACAATTTCTCCCCCACGACGTTCTCATAGAATGCAAGGATTATCTCCAAAGCATCTGGACGATCCTCGACCTACTGGTACACCTAAGGGTTCACCCCATCAGACTAAAGTCCCTGTGGTTACTTTACCACAAGGGGAAACCACTGAAGTTCCGGTTGTCACCACACCACTACCACACGTCGAACGAACTGACTCTCTAGACGATTTTCGAGTTACCAATACTATAGAAGATTATCGCGTTCGCCGTGGTTAACGACCTTCTGGACGATTAAATCCTTCTGAAGAAACCATTGTTACATCTTATGAATCAACTGTTGGGCCTTCTCACGGTGTAGTAGGCCGAGATCCTTTTTGGTCCGAAAATTACCGAAGAGTTCTTTTCGGTACACAGTCACCCCCTGTTTACGCAATCAACCCTCCGGTGTCTCCTGAGACAGAGACTACACCCAAGACTACCACTTACCATTTTGTTCATCCTCCCGAGATGGACCATATCGCACATACTACGAGTGTCCAAACCGAGGTTACTGCAACTACTCTCCCTCCTATTAATACCCAGTGAATACCTGATGTCATATCGACATTACCACCCGGTTACCATGCGTTGAATGCTCTGTTGAATCCTCCTAATCCAACACCTCCACAAACCTCTGTCGGTTCTCCAAGTGGTCCTCGGTTTCCTGGGTATGAGGTTCCTCGTTTTATTCCGACACTCCCACCTTTTCCTTCTGGTAATGCTAATCCTAGTGGCACTATTCTGACTGTTGCACCAAACACGCAAATTCCCATTGGTGGACAGGGTGGTACGGTTCCTTTTCTTTTTCCTGGACACAACAAAGTTACTACACAACCTACGGTTGGCACACAACTTCCGGGTGGAACTATACCTACAGTAGGGGGACCAACCTCACCCTTTGGACAAAATATACCTCCTGAATTGGCCTAGTATTGGACTCAACTTTTACAAAATTTTCCTCAGAAGACTGGGGGGCAGCAAGTTGTCCCTACCATTGGCCAACCTTATCCCGGGGTAACTAATCCTATTTGGGGTTCGAATAAGACTACTCAATCCCAGGTCCCTGCTCAAACTCAAGGTTATAATCCTTGGGGTTACTATCCTATCCGTCCACCACCGAATCAGCCAGGGACTTCCCTTTACGGACAGTCTGCTTACGCTCCTACTGGTTTTCCAACAGGGCTTCCACCCCAAAGCCATCAGTACCCGCAAGTAAACTGACATTTTCCCTTCCTTGCTACTTTGGATTTGCCAAATTTGTCTAGGATCCTAAATGATCCTATTCGTCACTCTCCCCAATGGCATGCTATCCCTACTAAACTTCCATCGGATATTCTGAAATTTGATGGCAAGCCGGGAGAGGACCCAAATAATCATGTCGTGACTTTTCATTTATGGTACTCGTCCAACTCTCTGATGGATGACTCCATTCGTCTTCGTCTTTTCCAACGAACCCTTACCGGTTAGGCTATGAAGTGGTACATTGAATTGCCACGAGGTTTCTTTGCTGATTTCAACACCTTATCTATGGCCTTTCTCACACATTACCAGTTACCGATCCATTATGATACTAAAACCGAGATCTTAACTTCTTTTAAACAAACTAAAGGGACTCACATCTCGGACCATATACATGAGTGGAGATGTAGACGACGTCTCATCAAACTTGAACTCCCTGATCAGTTACTGGCAGAATGGTTTACGAAATCTTTCGTGAATGAAATTGGAAAAGACATTTCTATGGGTGGTGTTGTTACATAGGATCAGGCTATAATTCGCGCTCAGTATCTTGATCTCATTTATTCGCAAACGGGAACACTCTACGATTTACTGCCCGAACTACCTCGTCCAGGTACTTCCAGCACTTCCACTGCTCCAGCTGCCTCACATGCAGCTGATGGTGTGATTGGTACTACTCATACCCACTCACATTCTGTTTCAACCACAACCCCCAAATCCACATCTTCTAATGTTCAGAATGCTCCTTCTCCTGCTCCTCCCCCCGGTAAAACCTCTGAGGTGAACATTGTTCAATCTACACCGACCAGTAAAAATAAATCAAAGAAAGGGAGAGGAAAGAATAAGGGGGGTAAGAATAATAATCCAAATGAACAAACTACAAATGCTCCTGTTGAAGAGCGGGACAAGCGCAAATCGAGGTACCCTTTCCTTATCTGCGGTGATGATCACTATACCAAGGATTGTCCTCGACGTGCCAAAGTTTCCAAGTTCCTTCAAGGAACACCAAAACCACCTACGCCGACTGTCTTGTCCCAACCTTTCACGTCTCAGCAATAGGCCTCATTGGTCATCCATGACCAACCATATACCTCCATGACATCATATGTATTGATGTGCACCAGTGATTCTAAGAAGAATGACGTTGCCATCGCAACTAGAGCTAAAGACTATACTTCTTCTAAGGAGAAGGTTGACGATTTACCTTCTAATCTGGTACAAGCCTCTCCACCGAATCCACCTACGAATGGTCCTCTTCATCTTGAACGACCGAGTCTTGATACAGTCCTACGACCCCTAAAAGGTGTTGTTCGCAAGTCGCCTTTCAATCCTCATGCTTGTGCGGCCCAGAACTACAGTATTGTGGAAGATCTGGCCCAATCACCTTCAGCGATGTCTGCCCTTGAAGTCCTTCAGTATTGTCCTGCGCAACGAAGGGCTATGTTGAAAGCTATAGGTGGAATTGATCCTACTAATTCGAATTTGATAGTATTTGACTTGGACGAACATGTTCCAAGGTTACCCCCTCAGCTTGCTTTTCAGATACAAGTTATTGTCGCTGATAAGAGCATTTGTCGGATAGTTGTTGATGAGGGGGCCTCTACGTGTGTAATGTCTCTTACTTGTTGGAAAGCCATCGGCTCTCCTCCCTTAACGGAATCACAAAATACTTTGAAAGCCTTTAATGGCTCTGGTTTTAAGCCTTACGGCATTCTTTCCTCATTTCCTGTCACTCTAGAAGGTAAGACCGTCCAAGTTGAAGTGGAAGTTTTCGATGCTCCCTTAGATTATAATCTTCTTCTTGGTCGTAGCTGGGTATATTCCATGCACGTTGTTGTTTCAACACTTTTCCATGTCGTACGATTTCCTCACCAGGGAAAAGTGGTTACAGTTGATCAACTTGCCTTCTTTAATTCCGACACTCGCACCGGAAATGTGTCGTTTATAGATAAAACCCTACTGGGTTACGAGAATGTTGGAGTCAGTCTTTTAAAAGACTCTTCATTAATGGGTACTTTTCCCATACCACCACCATCTGATATTCTACGCCCGTCAATTTCCTCTATTAATATGATCTCCGTCGTTCCTCATGAACTTTCGGTGTCTTTTGACCCTTGGATAGTCCCTGATCCTGGAGATCATTCTCGTTTCGGCGACGTCATGTCGTTAAGTCCGGTCGAGTCTGCTTATCATGCGATTCAATCAGCAACACCTTCTACACCCTCTCTGGAGGAGTTGTCTCCTGATCCTTTCCGTGTTATCTTTCCCACTGATGAGATGATCATGTCCGTCATGGCCGATACACCTTGGGACGATGGGCATCATCGTTCCATTTTGTTTCTGGAACAACATACTCTCGAGAACTACCAACGGATTTCGAATCCGTCGACCGTTGTTGTCACAATGACCATTCCCGGATATACACATGACGTGTTTGTGGAAGGGAACCTCAGTAATATTTCTCCTACGATTCCCATTGATATTTCAGTTAAACCTGGGATAGTTGAAAATGTTCACATTGGAGCTTCGTGTTCTCCAGAGGAAATTGTCACCTATACTGCCTTGTTCAAAGAATTATGTGATATCTTTGCCTGGAGTTACAAAGAGATGCCAGGTATCGACCCGTCTATCATTGTGCATGAGATAAAAACATACCCTAGAGTTAAACCAATATGGCAGCGCCTCCGTCCTGTCCATCCATGCAAAGCGGAAGCCATTAAGCTCGAAGTTGAAAAGATTCTTAAAGCCAGTTTTATTTACCCCGTGGCTCTGACAGAATGGGTTTCCAACCCTGTACCGATTGATAAGAAAGGTGGTAGTATATGAGTTTGCGTCGATTATCGGGATATTAACAAAGCTTGTTCGAAGGACAACTTTTCGACCCCTTTCGTCGACCAGATCGTCGATGACTGTGCCGGTAGTGAAATTTTTTCTCTCATGGATGGATTTTTCGGCTATAACCAGATTAACATCGCTCCTGAGGACCAACATAAAACCGTTTTTATTTGTCCTTGGGGTACTTTCACCTACAGAAAACTTCCCTTCGGTCTTAAGAACGCAGGTGCAACGTTTCAGCGTGCTATGTCTTATGCGTTTCACGATATAAAGCATATCGTTAAGCCTTCTTTGGATGATTTTCCAGCTCATTCTTTACGCCGCGTCGATCACCCCAATCATCTCTGAGCAATTTTCATCTATTGTCGGTTCTATCGCATTCGTCTAAACCCTCACAAGTGTGTCTTTTGCGTAGAGTCTGGTTGTCTTCTCGGTTTCATTGTTTCACGTCAGGGGATCCGGGTAGATCCTATTAAGGTTGAGGTGATTCTCAATCTTCCTCCTCCTTCTTCACTGCGCCAGTTACAAATTTTGCAGCAGAAAGAAAACTTTCTTCGTCGTTTCATCCCGAATTATGCTGAGATTAATCGTGGTTTCACACGTCTTTTGAAGAAAGGTTCAGAGTTTCTTTGGGATAAAGTTGCAAACAACGCTTTTGAAGCCCTGAAGTTGTCCCTCACGAAAGCTCCACTTCTTTTCCCTCCTGATTATAGTAGGGTTTACTTTCTTTATCTGGCTGCTTCCGAGTATACTATCGGCATGGTCCTCATTCAAGAGGATGATAACCACGATGAACATGTTATCTATTACTTGAGTAGAAGTTTATCATCAACGAAAGTCAAGTACCAACATGTTGAGAAACTGGCTTTGGCTATTGTTCAAGCAGTTCAACATTTTCATCATTATATTCTCTCCAGAAAAACTACAGTGATTTTACATTGTAACCCCATGCAACATATATTGGCACGTCAATTGCTGGGGGGCAAGTACTTCGAGTGGATTGTCATTCTCCAGGAGTTCGACTTGGAATTTGATCGCGCCACGTCGAAGAAATCCTTAGTTTTTGCTGAGTTAATTTGTGATTTCCCCCACTCTGCCATGGAAAATGTAGCAGTTGATCTGTTACCTGACGAATCACTTTTCCTTATCAGTACTGATGATATTTGGTATGGAGATATCATTATATATCTCCAAACTCAAACTTTCCAGTCTGCGTTGTCCAGTAATAAATGACGGCGTATACGTTATCAGGCTCGCCAGTACATTATCCTTGGCGATACTCTTTACCATCGAGGCATTGACTCTGTCTTTCGGCGGTGTTTGAATTTTGACGAAGCTGAGAAAGATTTGAATGACTGCCATTCAGGATCATGTGGCGGTCATATGTCTAGTATGCTACTGCCCAGAAAATCTTACGTGCAGGATACTTTTCACCTTCTCTGTTCAATGACTGCATCACTGCCATTCAGAAGTGTCATGCCTGCCAGACCTATCAATAGAAGATTCGATCACATCCCGCTCCCCTTCACCCTGTAGTCTCAGTAGGTCCTTTTGCTAAATGGGGCATTGATTTCATGACATGTCACCCTCACTCGGCTGGGGGGCATGGCTATATTATTGTAGCTGTTGATTATTTTACAAAATGGGCCGAGGCAATGCCAACATTCGATAATACTAGGAAGACTGCAGCATTATTCCTTTTCAACCATGTCATCACTCGTTTCGGTGTCCCTCAGGCTATTGTTACCAATCACGGTAGTCATTTTAGGAATTATATGATGTCATAACTTACAGAGAAGTTGGGCCTTCGTCATGATAGCTCAACACCCTATTATCCACAGGCCAATGGCCAGGTCAAAGCCATCAATAAGGTTCTCATAACTATGATTCGACGGATGAAAGGAATACATAAAACCAGCTGGCACACGATGTTGTTTTCGGCATTGTGGGCATATCAGACATTTGTTAAATCCGCTACGGGATTTACACCCTTTCGATTAGTTTATGGCATGGAAGCCATTCTGCTAATAGAATGTGAAATACCTTATTTGAAGCTAGCTGTAGAGATCTTACCTAATACTTCTGCCGAAGAGGAACATCTGTTGTATTTGATGCGATTAGATGAGACCCGACGTGATGCCACTTTAGTAATAGAAGCCCAAAAGAAACGCATTAAGGCACAATATGACAAGCATGTCAAGCCTCGTGTTTTCTCTGAAGGCGATCTTGTTCTTCTGTATGAACAGGATAAAGATGTCCTAGGAGTCAGGAAATTTGAACCTATGTAGCGTGGTCCCTACATTGTCAGCAAAGTGTTGGAAAAAGGAGCATATGAACTAGTTGATTATGATTGTGTGCCTTTGAGTGAACCCAGGAATGGGTTGTACTTAAAGAAGTACTATGCATAAGTTATTTGTGCATGAGTACTTGTATTTAATGTATCATACTGCGTGTGTGTGTTACTTTAGTTTTGCTTTTGACGTTATCTGGTCTTTGCCCTTATGTGACGTTGTGTTTGATTGCCAGATGTCGGAGTATTCGCTACCTTATATTGGCTTCGCTGATGGAGCTAGTCGTAGTACTCAGAACCTAGCTTCCGCTGCATGGGCAATCTATGCCCCGACAAACGAACTCATATCTCTTTGAGGTATATGTCTTGGCCGAGCAACCAACAACATCGCAGAGTATAGCGTCATGGTTGAATTACTGGTTGATGCTATCTCTCTCGGAATTTGTCATTTGGTTGTCCGACTTGACTCGCAGCTGGTAGTACTACAGCTCAGTAATGTATATTCTATTCGAAGTCCTACTTTATTAAGGGTATATTTGCGGATTCGCCTCTTGGAACGATACTTTGATCACATTGAATATCAACATATTCCTAGATGTCTTAATACATTAACATATGCTTTAGCTAATTATGTATTGGACCGGCATTTGAACAATTTATAAATCAAACACATTAAAATGTACACAATGTAAAGTAAGCCGGTAGAAGCTGGGTATATATATATATAACGATCAAAGTTTGTTTTTACAAAATGTTTGTCTGAAGACCAAAATATCAAAATTGAAGCTCATGGCTTCTACATAAGGACGTCACGGATGACGTTCATGATAACAAACTAATGTCCTAGCAACTCTGCGGAGCAAGCGACCCATAGATGCAGAGACTCCCACAGTGTGACGTTGATCGCGTCGTGGAATCTCCTCTAGGGTCATATCTGGAACATCTGCCATAAGGCCCTCTAAATTCTGCTCCAACGTCAGGTAATCCTCGGCGTACTGTGGAACTGCTACTGCTGCCTCTCCTCGTCGTTGGATAGGAGAACTGTTGGCAGGTCGATATAGTCCAGCATCTGTGTTATCAACAAGTATTCGATGTTAGTCTTTGGGTAAATCTATAAAAGAAAAAACATTTAAATACCTTAAAAATACAAAAACATTTAAAAGATAAAATTGGTGTACTTCTTACCGAGGTCTCCCCACTGTGCATCCTCAAGTAGTGCAAGGTCAGGATCTCCACGGAAATCTAAGCCAGCATATGCATAATCTTCTACCATCAGCACTTGGCCTTGAAGCCAGTCGAAGAACATATCGCCATACCTGACAATCGGTCCTGCCACATGTCTAGCCATGAGTCAACACCATTGTAACATCCTTGGGTCCCTAGGACCCGAAAAGTGCCACTTAGCCTGAAGTCTAAACATCGGGACCCTCTCATAGAAGAAGGACACTAACAGAGATCCATATCCAAATTGTTTTAGATATCCACGCCTGCATTTGGTCAGTTGTTTCTTAAGACTGCGTAAAACTGCGTCAGCCCAGTTGAATACCCGTGGCTCAATACACTCGATGGCATACTAAAAATAGCTCTGCAGGGCCATATGTGGAGCAGTGCTTCCTGCCATCTAAGCAATAGTGAAGAGAATGGTATGGAGAGTTATGTCATTCACTCCCTAAATGGCCACTTTTCCTTTCTGTCGTTCAGCTTCAGGCACACAATATTGGGCGCAGTACTCGCTCATTTTCAAACCACCCCTTCTGCTACCGGTCAAACTGACATAGGACCCTCGCCTGGATAACCCAGTCAAGAAATAGATGTGCTCGATGTCTATAGTCAAGGTATGAGCTCCCATGATGAAGACTTGTTGATCCGGATCCCACATTCGTATCAAGTACTCTAGCAATCGAACTTGGGCTCTCATGCCCGGGATGCAGAAATATTTCAGGAGACCGTAATTTCCTAAGGCAGCAATGGTTGGAGAGTGATTTTCGGCGTTTTTATTATCTTCCTCATGTTCCCGTTCTATCCATTCAAGAACCATGATGATGGCTATAAACCTTCATGGGAAACATATGAAGATTGTTAATAATCTTAAACAGGGAAAAATTCATTCTTTTGGCTAAACGTTGCATAAAGTTTTAAACTTTGTGTTGTTCACAGGTGGCCTATGGCACGCAGTGTGAACTTCTCGTAGGCTACCTTAGGCCCACCTACGAGAATGAGGCATTCTCGCAGGCCCCGTATGGGCAGCCTGCGAGAATCCTTCTACATGCATAGGGTTTGGAAAATGGACTTAAAACTTGACTTTTAACCAATGGAATCACAAATTTGAACCATGAAAAGATGGAGAATGGATAACTTACCAATATGATCCAGACGGCTCGTGGAATGATTTCCCGAAGCTCCCAAAAATCAATGATGAAGGTAGAAGGTAAAATGAAGATTTTTTGAACTCAAATGGTAAAAAGGTAAAATGATATGGTAAAATGTGTTATGAATTCATTTTATTACTTTTTTTACTATGTCAAAAATAGGGTTTTTTATATTTATTCATTATTTAACCCTAATTACTAATATGAAAATGAGTAAAATGACTGGCAGGTAACAAAATACAGATGATTATGGACAAAACTTTTATGGTGTGGTGTGATTTTGTTTATTTTCTATGGTTTTGATATAAAACCTCGAACGCCTTTTATCCGTTCTTGCGCTTGTCAAAAACATAAGAACATGATCGAGTGTCGTTTTATCCCTTTTCTGGGCTCGCTGTGGTTACACGAAAAAGGAACCCCCCTGGAGTTATCTTTAAGCTCTTTTCAGACTCTCTAAACAAGAAAAGATTGCTGAGCGACCTTGCTATTTTCACGCTCGATAAAGTATTTGAAGTATGCGTCATTCGAGCGATAGTTTAACCCTTTTTCGGTCTCATTAGACTACTGTACGAAAAAGGAATTGAGAGAGTTATGTTTTAAGTGTTTTTCCAAACTCTATAATCTTGAAAAACCTTCGATTTTACTATCTCTGGACTCGTTAAACAAACATTGACAGACCCGTGATGGGACCGAACCACTCCTTCCTAGG
>JZKD02S1649626.1:159852-176484 GCA_000966675.3 Picea glauca
ATAAAGAGGTACTTGCCAAAAATGGTGGGGGGAAATTTGGGAAAGGGATATGTTTCATCTTTGTGTTAATTGGCAGTAAGTGTCGCTCTTGAACATGACACCCCCTATTCATCATCTGAAGTTGGTTTGGGTAATCCATTTGTCTCTCATTCGATTTGATATCAAGGTATTTCCATGTGTCGTTTTTGAGTCAATGCTGCCAAATCATTGGTCGTGTCGTTCATATGTTCAAGAGAAGTCCTTCTGAAACCTCTGTCTAAGTTAGCCATCTGCAATTATCCATCCTCTTTGTGTCGGCCTTCCCTGTGTCCAAAGTCCAATTGCTACATGCTCTGTTTCACCTTCAAACTCTGTTACTCATTTCGTGTCATTGATGGGGGATACATCAAGGCCCTCCTGTGATGAGTCTTGTTCCTTCGACTTCAGCACATTATCTGGAGTCAAGACTTAGAAATCATTCAGTACCTTGGAGCTTGCATGCCTCAATGGCAAGTTTCCTCGCTTTTGACAGTGGGTTTACATCATTGATCCCTGATTGAGATATTCTTTTGATTGTTTGACATCAACTCATTCATTCACAGTCGAAGGATTGTACTTTAGTACCTTGGGAGTCATTGGCATCAATGGTGATTTCCCTCGCACTTGTTAACGGTTACATCAATGACCAGTAATCAAGTGGTTTCTACCGTGTTCGACTTCGACACATGTAATCACATGGTTAGATTCGTACTTTGGGCGATGAGGTTGAAGACCCTGGATATTTTCTTAAGTGATCCAAGTTGCGATGGAGTATGTATGATTTATGACACATAGATCCACTGTGTATGTTTCGTGGCTATGTCGTCTTGATTGAAAATTTGTCGCATTGATCCACGGTATATTCAGGTGGCTATGTTGTATTATGACTACATGGATCCACAGTGTATGATTGGTGGCCATGACCTTTATTTTTTACGTCGTCAATCTATGATCTGAGCATGGGAATGCCTACCTCGGAAGGGATACATATTATATTCTGTCGATGCTTGGATGTTTTCAGGTTTTCGATTGGATGTGCTCTTGGTTCTTGACACACACATGCAGCTTACAAAGTCTATCGACTGTCACTGATTCCACTCTCAGACTTTGGGGGGCATTCTGTTATCCACAATTTTGGTCATCGTGATAATATTATGATGATGTTATGATGATGGAAAATCAAGCTCTTCACTAAGAATACTTTCTTGAGAAAAGTTGCACTTGTCTGCTTCCAGAAACTATATTTTTAAAGAAGTTCGCAGGCTACCTATATACCTGCCTGCGAGAATGCCTGATTCTCGTAGGATGCATTAAGCTAAGGTGCGAGGGGTTCGCACTGTAATAACTGCCAGGGTACGAACATCTTCTTAAAGATGAAAAATATGAAGTTCTCGAGCCTTCTAGAAGAGAATCTTCGAGAAGAATGAGTTGGCTAACGAATGGTTGTTCAAGTGCTGACATTCCAGATATCTTGGGATCATTTCCTATCCAAGTAACTAAATTATCTTCTCCTATATATTGAGGAGATTGCTCATGGAAAAAGTTAGAAGCAAGCTAGAAAGATATTGATTGGAGAATTATTGAAAGCCTGTATGAAGGACTGATGCTACAACAGCTAAAGACAACAGCAAGATCATCACAAGTGGTTGATTTTCTTCATGCATGAGCAAGTGTGTGTGTCAGAACTAGGAGCCATCGAAAGGAGACCTACGACATCAAGGCTCAGGTTGTAAGTTTCACTTTCAGTTAATTCAATACAATAATATGTCCCTTTCCCATAAAGATGTTGTCACTTTATTACATAACTCCTTGATCATATGTATAGACTAGCTATTGAGTATATTAATCTACCTTTATTTCAATTGGTTTGTGTTGTTGTGATCTGAACGGTGCAAGAGCATTGGAGCAAAGATTGGAACAACAAATGCTTAAGGAAAGCGTTCATAAGGTATGTCCATAATCCTTATCTCTTAGTTCATTCAATAGGCTAGATCTAGGGAAAGTGTAGTATTCTGTCCTGTTTTGTTATAGATCTAGGTGGATCTAGGGAGATCGGTTCGTGTCCACACTTATGGATTAATCCTAAAACAAGGATCGATCCCACCGAATTGCGACATGGAACCATCATTGTTTCTTTAGAAGTGTCGTAATTTAGTGGTAGATCCTACCTCCACATGGATGCCCTAGATAGATCATGGTTTCATTTTGGTGTCCATGACATCATTAATGACTTTAGGCTCAAGAGTCCTTGTTATTCCTATCGTGATTATGAGATTGAGCCTCATATATTTGATATGTCATCACTCTTGGCCTCACCCTCGGGACTCCTAGAAAACGAGTATTCTTTTAAGCCCTTTTCAAACTCTCTAAACATGAAAAGATTGTCGAGCGATCTTGTTGTTCTTCACACTCACCAAACTAAAATTTGAAGGCACATTTGTCCAGCAGTAGTTTACCCCTTTTTCGGTCTAGACAGTCAATTGTACGAACAAAGGTATACTCTAGGAACTTCGGTTCGCTAGAAGAGTATTCTCAGGTATAAGTTTAACCCTTTTTCGGGCCTAAGGGACTAAATTTACGAAAAAGGAACCCCCATGGAGTCTATAGTTAAGCTCTTTTCAAACTCCCTAAAATTGAAAAGATTGTTGAGTGACCTTGTTCCTTCACACTCGTTAAACTGGTCCAGAATAATATCCCCTACGAAGTCCATAGTTAAGCTCTTTTTAGACTCCTTAAAATTGAAAATATCGTCGAGTGACCTTGTTCTTTCACACTCGTTAAATTGGTTCAGAAAAACATCTACTGGCATGAGTTTACCCCTTTTTTCAGCCTGTACATTAAGGAGGAAAAAGGTACACCTTGAGAGATTCGTCTCGCCGAGAGAGTTCTCCTAAGTAGATTTTATACTTTTTCGAGCTAAGGAGACTAAATCTAGAAAAAGGTTGTGATTCCATAGTTAATCTCTTTTCAGACTCCTTAAAATTGAAAAGATTACCGAGTGATCTTGTCTATGTCACACTCGTTAAAATGGTTTTGAATAGATGTATTTTCAGTGCTAGTTTACCCCCTTTTTGAGCCTACTAGACTACCTTCGAAAAAGGTACCCCAATGGAGTCTTCTTTTACATTTTTTCAGACTCTCTAAATATGAAAAACCATAGAGCTTACCTTCTCTGGGATAGTGAAAAATACATTGAAGGGGGTTTCATCATGTCTTTCTAATCACAGTTGCATCTCTGCGTCTTTGACCTAATGTAGACTCCATGTTTCTCTCAACTAAACCTTTGAATAATGCCTTATACGCAAGTATTGTATCACTTTTCCTCTGCGACCTGACACCTTGACCCATGGAGGAATTTTCCTCGGGTGTCCTTTTCCTGCACATGTCTCCTTGCTATGAGAATTAGTGTGTTCCTTGCACTTGGAAATAGTATCCTTGCAAATCTCCTTCCTCCTGTGTAACGTAGCATTCTTTTATTCTTTTTCAAGCTCTTCAAAATATTGAAAAAGACAAAACAAAATCAAATATACCCCAAAAAGAGGACGGGAAAATTATTTTCTTTTTATGGTAGCACAATGAGTCACCCTTGTAAAAATCACATCCTTTCATTTTTTATCAAGCATTGAGATTTAATATGACCTTAGGAAGTTGTTCTCACTACATAGAGTTGGGTCCTCATCTGTTTGGTTATCCTTCCAAACACATGGAGAGTTTGTGTTGCCTCCTGCATCGTGAGCTTATGTCAATGTCATGTTGCATGAGTCTGATCATCAGTCATGATATTTTCAAGGGAATTTTTACCCAACCTGAGTTGGCCTTTCTATAGTTTTTCTCTTGACCTCATGCTCGGCCATCCAAAAATTCCAATCAAGTCTTTGTTTGAAATCAATGAAGTTCTTTGCCTGATCACCAAGATACCTTGTTTGTTCCCCGACGAGCCATTGAAGACCTCTGGGTAGTGAAGTCGTACACTCACATTACACTCCTACCTAATTTTTGAAGATATTGAAGTTGTTTCTCGAGCTCTAAAGGCCTCATCTCGAGCCATCAGGCGTCATTTGGCTTCTTGAAGATGGATACTATACATGTATATATTTGATTTTGAGATGTAGATCTATTGTGTATTTCTTGTGGCTACACTTTATATAGTTATATGACATGGATATACAATTTATTTGATTGAAAGCCATGATTTATTTCATCTCGAGCATGGTTATGGCCTCATCGGTTAGATAATTATTAGTTTTGCAGATGGCACCTCCCAAACTCTGGTCCCAGGCTCACTCACTTCGTACGTTGGTGAAGATTTTGAAATGTATTTCGTCCATCAGATGCTCTTCTGACCTCACACATTAGGGAGAATCTGTTATAACCCTAAATTGCACCATACATGCATACCTGGCATCAGGCCCTCTTACTTGCTATTTTTTCCAAACCATCACAGAGAAGCTCTTCTTAAAAACCCTATTTTTGAAGATGTACGCGCCCTGCACCACTGCTGCCCATGTACACACACTTTTTGCACCACTAAAACTCATGTACATATGTTAGCTGCACCATTACAGCCCGCGTACACCCACAAATGTTGCAAAAATTAAAAATTTGCAAGGAATTTGTTGAGATTACAGGATATTGGGTAGTTTTCCAACTGTCCCACCACCTATAGCCCGTCACCCAACTGAATAACCATCCTTTTTTCATATAAAAGGAAGTGTTGGGGTCTCATTCCAAACATAAGCATAAGAATAGTGAAACTCTATTTGTTTCACATCCCCTCCTTGCCCCATATAATTGCAACCACCTTATGAGATTTGCATCAGAATTTCCCATTCTAGCCCTTTTTCCTCCATGATAATCCTATGCCATTTCCCTAGAAGAAGTGTGAGAGGAAAAAGATACGTGGAAGCACAGTTGGAGCTTGGTGAAGAGGATCCTGGACCAGGTCCATGGAGTAGTCGTCAATCTTATTGTAAGTAAACATTGTGATATAAATAAAAGGAATAATTTTTCTGTCCCAAAATATGATGTGTCAAATATATATGTTTGATTTATAATTTATACTAACATCTAACCCATGATTTATATATGAGATGCATGTTTGTGGTTCCTTTTTTATCTGTTGGTGAATGCAGGTCAACCTTGGGAGGAGACTTGTAGTCAGCGGAGCAATTGAATGCAAAAGGATCGACACCGGATGCGGAGTTAAAGGTAGAGTTACCGGATCTTTTCACTTTGTATTTCATGCATGAATGTGGGGTATATTCGGGGTAGTTATAAAAAGTAGGAGACTTTTAGATGGTTAGATCTGCCTAGATGTTGAACCCTAGTGTAGTCCATAGGGGGGTTTTCCCGCTATAGAAGGTATAAATACATATCATTATACATTCATTTTAAAAAAACACACAAATCAAATTTCTGAGGAAATCTGAAGTAAAGAAGGCCGGATTTCAAGGGAGGATGAAGTATTTTGGTGATGTGTTCTAAGGTATGTTATTTACAGGTCATATTATCATTTTCTCCATAACTTTGTTTCTAGAATTATTCAGGTGGTGAAATTAGTATGGTATTTAGAATACATATCTATGTACTTGTGGTAAAAATTTCAGCTCTTTATTCACTATACTTTTGGAGATACACTCTATGGAATATAGGGATTTTGACTAGTCCTGAAGCTAGTCATAAACAGGTGTTCCAGATAAAACATTCATAAATTATTCATAGAGAATCCAAATTAAGTGAGACCAATTTCATTGGAAAGAGTACGGGTTTTAGTTTCTTGTGTGCGAATTTCAGAATCTGATGTTAAATATTGAGCGTGGGGCATTATGTACAAATTCGCTCTCTTGAATAAACTAGAATTGAACAAAGTCTACCATTCTCTCTATAACTTATTTTTGGGGAGGATTCAAGGAGTGAAACTGGAGTTTTAGAGAATACATTGAGTTATATTATCTATAGGATCATAGTATTCTAAGAAGTGAAGAATTGCATAAGTTGAACAAATCTCAGGAAGCATTATCTGGTTCTATGTGATGGTTAGTTGATGGTGATGATTTAATGTAAAGTTTTATTATCTCTCATATATTCTTGGGTGGAAGGAAGCGGAAAGGATGGAGAGGTCAACCCTCTCTTGATATTGGAGGATTGTATCTTCCTTTTGGAGTTTTATCCCTCCCTTTATATTTGGAAGTTGGAGCTACCTTTGGAAGTCATTACTTCCCTTGAACAATAACTATTGATTATTTCTCATATATTGTACATGGTGTATTGTGGTGTATTGGTGTAACTCTTATACTATTGTTCATTACTCATTGGATATAATTGAATGGTTTGAGTATAATTTGAAAAAGTTTTTAAATTGTATTGCTATTGATTCACCCCCCTCTTAGTATCAACAATTGGTATCAGAGTGAGTTACCTTCAGTACAGTTTAACCATTGGAAGGAAGATCCTAAGTAGAAATGGAAGACAACATTCCAAATGGGATTCCACCATTTGATGGAATCAATTTTGAATACTGGAGTAATTGAATGGAAACTTACTTGAAATCTCTTGGGTTGATGTTTGGTTCTCAGTTGCTTCATGATACGATGCTTTGAAGAAACCAAAGACTACAGCTCAGAAGGAAGAAAAAAGGAACAACAAATTGGCAATAGATACCATCCTGGATGGATTGACAGATTCAGGGAAATCCAAGGTGGGATCATGTGCATCAGAAAAAGAGATTTGGGACAAGCTAAAATACCTTTATGCAAGGGAAGAAGCAGAATAAGAAGAAGAAGAAGTTGAAGAAAATTACAACATCTCATATTTCAAAGAAGCAAATAGAGGTTAGTTTTGTTTCTTTAATTGTGAAGGTGTAGGACATGTTGAATTTGAATGTCCTCATCCAAGGATTGAAAGAGATGACACTGAAGAAGAAAATTCCAATGAAAAAGAAGAAAATCATGAAGCAGAGATGATTCAATAAGAAGATTAGAATCTTAAAAAATTGAAGCATGTTGAGATTGAAAATGGCAAGCTCAAAGACACACATAGAAAACTAAGAAGTGAATTGGGTAGTTGTGAAAAGACAGTTGTAAGCTTTGAGAAAAAATTAGAAGACTTTGAGAAACTAAGAGAAGAAACCAATTCCTTGAAAACTCTACTCGAAGAAAAATAAGAATAGGAGAAGTAAAGAATGTCCAAATGATGAAGAAAGAAGAAGATTGTGATAAACTTGAACAAGAAGTTGTCTCATTGAGGAAGAGCTTAAGAAACTCTCAAGTGACAAAAGACTTAACACATCTTGGATGCATGGGTGAAACTTCATACAAAGAAGATGAAAATACCAACAAGAATGTTGAAGAAAGAGCTACACAGACAGTGGATGAGAAGTGGACCAGGATTCCAAAAAAAAGGAATGATTACAAAAGAGATGAATATCCAAGAAATTAATCACTCAAAAGAGATGGTTAGAGATGTTGATGAAGACCTTATCTAGTAGAGATCAAGACAAGTATCCATTAAGGGAGGGTGTTGGAGTGATTAAATCCTACTTGTATTGTGCTTAATGTGCGATTATTCATCTCTTTTGTAATCATCTCTTACAAAGTGACCATACTTCTCGTAGTAATAGCATTGAATCTTTGATTTGTCATACTTTTGTGATGCCTTATTGTTATTTCTTTCCCTTGAGCTGAAATTTTGATTTATCCTTCCTCCTGGGTTTAGATTCTCTTTGAAAATTATTTTTTCCTCTTCCTCTTCCTTTAAATCCTGGATTTCCTCTTCCTCTAAATCTTGGACAACCGTTGGAAACGTGGAATTATGGGAATATAACAGAGAACTTTGCGAGACACCTTTTTTGTTTCCTGATTGGTTCGATATCTACTTATTTGACATTGTGGGCATTCATTTTATGATGCATATTGTCCATAGTACATGATATGATCATTTGGACATGCATCAATAGCTTGATACTCTATTCCAATTTCTTTCATAATCACAAATATTTCTCGATATGTGTGTGGTAAAATATTTGATGGTGGTAATAGAAATTCACCTAACAATCTACACCATTCAAAAAAATAAGTCAATGTAAACAATATTAATCATAAATATCACATCCCTACTTTATGAATTAATTAACAATAATAATATAGGAAAATAGTCAAACCTTTATGTACATGTCAACATGACATAAAAAATACATTACATACCTAGGATCTGTGTGAGACAGGTGTTTGATAAACCATTCAAAACCTTCAAGTTCACCAACAACAATATAATAGATAGAAGATTTGTTGTGGAGCCTTCATAAAGAGGTTGTCGTGACTTCTTAAGTAGATGATCAACATCATGAATATCATCCTGGTTGTCCTCATCCATTGGAGAAAATGTGTCTTGGATCAATCTATGTATCACATCTTACTGATTTGTATCAATAATGTTATCTCCATCCATATCATCATTAAGAACTTGATCTTTAATATTTTGATCTCCATGTTCCTCACCTTGTAAAGTAATATTTCTGCTACTACTTGGAAAATAACTCTCTAGCGGTCGACATTTTGGGGGCACTGTCTTTATATTTACAAACAATGTATTAAAATTAGTGTGTATAGAACATATATTAAAACGATAAAACATTTGACAAATACATGAAATCATCATTATTACAAAGAATACATTATATATTGAATAACCTCTTACCAAGGGATGATATTCATAACTCCCTTCAACGTGCTCCTTCTCCCTACAATGTTTTTCAGTTGATGTTATTAAAATTCTTCTTGTTTGCAATCCCCTACAATCATTGCAAGGGAAATAACGTTTTCCATCGCCCTTCGCCTCCAATGTCACTCTAAACTGAAAATTCCTCGCATTTTCATTCACAGTATATTTATTTGACATAGTAATTTCCTATAAGAACCAATTAAATATTTAAAAAAATAAATTTTGTTAAAATATTGAAAAAAAATAAAATTAAAATTTTAGATATTTTGAGGTCCAGTCACAAGAAATATATGTTGCAATGCTAAATTTTGAAAAAAATATTAAAAAAAAATAATAATAATTTTGTTCAAACATTCAATTTTTTTTTAATTTAAAAATTCATATACTTCGACGTTCAATCACATGAAATATATGTAGCAATGCTAAATTTCGAAAAAAATATTAAAAAAATCAAATTTGGTGAAAACATTTATGTTAAAAAATTTTGAAATTAAAATTTCTTAACGTAGCTTTATATTAAAAGAGACAAAAAATTAAAAATACTAACCTTGCAAGTCTAAAATTCGAGCTATGTAGATCGAGAATTGGATGTGTTAAACCAGTACGTGATAGGAAAAACACAACTCAAACAATCACTAGAAAAATTGTTGCAACTATAGAAATTTTGTCGAAATTTGTCTTAAAGACATGTATTTATAGATCGATGCTCATCGATATAGTGACGAAAATAAATGAGTTGACCCCGAAAAAATTCAATACCCGTTGCACTGCACATGTCATTCACACATGTGGCACAAGTGTCGCTATAGCGATGAATATTCGTGGATATAGAGATGGTTTTTTGAATCTGTTGCTATATCGATGAACGTCGAGACCAAACAAAAAACAAATTAAAAGAAAGCCAAAATTTTAATGCATTTTCCATGAATTATATAAACGTGGAAATATTTTGTTTCATTTTGAGCCCATATGTACTAGTGAAGACAACACATAAAGAACATTTATATTTTATGGTAATCACCAACTATGTGCATAACTTAGACGTTCCTCCTAGCCATACACTCTATTGCTCATAAAATTTTAGTAACAGGTCACCCCCAAGCTGAGGCTTAACTCCACCAGGGAAAAAAGGGTTCCCAACAACAAGCTAAGGTTTGATTCTCAACAAAATTTCTTAGTCCTAGGTGCTCGTTGTTGCAACTAGCCCACAGTCCCTCATTCCCCATGCACCAGTCACACCCAAGGACACATGCCCCTTCTCTGCTAAATAGTCCTTCAAATGTCGCACTTCCCTTCCCAAGGTTACCAACAATAGGTCATACATGAAGTCTTTGAGCCCTGCGACTAATGCTCAACGCACCAGGGAACAAATCTCAGTAAAAATCTCACCTGGAGAGTATGCTCATGGGTATGAAAACCACTCTTCAACAACTAATCTCTCACCTAGAGAGACTGCTCACTATATTTCAACCTGTCTCCTTGAAAGAAAAAATCTGAATACAACATGACAACTCCTTATAAGCTTCTATATTCAGATATGGTAATAATTGGATTTTCCATACAGTCTGACGCCCTTCTTCTCACGAGAGCCTGCAACATCAACAATCCTCTTCTAAATGATCATAATAATGCAATAATTCCAAAAATACACCAAGGCCAACAATATATATTGCATGCCTTCCACTTGACACTTGTCACCTTTAAAAGTAGCTTTAAGCCACTTTGTGACCCATTCCCTACCCTCGAAAAATTAGGATAAAAACATATCCACATTACACTTTTCAGAAATATTTTTAAAATATTCCCCCCCTTTTCCCTTTTTCGATGGAGTTGGCCCCCATCTCTTTTATTTTGAGTCTGTCTGCGCATAGCAATGCAATATTATATTAATAATCATGATTGTATTTACATGGATAGATGCACTGGTTTATTGGCATCCTGAATCGATAACCCAATAGTCACAGAATCTCTCCAACCTCAAAAAATATACAACCATATATATATGCACACACAAACACACACACACCAACTCTATGCACATCTAGGTCATTATCATGCACTTACCCAAGTGCGTGTAACATGGTGTAATGTGCACACTTACCCAGGTGTGTGCAACACAATGACATGTGCGATCCTTGTCTTGATAACAAATCTCTGTGCACTTACCTAGGTGTGCGAAACACCCAAAACCAGGTGTCAACGACTCACCAGCGTATATACACATTACATCAACAATTAATATCAATGACTCACTAACCTATATGTACAATTACAAAGGGTCTAGATCAAGGGCATTACAATTTATCTCTATGTCAGTTATCTGTTCTTAATGTTTAAGAGGTTTTTCTATATCTACTTGGTTGTGAGAGATCTTCTCCAACTTAATATCCTAATTTGATGTGTAGTTGAGATATTCTCTCAATCTCTCCTTCTATAATAGGAATAAGCTAGATCTGATAAAAAAATGTGAACTCTATATAATGGAGTCACAATCTATTGTAAGCAATTCAATTATTCAACAAAGTTTTGTTTGTGTGTAATAATGTCTCATCTCTCATATTTTATCTTGGTATAAGAGTAGGTCCGGGCTTAAATCTCTCATGGGAGGGCTTAGGAATATGAAAGAGATGTGAGAGTAATCTAATGTAGGAGTATATTAATGTGAGAGTAGTTTGGCATATGTGAGAGTAGATTGTTGAGTGTTTGAACCTATGTTTTGTTTGTTTATTGATAGATTTATCCTTTTGTGAAATAAATGATTTTGAACCAATGAAGTCAAAGGTTAAAGAGTTCATGGTGTAATATTGACTCAAATACATCTTGTATTTAGACTACTTTCCTAGAGAATTGACGAGCATCATGGTTGGGTACCTAGGTGTCTCGGTAGATGGAAGTATGCCCGTAGGATTACTAGTTGTTAGTCTTTGCAGTGAAACAAGGAATTGATTTCTTGGTCTGAATCAATTGTATTTCCAAAGTTAGAAGGGATCAAATGCAGGTTGAAATCTCAATATGGATGGTTTTCCTATTAGTTCAGTAGTTGTGGATCTCGGGAATGATCCCTCATTAGTTGTTGAGGCATGCATGTGGATTACAGTCTACTAGTGAGGTTATGAGACATGCATATAAATTGTTGTCCAGTAATTGACTTCAGGAGATCCATGATTTGAGAGTTTGAGGAGGTGGAATTCAAGATCTCGGGAATTCAAATCAGGAGCTACACCTTTATGAGGGTTATGAGATATCTTGATGAAGTTCGTTAGCTGCAAGATTTCAAAATGGTTAGAGATGTTGATGAAGACGTTATCTAGTAGAGATCAAGACAAGTATCCATTAAGGGAGGGTGTTGGAGTGATTAAATCCTACTTGTATTGTGCTTAATGTGTGATTATTCGTCTCTTTTGTAATCATCTCTTACAAAGTGACCATACTTCTTGTAGTAATAACATTGAATCTTTGATTTTTCATACCTTTGTGATGCCTTATTGTTATTTCTTTCCCTTGAGAAGAAATTTTGATTTATCCTTCCTCCTGGGTTTAGATTCTTTCTTTCTTCTCTTTGAAAATTATTTTTTCCTCTTCCTCTTCCTCTTCCTCTAAATCCTGGATTTCCTCTTCCTCTGCCTCCGCCAAATTTTATTTGTGTTTTGAATGCATGCTCCAATGAGGTATTGACATTCTTGTTCAACCTTTCTTCATAATTTTTCAAGGAGCCAACCAACTCATCCATAGAATATGTATTCAAATCTTTAGATTCTTCAATTACCACAATAATTGCATCAAATTTTATAGGAAAACTTATTAAAACCTTTTATACAACCTTCTGATATGCTAGATCATCACCAATTTGTCTTATTTTATTAACCAAATCCATAACACGATATGCAAACTGGTCTATTGAATCAGAATCTTTCATTTGCATGTTTTCAAATTATCTTCTAAGTGCTTGGAGTTTGGCAATTTTTACCGTACTAGTGCCTTGATATGATCTCTCTAGAATGTCCCATGCTTTCTTGGTTGTAGTGGTTGGTTTAATCCTTCCAACAACTGAATCATCCAATGCTTTTCCAATTATCTGCAAAGCCCTTTTATTATTTTGCCTATTTTCATCAAGCTTCTGCTTTTCATCAACACTCAAAATGGACTCATCTTGTGGTTCAGTATAACCAATCATTACTACATCTGATAGCTCATATGAATCAAATGATAATTTCATTCTAAATGCCCAATTATCATAATTTTTCCCTACAAATATTGGAATCATAAATTGTTGATACATTCCTGATGCCATTCGTTTTTTTTTTTAAATCAAGCCCTAAAAAAAACTTTCAACAAAATTGATGAGAGAATATATATAGTAAAGGAGGATCAGTGCTCTTTACAACTCTTCTTGGAATTTATTCCTTCCCAGCTCCTTCACACAGCCTCAACATTAATTTTTCTCCTCTGTAAAGTCGACCGCACATTTCTCCATTGCTTACGGATTTATAATTAGGGTAGCATCGAACTGCAGTGCCCCTTCTTCCTCAGCTTTCTTGAAAAGTCGCCCATGAAAATCACTCCAGGGTTCTCACTAGCGGTAGAGACAATAAGTAGGTGCCCCTTCTTCCTCAACAATGGTAGAGACAATAAGTGGGTGCCCCTTCTTCCTCATAATTTTTGAAAAATCGCCCATGAAAAATTTCTCTAGGGTTCTCCTCAACATCACGCGGACCTCCTCCATATTCTACATATGTGGCTGCGTATTTATTTTGTGTCAGGATTTGTCTCCACACAGCTTGATTCTCTCTTTTCTCAACGGTTTCGTCCTTTCGATGGTCACTTCCTTCTCCTCGTTGTCGCACCTTTCTTCTCAACAGTAGATTTCTCCGACTCTCTATGGCAAAAGCTCTCTTCAACACTCATGACCCTCACTGATAACAATTCCATTACAACCCTTACTACTCACATGGACCTCCCAACTCTTTGAGCTCTCACTATTCTGATACCATGATGAAGTGGGAAGAAGCAAAGGAAAAACACAGAAAGAATAGACAAACTGATTTTATTGCTTGATGATCAAAACGATTACATCTGTCTCGTATTTATAGAGGTCTTGGAAGGCTATCGAGAATCCAGAGAGTTCTCGGAGCGGGAAATGTCTAGAAGCATCGGTGACTATGTCAGTGGAGGAAAATTCTAGAAGATGGTGGAGGTTTCGGTGGTAGGTAGAAATTAATTCTTTCAACAGCCTCAACGGAGGTCGTCGGGGGAGACTCAATTTATTTATAACATGGAGTAATTCAATTCGCATGGGAATCTCTACTCTCCAAATATAAATATCATCACATGTTCTTTATTTAAGAAGAAATATTAGAGAGAAACTAAAACTTGGTGATTCTAGAATACTTTTAAAAGCAAGCAAATGGGAATGTTGTTTTTTATTTGAGGAAGTTTCCATATTAATATTTTTAATTGAAATGGAAATGTGTAAATAATTTGACAGAAGTTTCAATATTACTATTGTTAATTTAAACAAGAATGTGTAAATAGTTTTAGAGAAGTTTTTAGAAATGGAAATGTTTAAATAATTTCAAGAAGTTTCCATATTAATATTGTTAATTGAAATCATAAAGATATTGTATTAAGCTTTGATTCAATTATGGGTATATAGATAGTTCTATATAATCAACCACTAAAAAAACATAGAGTTAGACTTTGAACCAATTATAATTCCATGGATACTAAATCAACCATTAACTTTTATTGAAAATTAATATTTTAAAATATTTAACAATCTCCATATAATTAAAATTTTAATTAATGATGAGAAATTCACCACTCCATAGAATTGAAACCATATATAATTGTGAGAAATGTATCATTCATTATTATTAAATAAAGCAAATTAATAGAACCTTGTAACCTTCCTTGACATCAGGCCTCTCAGTGGAAAGTGCAATCACAACTAATAAAGGAAGAAGCATTTTTTTCATATTTTATGGTTTGCAATTATTATTACACGAGAAACTTTAACCGATTACAAAAATTAAACTAAGATTAACACATAGGAATGAAAGGTTGTGGTTACATAGGAAAGGGAACCTATTGTAGGTCATCCACATTTTCGTAAACCATACTAACAACACACCACTATCTAATCAAAATGAAAATTGTGATCGATATATGAAATTCCCATCACTTCCACATTAAGGTATCACTTCCCATCATTACGACATTAAGTTATCGCTTAACATGCTTGTTGATTGTGTTATATCATGTAAATATTGTTTATACAAGGATTACTCCCTTAATATGTGTGAAAGTAGACTAATCATATTCAAAATAATGACGAATTGTCACACTTGATATTTAATAGTGAATTTGCATGAGACAAAATGGAGTGGCGAAGACACATAGAGGAGAGGAAGATTTTCATTTCAACCACATATCAAAGATTGCACTTGTTTACCCATGGTATTTCATCCTTTTTCAGGTGACACATGGATCTCTTTCTTCCTCAAAAGTGGTTGCTAACCTGCTTTACCTCTTCCTTGTTTAGACCAAGAAGAGTGGGAGACTTATTTTTTGGAACTACCATTACAGTCACTTAAGTAATAAAGTCACTCAAACAGTGCAATATAATCTTTAGAATGAATCGTTGGTTGTTTGGAACGACCATTTAGTTAACTTTTCAGGATGAAGCTACAAAACTAGAGCAAATCCATACCATGTTTGTTTGGGAGCATAAGCATCAAAACCATAAATGAGGAAGATAATTCTAGGGATAACAGATAAAATATGAGAGATGAGACAATATTACACACACAAACAAAACTCTATTGAATAATTGAATTGCTTACAATAGATTGTGACTCCATTATATAGAATTCACAAGTTGTTATCAAATCTAACGTATTCCCAATGTAGAAGGAGAGGTTGAAAAAATATCTCAACTACACACCAAACTAGGAGATTAAGTTGGAGAAGATCTCTCACAACCAACTAGATCTAACCTCCTAAACATTAATCATGTAGAGATAAACTCTACATTACAATAATTAACAAATCACAAATTTATAGTATGATGAATAATCACACATTAAGCACAATACAAGTAGGATTTAATCACTCCAACACCCTCTCTTAATGGATACTTGTCTTGATCTCTATTAGATAAGGTATTCATCAGCATCTCTAACCATTTTGAAATCTTGCAGCTAAGGAACTCCATCAAGCTATCTCATAACCCTCATAAAGGTGTAGCTCTTGAGTTGAATTCCCGAGTTCTTGAATTCCACCTCCTCAAACTCTCAAATCATGGATCTCCTGAAGTCAATTACTGGACAAAAATTTATATGCATGTCTCATAACCTCACTAGTAGACTACAATCCACATGCATGCCTCAACAACTAATGAGGGATCATTCTCGAGATCCACAACTACTGAACTAATAGGAAAACCATCCATATTGAGCTTTCAACCTGCATTTGATCCCTTCTAACTTTGGAAATACAATTGATTCAGACCAAGAAACCAATTCCTTGTTTCACTGCAAAGACTAACAACTAGTCATCCTATGGGCATACTTCCATCTACCGAGACACCTAGGTACCCAACCATGATGCTCATCAATTCTCTAGGAAAGTAGTCTAAATACAAGATGTATTTAAGTCAATATTACACCATGACCTCTTTAACCTTTGACTTCATTGGTTCAACATCATTTATTTCACAAAAGGATAAATCTATCAATAAACAAACAAAACATCACCATGGAACAAAACATAGGTTCAAACGCTCAACAATCTACTCTCACATATGCCAAACTACTCTCACATTAATATACTCCTACATTAGATTACTCTCACATCTCTTTCATATTCCTAAGCCCTCCCATGAGAGAGTTAAGCCCG
>JZKD02S1649626.1:188228-203416 GCA_000966675.3 Picea glauca
CCCGGATGCGCACAATAAAGTGATCTATGGGCTTCCTTCAGTATGATGCTTCGAATATCCCCATTCTCAGGAATGTACATCCTTCCTCGATATCTTAACAATCTGTCTGTTTCCATATTATATCCTTCATACTTTGGGTCTAACTATCTCCCGCTCTGGAGGTTTGAAGTAACCTTTAAATACCAACTGTCTCCTAGGAGTTGTGTCAATACATGTTCCCTCAGACTGAACTTTAAGGTTACCAAGGAGAAGATACGTGGTCTCCTACTCAAGGCATCTGCGACCAAATTTTTCTTTCCCTTGATGTACGAAATACCAAAATCGTACTCACTCATAAACTCACTCCATCGCCTTTGCCTAGCATTCAGATCTCTTTGATTGAAGAGATGTTTTAAACTTTGATGGTCCATTTTGAGCTCAAAGTTTCTCCCAACAAGATAGTGCCTCCAAAGTTTCAGAGCTAGCATTACAGCTGCCAACTCTAAATCATGAGTCACGTATAACTCTTCGTGCTTCTTCAACTTCCTTGACGCATATGTTATCACTCCTCCATCCTGCATTAGCATGGCCCCCAACCCTTTCTTCGAGGCATCCGTGCAGACCGTGAAGTCATTTTCCATATTCGGCACTCGTAGAATTGGCGCACTAGTTAGTAACCTCTTAAGCTCAATGAATTCTCTATCACACTCTTCTGTCCTTTCATACCTGACCCCCTTGTGTTGCAAAGTGGTGATGGGTTTCGCTATTTTTGAGAATCCTTCTATAAATCTCCGGTAATAACCTGCTAGCCCCATGATTCTCCTCACCTCATGGGCATTTTTTGGCACTGATCATTCCATAATGGCCTTCACCAGAAATGATATGACCTAAATAGTGGATCTCTTTCTGGAAGAAGGAACACTTCGACAGCTTCCCATACAATTTGTTCTCTCTAAGGCAGGACAACACTATTCACAAGTGTTCCTCGTGTTCTCTTTCATTTTTGGAATAGATGAGGATGTCATCTAAAAAGACTTGTACAAAATGGTCTAAGTACTTCCAGAATGCGTCGTTCATGAGGCTCATGAATACTGCTGGCGCATTGGTCAATCCGAAAGGTACTACAACAAACTCATAATGTCCAAACCGAGTTCGAAAGGTAGTTTTTGGGATATCACCTTCCTTAATCCTTAACTAATGATACCCTGATCGCAAATCGATCTTTGAGAATACTGTTGCTCCTTTTATGTGATCGAAGAGGTCATCTATTCGCGGCATCGGGTACCTATTTTTCACTGTACCACGGTTCAAGTCCCTGTAGTCTATACACAGTCGTAAAGATCCATCCTTCTTCTTTACAAAAATTATTGGTGGGCCCCATGGTGAGACACTGGGCCTTATTAGCCCTAAGTCCAGTAACTCTTTCAACTGCATTTGCAATTCACAAAGTTCTGGCACTGTCATCCAATACGGAGTCTTGGAGATTGGTTATGCACCAGGTTTTAGCTCAATAGTAAAATCAAGCTCCCTCTCAGGAGGTAACCCTGGTAACTCGTTCGGAAAAACGTCCTGAAATTCTGACAATACCGGGTACTGATCCAATGAGGGTCCCTTCCTTTCATCCACTACTTCCACTACATAAAGTTGACACCCTTGTCTCAAGAATCACTTAACCTTCATAGTTGATATAAAGCATAACGACACTTTTCTCTGTACACCCTAGATATCTACTGGTCTTCCTTCATCATCGACACAAAGCACCCTCTTTGCGAAACAATCTACCAAAGCTCGATGAGATGCTAACCAATACATTCCAATGATTAGGTCATACGCCCCAAGAGCAGTGACGTATACCTTTAACCTGGTAGTACACACTCCCAGGTCTACTATACAATTATCGACACTAGGTCCTACTGCTTGTTTTTTCCCCAAAGCCATCTCGACTTGTTTAAAGTCATTGTGCTCGTAGGCTGCCAACCCACTCTTTTCTAATGCAGATGGTGAAATGAAACTATCTATCGCACCAGAATCAAACAAAATCTTAACATTGATATGATTTAGCGTACCTAATGACTCCACCACTGTGGATTGATGTTCGGTCTGGCGGTTATTAACTACTGCGTAAATATGGTGGCTGCTACTTGCTCTCCCCATCGATGCCTTTCCTTCTCTATGCATGAACCATGATTGTAACTCTGGTTAGTCATGCTAGTAATGGGGTCCCCCGCACCCCCAACAGGTAACATGAGATTGAACCTGTGCATTGTTATGTGTTTGTCTCTTAAATGAGTTCCTTCCCCTGGAACCCCTGCCCCTACTCGTTGTTCCCTGAGATGGTCTTGGTCCGGTCTGCACCGTTGGTGATGAGCGAGATGCTGCACTCACTGCCATTGAAATCCCTATAGCTACTGTCATTGGAATGACTCTGTTACCATATGGCAGTGGCCTTGAGCCCCCTCCCCTAGGAAATGTCCTCGGGGCCTTTCCTACGAATCTTGGGCGATGCGGAAATGTCGGTCTTTTACCCCCGGTCAAGTTCATATGTTCTTCTGCGTAACATGCATTTTCCACTGCCTCCGCCCCTGAAGACAGTTTCCACATCTGCACCATAGCTCTTATCCTAGGGTTCAATCCATAGACGAAGCACTTTGCCTGTCGTTGGTCATTATCCATATACGACACATATTTGACCAGTTCCATAAACCTGATCTCATATTCTTCTATAATTCTGTTTCCCTGTACTAAGGCATGAAATGCCCCTACCTGTTGTTCCTCATAGTATGCTGGTAGATATTTCCTCCGAAACTTCTCCTCGAAAATTTCCCAAGATACTGTGTCTGGGGTAAGGTGCAATTGTCTTTCCAGGTTTCCCCACCAGTTCAAGGTGCTATCTCTTAACTGAAAAATGGCGATCTTCGCCTTTGAGTTGGATGCATAGTCCCTTAAGGAAAAACACCTGGTCATGCCTTCCAACCATGCTTCCGCACATTCACTGGCGCGACCTCCGGCAAACTCTGGAAGTTTTATCTTCTGCAATTCCTGCATGATGTCTTCAGGTGGAGGTCCTCCCCCTGAATCCCTTGATTCTTCTGGATTACCTGTTCCCGATGGTGGGGGTTCCACTTCAGTCCCTGCCGGTATTCGCCCATTTAAAGTCTCATTGATGGCTTCCAACAAGCGTAGTATGAGGGCTAGTTCGGGCGATGGTGGTGGTGGCGCTGGAGGTGTTGGTAGTGCTTGCGACGACGTGACATCGCCACCGGACCCCTCAGAGTATGACCACTTCACCAGGGCCTTCTTTCTCCTTGGTCCGAAGAACGTAAATGTTCTTCTATCTCCCAATCAGAAGATCTGCACCCACAGTTCCTTTGCTCGACTTCACCTTTATTCACTTGTCGAGGAAATCAGAACTCGCAGCTTCGCGAGTTCACAGTCTACCTCCGGGCTCTCAAATCCCTGAGACCTGATGCGCCAATCAACACTGACTTCGCTCTTCCCTCCACCATCGGGACTTCGCTCTATCATGCTTCGCAACTCGCGACGCCCAATGCTTAAGGTTTCAACCTCCGACACGTGAGACGTCGAAGGGCCAAGACTCGTGACTTCTCTCCCTCGCGACTTCGCTACCCATGAATTTAATCGATCCCTTCCTCGACTCCCGAGGCCCAAGATGCTGATCCTCGGATTATCATTGCCTCACGACTTCGCCACTAGCGAGGTCAAATACTTTCCCCATCGACTTTCGATACCCGAGATGTTGAATCTCCGATGGTTTCTGCCACCTGTCTTCCACTATCACCTGTGGCCCACACTACTTACGTGGTTGTCGGAATGTCGCACCTCGCACTCTCGTGACTTCCGTTACGTAAATTAGGAGTCTTACCTCATGAACTCCCGATATGCCGATCCATGAATAGAATTAACGCTCCTCGTGATCCCGATCGACGCTCTTGCTCTCCTGAGCTTCGAACTTTCCTCTGCACTTGCACCGTGTCTTCCTGGTACCTTTGCGAGATCCGATAACTCACAGACAACTCGCAGACTCTCCACGGAGAATATAGATCGTCCGTTCTTCCTTATCATATCCACGAACAAGAAGTGTCTCCCTATGAGACTTGTTCTCCAACCTTCTCACGAAACTTCTCTCTCTCTATTTCCCTTCAAAAACTTTAAATGTCTATTCCTTCTGAGCTTCCCACGACTTCAAATCTTCCAGAAGTTCCTGCACGCACTCCTTGCGGTACGTCTCCAACAGCGACTAAGTGTTGAAGCTTTTGATCCTGCGCACCCCTGTAGCAAAAATCTTTCACTCTTTTGCTCAGAATTGCAACTCTGAGCCTTCGTCTAGCCTGCGCATGCCTTGCACGGCTATGGTGCCAATTCTGCACTCCTTGAACTTAGAACAAAAGTTACCTCTACTTGAACCCTACTGTCAACGCACTCCTTGTGGAAGATTCGACTGCACTCCTTGCAAGAATTCTCTGGTTCAAGATAGAGAAATAATTGAAACTAACTCCTCATTCTCACAGACTTCATTTCAACCATGAAATCACATACACATCCCATAAAATCAAATGTATGACAAGAAGCAAACATTCATGAGCATATTAATCCAAATACACAGAGAATAACACAAGCCATGAATTTGAATTAGAACTCTTCTATTAATCCAAATATCTGTACATGGGTGTTTTCATACACTTCTCTGCATGCTCTTCTCTCCTGAATGCTCTTGGCTAATGTTACAATGTACAAAAAAGGGTGTCTATATCCCGTT
This sequence comes from Picea glauca, assembly GCA_000966675.3. Taxonomy (NCBI): domain Eukaryota; kingdom Viridiplantae; phylum Streptophyta; class Pinopsida; order Pinales; family Pinaceae; genus Picea; species Picea glauca. Next base: position 192,985 of record JZKD02S1649626.1, read on the forward strand.
TCCCTCTTGTTCTCTAAAGCTATCAAATATAGAATTAAATATTCTATCTACTTACATTAATTCTATTAAATGCCTCATCTACCTAAGGATGAGAGCTATCCGCTCAAGGTCCCTTTACATATACAAACTGCACTTCATTAATTCTACGCATTAATGTTTGCACAACAATATCAAAGTGTCTTCAAAATTTGTGCTAGCGCTATCCAGTTGTCCCCTGTTTTTCGCGCTGGCTCGCTTGATGCAGGCGATGCTCCTGCATCATACTCCCTGGCTTGAAAATTTTCATGGGCTCCTGTCCATGAGCTCCCGCACGGTATGTCCATGCTTCTGTATGACTGCTTCATTTTCCCAGCTGGCATCTTCCACTGGTTGATCCTTCCATTTGACCAGATACTTGAAGTATTCTTTTCTTCTGGTCTTCTTACCCACTCGCTTATCTAGTATGCATTCCATCTGTGGCTTTTCTGCAATCGGCATCTTCTTCTGCCACTGGACCCCTGGTTGTTCATCACTTCTAGATCTTTCTCCCTCAGCCTTATATGGATATAAGTCTAAGACATTGAACGTCAAAGATATTCCGATGCCATCTGGCAACTCAATTTCATAAGCATTTTCTCCGAATTTCTTTAAGACCCCGCATGGCCCGATTTTCTTCATCTTCAATTTGTTGTATGTTCCCCTCGGGAACCTTTCTTTCCTCAGATGCGCCAGAACTAGATCACCAACTTTGAACTGAAGCTATCTCTTTCGTTGATCAGCTCTGCGCTTGTATTCCTGATTTGAATCCATCAATCACTGCTTCACCTGACTGTGAAGTTCTCTCATTGACTCAGCGAACTCTTTGGCACTAGCGCTGCTAGTAGCAATCTGTCCTGAATCCTGCAATTCAGAAACTCCTCTTGGATGCATCCCATATACAACCTGAAATGGGCTTCTACCTATACTCCTGTTCACCGAATCGTTATACGCGAACTCTGCCTGTGGCAATACGCTATCCCAGCTGCTATGGTGCTCTGTCACCAGGCTTCTCAACAAATCTCCCAGACTTCGATTCACCACCTCCATCTGTCCATCCGTCTAAGGATGATAAGTAGAACTAAATGCCAGATTAGTTCCTAGCTTCTTCCATAGCGTCCTCCAAAAATTCCCAATGAACTTAGTATCTCTGTCCGAAACTATGCTTTTCGGCAATCCATGAAGTCTAACGATCTCTTTGAAAAACAAATTTGTGATGTGCGTCGCATCGCTGGTCTTCTAACATGGAATGAAATGTGCCATCTTTGAAAACCTGTCCACTACTACAAAGACGGAATCATGTCCTCTTTGTGCCCTCGGTAATCCCAATACAAAATCCATGTTGATTGCCTCCCATGGCCTTTCTGGTATGGGCAATGGCTGATAAAACCCAACATTCTTCTTTCTTCCCTTTGAATGCTGACAAATTCTGCACCTTTCAACAAATCGTTTGACATCCGCATGCATCCCTGGCCAAAAATATGCTTCGCTCAGCTTTGCGAATGTTTTATCATGACCGAAATGTCCGGCCAATCCACCACTGTGCTTCTCCTTCAACAAGTTCTCCCTCATGGAGAAATTTGGAATACACAGTTGATTACCTCTCAACAACAATCCTTCCTAGATCATATAATCTATCCAATGGCTCTGATCTCTGAGAACCGGATTCTGTGCTGCTTCATACGCTTCTCCAAAATCTGCATCTCCTGCGTACATATCCCTAAGATTTTCAAAACCCAAGGTTTTGACTTGAAACTCCTGCAGCAACAAACATTTCCTGCTCAAAGAATCAGCCACTTTGTTAGCAGTACCCGAAATATGCTTAATCACGAATGTGAAATTCTACATATACTCTACCCATTTAGCATGTTTCTGCTTCAACTTCTCCTATTGAGTCACAAACTGTAATGCATGATTATCACTGTACAATACAAATTCCTTTGGGATCAAGTAATGCCTCCACTTCTTCAACACCTATATGATAGCATAAAATTCTTTGTCATACATGGAGTATTTCGATTTTGCCTCATCCAGCTTCTCGCTGAAGTATGCAACTAGCCTGTCATCTTGACTCAAGACCGCTCCTATGGCATACCCGCTTGCATCACATTTCACCTGAAAGGTTTTCTGAAAATATGGCAACACCAACACTGGTTTCTCTGTGATCTTTCGCTTCAACAGATTGAAGCTCTTCTCAGCCTCCGTTGTCCAATGAAAAAACTTATGCCGCTTCTTCACTGTGTCCATCATCGCTGCGCTAATTTCACTGAAATTCCTGATGAACTTTCTGTAGAAACTAGCTAAACCATGGAAGCTTCTCACCTCGAACACGTTTCTCGGTGCTGGCCAATTTTTAATCACTTCCACCTTGTTCGGATCCATCCTCAACTCATTTTTCGAAATAAAAAAACCCAAATAAATGAGTTGTGTCTTCATAAATGAGGATTTCTTCATGTTTATCAACAGCTTCTCCTGCTGTAACTTTCTCATCACAATGGCCAAATGCTTCAAATGTTCAGCCTCTGATTTACTGTAAATCAGTATATCGTCCAAATAAACAATGATGAACTTCCCGATGAACTCCCTTGGGACTTCATTCATCAGCCTCATAAATGTACTCGGTGCATTTGTCAAACCAAATGGCATGACTAGCCATTCATACAAACCCTCGTTTGTCTTGAAGGTTGTCTTCCACTCATCGCCTTCCCTCATGCGAATCTGGTGGTATCCTCTTTTCAAATCAATCTTTGAAAAATAATTTTCCCCACTCAGGCAATCCATCAGATCATCCATTCTTAGCAGTGGAAACCTGTACCTGATGGTTATCTTGTTGATCGCTCTTGAGTCAGTACACATCCTCGAGCGTCCGTCTTTCTTCGGACTGAGCACTGTCGATACAACACATGGACTCAAGCTTTCTCTATCTAACCCTTTGTCCATCAATTCTTGGACTTGTCTTTTGACTTCCTCATTCTCCTGCGGCGTCAACCTGTACGCGGATTTATTTGGAAAACTTGCTCCTGGTATGAGGTCTATGTGATGACTCAAACTTCTCATCGGTGGCAACGAATGAGGTAATTTGTCCACTATGATATCAGTGAACTCCTCCAGTAGTTCCTGAATCTCAACCGGAAAATCAGCCACTCTTGTGCTAGTCAGGACAATCCTTGGCTTCCTGACCACAAAGAATTGTGGATCTTCCTTATTCTCCATTTCTATAAGAATCTCCTTCCCGCTCATGAGAAGTATTGTATTGCTTACTTCCGACTTCACCTCTTTATCCTTTATCGGAAGAAACATATGGGTTCTCCCATTCTTCTCCAGAGTATAGGTGTTCATTCTTCCATCATGAATCACATTTCTGTCATATTTTCATGGTCTACCCAGTAATAAATGACATACATCCATGGGAATAACATCACACAAAATTTTATCATTGTATCCCCCTATCTTGATGTCAACTAAGCATTGTTTGGTGACCTTTACCTGATGTCCTTTCTGTAGCCATGAAACTTTATATGGACTCGGGTGATCAGTTGTCTCCAGCTCTAGTTTCTCCACCATCTCAGTTGAAACGAGATTATTGGTGCTTCCACTGTCCACAATAACCTTGCATACCCTATCCTTGGTCTTGCAAGTTGTCCTGAATAGTTTGGTCCTTTGCACTGAGATTTCCATCTCCTTCTCAGGTGTTAAAAGGATTTTGTGCATCACAAGCGATCTTCTGCCTTCTGCATCCTTAGTGTCAACATCATGCCTCTGCGCTTCTGCGATGTGAGTTTCCCCTACATCCTTCTTCTTCTCTGGACACTCGTATGACTTGTGCCCATTCTTCCCACATGTGAAACATGTGATTACTCCACCTCTTCCCCTACCTCGACCTCTAGTACGAGGAAGAGTGTTTGCATCAGCATAATCCCCTCGCTGATCATTCTGCTGTGCTCTGGGCTCAACATATGGCTGCCTCTGTGAGGTTCCGCCTCTTTCAACCTTACCCTGAGGTTTCTTCCATTCCTCCTTGGACTTATGGAATTTGTCCTAGGCAACTGCCTTGCCTCTTGGCTGACTTTTGCCTCACCCTCGCTGTCCTTGCTTTCGGCTCAGCTTCTCCTCAGCTTTCAGAGCCAATTGGTAAGCATCTTCCACCGTTCGGATGGTTAGCATGCTTAGCTCATCCTGAATGTCATATCTCAGACCATTCAGATATCTAGCAATCTTATCATCATCGCTCTCCCGATGACCTGCTATGATGTTCGATTGATAGAATTCTTCAGTATATTATTTCACTGTCATCAGTTTCTGTCTCAGGTTCTGCATTCACCTGAACAAAGTGATTTGATAATCCCTTGGGATGAACTTCGCCTTCATCTTTGCGATCATTTGATCCCAACTTTTGATCTTCTGCTTGCCCTTGCAGCATCTGTCAGCTTGTAGCTCATCCCACCACAATGTTGCATGTCCTTTCAAGCGCGTAACAACATGCTTGACTTTCTTATCATCTTCAACATCTTCATAGTTGAAGTATGTGTCAAGATCTCTAATCCAATCTAGTAGCTCCTCTGCATCTAGATTCCCTTCGTAGACTGAGAATGTCCATTTTCGTCTTTGCACCCATCCTTGCGATGGCTTTAATCAACCGCTCGGTTGATGCATCTTCTGTTGTGACCTCTTCTTCATGTCCAGCTTCCTCTTCAACATCGAAGTCACTAAGATCTCCTGAACCAACTCCGCGTCTTTGTGTTGTCTCCATCTCCTCAAGCCTTTCTCGGAGATCTCTCATCTGTCGCTCCATTTCTGGATTTCCTACTGGCCTGCCTCTTCTTTGCACCTCCCTATCTTCCGAGTCTGGTGACTGCCTTTCTCTTCTCGGCAGCATGGTGAATTCTCGCTCTCTCTACTGTAGAAAGCAAAGAATTCCCGCTCTGATACCAATTGACGTCGCCGCCGCACCCCTCAGAGTACGACCACTTCACCAGGACCTTCTTTCTCCTTGGCCCGAAGAACGTAAATGTTCTTCTATCTCCCAATCGGAAGATTTGCACCCACGGTTCCTTCGCTTGACTTCCCCTTTATTCACTTGTCGGGGAAATCAGAACTCGCAGCTTCGCAAGTTCACAATCTACCTTCAGGCTCTCAAATCCCCGAGACCTGATGTGCCAGTCAACACTGACTTCACTCTTACCTCCGTCGTTGGGACTTCGCTCTATCACGCTTCGCAACTCGCGACGCCCAATGCTTAAGGTTTCAACCTCCGACATGCAAGACGCTGAAGGTCCGAGACTCGCGACTTCGCTACCCGAGAAGTTAATGGATCCCTTCCTCGACTCCTGAGGCCCGAGACGTCGATCCTTGGATTATCGTTGCCTCGCGAATTCGCCACTAGCGAGGTCAAATACTTTCCCCGTCGACTTCCGATACCCGAGACGCCAAATCTTCAATGGTTTCTTCCACCTGTCTTCCACTATCACCTGTGGCCCACACTTCTTATGTGGTTGTCGGAATGTCGCACCTCGCACTCTCGCGACTTCCGTTACGTAAATTAGGAGTCTTACCTCACGAACTCCTGATATACCGATCCACGAATAGAATTAATGCTCCTCATGATCTCGATCGATGCTCCTTCTCTCCTGAGCTTCGAAATTTCCTCCACACTTGCACCATGTCTTCCTGGTACCTTTGCGAGATCCGATAACTCACAGATAACTCGCAGACTCTCCACAAAGAATACCGACCGTCCGTTCTTCCTTATCGAATTCACGAACAAGAAGCGTCTCCCTACGAGACTTGTTCTCCAACCTACTCTTGCAACTTCTCTCTCTCTACTGCCCTTCAACAACTTTAAAGGTCTATTCCTTCTGAGCTTCCCATGACTTCAAATATTTCGGAAGTTCCTGCACGCACTCCTTGTGGCACGTCTCCAACAGCGACTAAGTGTTGAAGCTTTTGATCCTGTGCACCCCTGCAGCAGAAATATTTCACTCTTTTTCTCAGAATCGCAACTCTAAGACTTCGTCTAGCCTGCGCACGCCTTGCACGACTCTGGTGCCAATTCTGCACTCCTTGAACTTAGAACAAAATTTACCTCTACTTGAACCCTACTGTCAACGCACTCCTTGCGGACGATTCGACTGCACTCCTTGCAGGAATTCTCTGGTTCAAGATAGAGAAATAATTGAAACTAACTCCTCATTCTCACAGACTTCATTTCAACCATGAAATCACATACACAACCCATAAAAGCAAATGTATGACAAGAAGAAAACATTCATGAGCATATTAATTCAAATAGACCGAGAATAACACAAGCCATGAATTTGAATCAGAACTCTTCTATTAATCCAAATATCTGTACATGGGTGTTTTCATACACTTCTCTGCATGCTCTTCTCTCCTAAATGCTCTTGGCTAATGTTACAATGTACAAAGGAGGGTGTCTATATGACGTTTCCCTCTTGCGCTCTAAAGCTATCAAATCTAGAATTAAATATTCTATCTACTTACATTAATTCTATTAAATGCCTCATCTACCTAAGGACAAGAGCTATCCACTCAAGGCCCCTTTACATATACAAAGTGTGCTTCATTAATTCTACGCATTAATTTTTTCCCAACAATATCAAAGTGTCTTCAAAATTTGTGTTGGCGCTATCCAGTTGTCCCCTGTTTTTCGCGTTGGCTCGCTTGATGCGGGCGATGCTCCTGCATCACGACGCTCCCCTAGATCGACCCCTTTGAGTCCTAACCATCTTGTATGCTTTGACCTGCATCGACCAAAGTTATCAGGGTGAGTTCCAGGATGTTTCAAATTGGTGCTACTCAAACTAGAAATAGGGTTAGGCGTAAGTTTTCTTTACTTGTCTGTAAACAGACATTACTCCATTAGGGGATTGGCAAGGTTAGGGTTATGGTTAAGCGTCTAAGTTTGATTTCTTCGCCCCTACGAAAAGAACTATTGGTTCCCTTGCCCTGTAGCTACGTTAGCCCTGCGCCTCACTCGCCACTTCCTATGTTTACGCTCCTAGTGCATATGCCTCCTCCTTCCCGCTTGTCCTAGTCTAAGCCCTTTTAACTTTTCGCATACAACTTGATTAAAGTGACTTTCGACCTTATGTTTATTAGTTTACACCGAAAGGCGTACACCTATTAACAATGGGCACAATTAATGATCTTTTAATCCCTTTTTTTTTTAACCTTAAACCATTATCTGATGGCTATGTATTGAAGATGCCGGCATTTTCTCAGTCATCCTCCAACATCAATGGGTCAGATTTATCATTCATAACTTTATTGCATTTATCAAGGCATCCGTTAACATGTTTACTTTTTAACATTTACCTATCACATAAAAAAAAAATGTTGTAAGGTTATACAATTACCACGTTTAATGATTAAATAGGATTAAACCGTGGCATCTAAATACTTATCCACAATTGCCAACCATGTTTCGTCGTTCACCAATGCTATGTATTTTTCGGCGTTAGTGTCCTTCTCAAGATGCTTCGCTTGGTGGGTGGCCTTGGGTATGACAGTTAAAGTATTTATATGTGAAATTATTTGTAAAAGTCACATCGTGTGGTGCGTTGGTAAGATGGACTTTGTAAAGACTTGACTGGTGGGGAGGTCTGGGGTTCAAAACTCATTGAACCTCTAACATTTTAATTTAATTAATTAATCATAATTACTTTTAATTAACTAATATACTTAGTTTTAAAACATATATAAACCTTTAAACACGTTTAATAACATATATTTTAAATCTTTGTTTTTCCTTGATTAGGTATTTTTCTTTATCCGCGTCTTCTTCTTTTTTTTGAAAAAAAAAAACAAAATGCCTAATTAATTAAATTAAATTAAATTAAATTAAATTTTAAATTGAGTTAAATTAATTAAATTTTAAACTAATTTACAACAATTTACTTAATAATTTAAAATTAAAATACATTTTTTTTTATACCCTACTTCTTTTACTTTAATTTTTTTACTGAAATCTTATTTTAAAATAATTAAAATAAAATAAAAAAATTTAAAACAATTAATTTATTATAATTAAAATAAGAAAAATAAAAATAAAAGTTACTCGTGTAATACTATACATATAGAAATCGGCATCGTGGGTCCTCGCATGAGGCCCATGTGCCCCCTCCTCCAGGTGCTCATCCCTTTCGAGGCTCCTCTTCGTGGCCTCGTGTGCGCCGGTGCGTTGCGCTCGTAATTGCGTATGGCAGGTGCACTCCCTTGTCTGGTTCTCCCAGATCATTGTAAGGACTTTCCTTTCACAAACCCACACGGAACACAGCGCTTGTAGTGGCTCGCTGGATCGATTCCCGGGCCTTTCAATTCGGCAAAATGGAAGGAAGCTCTCGCTAGGATCATGGAATCAAACTTCACATACAGGTGATTGAATCCAGGATAGTACAGAACAATGTCTCATGCCTTGCAAATCACAGTGTATTTGTTGTTGATTTTGTATGGCATCGCGTTCATGGACAGGTTAAAGGTGTCGTTTCAGCTAACAGATATATTGCCAGCTCTACCTCGGCAAGTCACCGGATCTTTGTTCGACTCTATGCACAACGCCATTAGTGCGCTGGTTTACCCGCGTGGGTGATCCTATAGGGGATTTTTCGGAGTGAAAGGATGGGGTCTGGAGTGAAACAGAAAGGGGACTAGTGAAGCAATGGATTTTACCGGACAACAAGCCATATGGGTAATGATTTTACCTTACGTCGTCGATTTGTTGCCTCTGTTCATCGGAGCACCTGGCGTCAATGATTCAACAGAGTGGAAAGGATCATGTCAAATATGACGATGAGCCCATGTTGAATACTACTTCCCCTCTTATTACACACGACCGGAGGCTAAGGGACCAGGAGCTGACTCACAGAGAGGATGAGAACAGTGCCCAGTTATCTGTTGTTTCCCTCGTCTTAGCAGCCCCGAGGAAGTCCGTTGTGGCCTGCTGAGCAATCAGAGAGGATTCATGTTCAATGGGGATCAGTTGGCCGACGAGTGCCAGGCATGTTGTCCATGTCACTTTCGATCACTTCCTTGGCTTCCTGGGATTGCCTATGGAGTTTGAGCTTGAAATTCCTAGAAGGGTTCCCAGTACCAGGTATGCCCTCTACTGAAAATTTGTGTGTTTGTTTAATGTGCATGAATATGAATTTCAGGGCTTGGGGCTATAGATCATGCTTTGGAGTAGTCAAAATTGAAGTTTTTGGTTTAGTCTAGTGTGGTAATGGCTCCTTGCTATTACTGGAATATTACTTGAATTGTATTTGGATAGGGCCCCAAAAAGCCGAAGTGGGTGGAATGTTGGAAGTAAGGAGTATCTCGGGTCAATGGGGTTGCAATGAATGAAATTGTAACCAGACAGACCATGATGATCGAAAATTTAGAACCACTTCGAACCCGTAGATGAATCAAGATAACTTCAATTTTAAATAAATCTGTTAATTTCACCTTTTTTTTTATCTATTAATAAAATTTAAGTAATTTCTTGTCAAAGATTGCAAGAATTTGTACAGACAACGTGGTTTTTGCCACACCAGAGTCTATATTAATGATGTTCTGTTGAGTTAATGGTTAGTGAGTGGCTTCATAATTTTCCAAACTGGATGACAGCAAACAGAAAATAGACTTCAATTTATTTTTTTTCAATTTGGTTTATTAATGTTAATCACAGAAGTGACACATCTACCTGGGTTGACCGCATCCTATAGGGATCTTCAGAAAGCATCTAACTAAAGATAAGCTCCCACCCACAATAGGTAGAAAAGGGTCTGATTTTCCCTGTCCTCTTGGACTTTGCAATTGAAAGCAAGCTTGAAAGTGTGAAAGAAAGGATGAGGAGATCAAAGCTTTGGAGTCTTCCTTGAGCCACTCTTTTTTTTTTTCATGAAGTCCCTTGAGAAGATCTTCCAACATTCTCCTAACATCACACCACCCAAGGACTTCAACTGCCCCATTATTTAAATAACTATTTTCTGGGGTATGAAAAAAAAACGAAATGACCAGGCACGGAGCCCCAATCCCACCTAACGCAAGAGAAAATTGTAAGCATAACATCATACCATAATGAGATACGTGAGTTGTAGATGAGTTATAAAAGTTAAAACATAGAGTGAGCTAACCCTTTACCTGAACGTTGGAACCCCTCTGGCCATCTCGATAGAAATTACTTCACACTAACTTATTTTAGGAAATGTGCCCAAACACATCTTGGGTTATATGAATAAAAGCCCCTTTATATTTAACTTAGGATTAGGGTATACAGGCGCAAGGGGATCTTGAATCAATTCCCTCTTTGCCAGTAGCTAGTTTAGATATGGCAAGTGGTTCAAGTCAAGTGCCAGTTAAAGAATTTTTTTTTTTTTTTTAAAAAGCTTTGTAAACTAAAGGGAGCCGGGACTCGGAT
>JZKD02S1649626.1:211950-228752 GCA_000966675.3 Picea glauca
CCATCTGAATCGTTCTAGAAAAAAAAATTATAGCAAAAATGGTAAGATGACCTGAAAATAACATACCTTAGAACACATCACCAAAAGACTTCATCCTCCCTTGAAATCCAACCTTATTTTCTTCTTATTACCTCTGAAATTAGAATTGTATCAAATGAATGTATAATTATGTTTATTTATACCATTTATGTCACTTCCTTTTGACATTAGGGTCGACCTGACACTTTCATATTTTGTAATTCTTTTCTTTAATTATCTTCAGGGCCTACATTTACTTCCTTCTTCAATTCACTTTGTCATCTTCAAAAATTAATTTCTCCTCAACCATAAGGATCCACATGATGTTCCACATACCACTAGAAACAACATGATGTATACTATACATCCATGGGTTTTGTATCTACATGTGCATTTTCCTTCATGTCCAAATACCTTCATCAATCTTGCGGTCCAAAACCCATGACTAGGGTTGACATCAATGACAACAACCAATCTTCCAACAATATCCCCCTTTGTCATTGATGGCAACACTCATACTCCCCCTATCATCATGATCCCAAAACCCATGACTAGGGTTGACATCAATGACAACAACCAATCTTCCAACAACTCCCCCCTTGTTGGCATCCTACTTGTCAAGTATTGGTTTGGACTATAAGATAGTCATCAACAAAGTGAAGGACATAGTTGATATATTATTACTTATACATGGTTGATTTACTTAATTTCTTAGCCATGATTGAGTTATTTGATTGATTTAAAATGGACTATATATAAGAAATAACCCCTTGACCTTGAGCTAGTTACACTCATTTCTTTTATTTTTATTTTACTTTGATTTATTGAATTTTTTTTTGCTTTCTTGTGTGTTCATTGTCCTTTAAGTTTAGTTAGCTCTATTAACTAGTAATGAGTTAGGAATTTCTCTATCCATTGATTGAACATATCATGATTTCCTTTCCTATATATATTGATTGTAGTGGTTCAATTAAATCTATATTTGGTCAAACAAAACACAAATTTATTACTTTACCTAACTAAATCTTGCAATTATTATTATTTTGATTTCAATAGAGACAATAAATTTATTTCAAAAGATTGAAACAACTATTGGGTATGTGCTATATTCTTTACATGTGTGTGGGGGGGCACGTCAAATTCGACAATTGTTATGTTTGTGTCGTGTGTGTTGGGTGCTTTCCTAGGGAGGTCCCAAGGGGGGGTGGGAAAGTATACCCCCCTGGTTATACGCAGTGTTCGAGGCAATGCCCCAAAAAAAATTTGGGGTGGTTTTTGCTATTTTTAGCGATTTACTAAAAATAATCCTAGTTTTAGGGATTAGGGTTTTGGTATCTACGGAATACCTAAAAACATTGTATATATTGTATAGTGAATGGTGAAATTCGATATAATGAATATAAGAAAGGTTTTCTCGGTTGAGGGTTTCCGGTATAAAATCTCTGTGTACTCTATATATGAGCCATTGATTAAATTCTATTTTTCTTAATAATCTATATGCATTGCTTTACTTCACAGGCTTAAAACTTAAAACAACCCTAGAGAATTATTTAAAGATATTTAGGAGTGCAGTTGGTCAAAATACATATCCCCATATGTGTGTGTGTAGCATAAATTTGTTGTTTTTTTTCTTATGAAATATGAAGCAATCATAATTAGCCCTCTTCCATGCATAAAACAAAACTTAGCATTATGTATCCATTTCAAAAATGGGGGGGGCAGGGGATAGAAACAAACAAAACAAACATTTCAACATGTACGCGAGGAGAAGGAGGTCAAGGGAACATTGGAGAGAGGAGAGCACGTGAAGAGAAGGGAATAGAAGGCACGTCGGAGAGAGGAGGGCATACTGGAGAGGAGGGCATGCCATTTCAAACTTGTGCATTAGGAGAAGGAGTTCAAGAGCACACCGGAGAGAGGAGGTAAAGAGAGGAGAAGGATATTGAGGGCATGTTGGAGAGAGGAGGGCATGCCAGAGAAGGAGATCGAGGGCACACCGTGAGAAATAATAATTTAACAATCAATTCAACATGGTTTTAAGTCTCCGTGTCAAGCCTTGTCAGTTCTCATTTTGTCTGTCTTTAATTCTCACATGGATGGTTTTAAGAAACTATGAGTTGAGGTCCCATCTTCATTTTTGTTTCCCAAATTTTATTTACATTTTTATTCTGATTGGCACATTGGTGGAATTACTTTGTGTTCTAATATCTATTGAGATCCGTATTTATTTTTTAAGTATTTTGGTATTTTCCTCATCAACAACCCACTTCCTTTTTTTCTGTTCCAATTCCCTAATTTGACCCTTAATAAAATCATTGGAAACCCATCTATCTTAGTGCAAACTAGGGCCTCAACCTTGATTTCAACAAAATATAGTTCTATATCACCCTAAACCGTTTTTTGATGGGACCAAGTTGTAATTACCTTCTTTATCAACTTCAAATTTGATTCGAATTGAATACTTGTTGGTTCCCTAAGAGTGGCATCACAAAATCTTCCTCCTCCAAGTTGGAGTGAGTTGGATGGACTCAATATCAACTATCCCAACATCTTCCATTTTCCTTTTGAAAAAAATCAAACAGAGGATATGGGTGTGCTACAGTCCCCTAAATCTCCACTCTACTTAAAGTGAAATTCAAACCCCCTCCTAGAATTATGATCCCTTGCTTCAAAATTCTTGATCACAAAGAGCTTTCCAAAAAGACTCTCTATATTCATAGGGTCCATATATATTCAAAACTATGAAAAAATACCCTAGATCCTAGGAGAATAGGTCCACACCTATACCATAGTCAAGTAAAATAGAGCTAAATAGACTTAAATATATTTTCATCCACCTAGTAATAAGCCCCCTAATATGTCTATTGAATCAACAGAGATAAAGTCCAACCCCCTAATAGCTAAGCCAATTTACTCAATATCCTTTCCCCATCACCCATTGTTTCCTAATTTATAGTAATAATACTAATTATAATTTTAATTATCATATTTATTATAGTAGTCATTATAATATTTTTTTATTTTTAAGCATAATCATAATTAATAATTTTTTATTTTTAATCATAATCATAAGTAATAATTTTTAATAAAAATTATAAAATTATAATAATTATAATAATACTTATTAATGTTTCATTATAATAATTCTTTTTAGTGGTAAATTCAATGCTATTGTGACACAAAAACAATGTTCAATATGGATTTGTGTCAACACATGTGTTTCTTACACGAATAGGCACTTACCTTCTCAGCAGAGAAGCACATCTCTTCCAACTTGTTTCCTCCCCTTTGACACTTTCATAAACCATAAGTCATGGGATACACTTCAACTATCTGACTTAGCCTTGTAGTATATACTATCACCAGTCTGATGTTTATGATATCCTCTTTCACATTGGGTCACCAAGGCCACATAACGAGTTACAGTCCCTAGGGTAGGGGAATTCTTAGCATTCAAACCAAATGGAATGGAATTCCCCATGACCATCAAAGGGTTCAGCCTCATTCCCCTCATAGCTTTCAATATTCCTTGTTTAAGGTCCAACTATGTAGAGAGTCCTTGAGGAGAATCAAGCTCAAATGGATTGGGCTTATATTCAACCCCCCTCTCCTATTGCATCCCACACCTATAGAGGAACTAGATGAAGAAAAGGATGAGGAATGGAATAATGTAGAAAATAATATAAGTTATCATGGAAATGGAGGACCATTAACCAATTTGTGGCATATGACCTCAAGCAAGAATGTATACAGTAGGAAAAATGAGGTAGAAGAAGGGGTAGCAAGAGAAACATGCAACATTTTTGAATTGCATGAGGATGTCAAGATATTTAGCTAGGGGGTTATGATAGGCCTCCTAATTGATGTACATTGAGGCCCATTATAGGGATGATGTGACCTTCCTTGTACACTAAAAGACATGTTTTGAATATGACTAATATAAATATCTTGGGATTTTTGCATTTGTATATTATGAGATGATTGAATGATTGATTTGTGTGATATTTCTTAGTCTAGTTGTGATTTTGATAAATTTATGCATTTATAAAGGTGTACTAACCTATTTCTCAAGTTGATCGAATGCTAAGGATTTAAAATTAAATTTAAGCTAAGGAGTTCAACATTCTTTTTTAAAATATTTGTCCCTCCATGCTCCCTATTTAGAGCAACAACATTTCCAATATAACATTGTCATTTGACTCAGGGTTAGAAATTTGTATTGCATTGATAGACACAACCAAACCACTAGGAAATTACCTTCTCAGCAGAGAATCACATCTCTTCCAACTTGTTTCCTCCCCTTTGACACTTTCACAAACCATAAGTCATGGGATACACTTCAACTATATAACTTAGCCTTATAGTATATACTATAACCAGTCTAATGTGTATGATCTCCTATTTCACATTGGGTCACCAATGCCCCATAACGAGTTACATTCCTCTTTTCACTACACCAATGATCCCTCATTATAGTGACCTCATCTGAATACTCATGGGATGATCTCTAAAGTGATTCTCTATGCAACTCTCATATTCCATATCTATCATTCAATAATTTTCCAATCCTTATTCTTTGTATATGGATAGACTACTAGTTTCACCATTGATATTAATTGATGTTCTGCATATCCTACAACTCTAGTTTAATCCACTTCTCTATGTAACTCCACATTTAGTTGGAAAAAAATTGACAATAATTTTTCATCATATTGGCATGTTTCAAGGTTTGTAGAAAGGAAGGAATGATTTCAATATAAAGCAAGAGGAATTGATCATTCAAAACAATGAAATCCTTACCAATTTCAACATCCAAGGAAAGCCCTAGAATGCCCAACTAGTCAATCCTCTGAACTAGCTAGCATGGGGAATGAGGGTCACTCCTTCCTTGAGGGCATAGCCATCGAGGGGATTCTTACACATTTAATAATTAACATATGGATGTGTTAGTTGGATAGTTATTTAGAGAATGTCTTTCAATACTTGAGCTACCTGCATATGTATATAATATTGAATTCCTAGTTTTGAGTGATGTGAATACATATAATAGGGTTTTTACTTGGAGAAGTATGTAAACCTATAAGAAAGGAATTTTCCTGATCAATAAGACTAATCTATTTGATTTTCCTCATCAATATTTTGAAATTGTGATCTAATTTGGGTATGCACATGGCACTTTAAGAGAAAGTGATTTTCATATTCAACCCTATTAGTGTCACAAATATGATAGATTATTTCATCCCACATTGTTTTGGGAATTGTCCAACACCAATTCTAAGGCTCTTCCTAGTATACCAATTGGGATAGTAAACCATGGGGGATCTCTTCAAATATATCCCTTGTATAATCCACATAGATATGTGGGATGGCACCTACCATGAAAATTTGTGTGGAGACCAATTATTAAGTCATCATGGCAAAAAACATAAAATTCACTTGTCATTACCCTTACCATGGAAAAATTGGAGGAAAATCGTTTGATGTGAGATGATGTTGTCCCAAGGTTGGATGTTGTTGAAAATTTAATTTGATTCTAAGCATGTCATCAAAGACTACTTGGATTTGCATATGAAAACTTGAATCTGACCTTCATTATCCTTCAAAATACAAAGTAGACTAGAACTACTCGAAAATTTGGTTGAAGAAGAATCCTCCAATAGAAAGATTGGTGGGCTTGGAGGAAAGTATTAACTCTGAATCTAAACATCAGCAATAGGCTGCATAAAATTTCTAAACACCATGATTTATTTCATGATCATATTCATTTTATTTCATATGTAATTAAACCATGCTTGTTGAATGCAGTTTACATTTCATGACTTTCAAGTAAACAATTGTCATCTCTTCCAAAATACCTAGCTCGCTAACTTATCTTCTCATTTTATTGAGTGTAGGTACCACAAAATAGGTACCTGTCAAATCTATATTCCTTGACTGAGGATCAAGATATACTAGGAGAGGTTGAAAGTGAGACGTATTGTACTAGATCTACCAGTTCTAATCAACTAGAGATGAAAAGATAAGGAGAATATTGCGTAGACGCATGAAATTTTTATTATTGAAGGAGGGTCATGTGATTATGATGATGAGAGAATAGGTGGCATTGAGTTTCCCTTGAGGTATAGACATCTAGTGCAATGATGGATGCCTAAGGAGCTACCTCAATTGGACACAGATTTCTTCATCAATGAGGGGATGTATCGCATTGTTCCATCGTCCTTACATGGATTGTGGATATTTTCCATGGACGGCATAAAGGTCAAATATGAAACTGTAAATAAATTGATGGAGTATGTCTGACCATGCTACAAATACAAGCATTGGTTGATGTGGGTCCGATATACGCGAAGTATGCGGATATACAGAGTTGTTGCAAATTATATACAACTAGTAGACAACAATCCAAACAAAGGGGTGACTATGTATATTGATGGAAGGCCAAAATATTTTGCAAACATTGCAGGATTTATAAATAGTACATGACCAAGGACAAAAACTAAGAAACGGAATTTCATATTTGAGGGGCGTGAAGGAAATCGTATATCTGTATGTGAAACAAAATCAATAGTTGCAGGTGAAGAGTTGTTGATCGATTACAATTTGAATCGAATAGATGGAGGGGATGCTACTATGGGGGTAAATATATTATATACCATTTAACTCAACCTTTGGTCAATCACTCTTATTATTTATATTTTTTCATTAATTATCTTATATACCATTTAACTAAACCATTTACATTAATTGTCTTGCTTCTAGTATTGTGGCAGAGTGATCATGCCCAGAAGCTTGCATAGCCTCGAGGCAGCTCCGATCAAGTAAACTTCAATGTAATAACATTTTTTTTATTACATAATAGTTGTTAATATTCGACCTTTTCCATGCTTATGAGGTCAATATTTCAAGATGATATCATGTAATAGTAATTCACTCAAGTTTTTTTGTCATTGATGACATTTATTAAACATGTTTAATTTTGTAGTTTTAAATTTGAATATGTCTTGCTTCTTGTGTTGTGGTAGGGTGATCGTGGTCAGAAGCCATGGCCTAGTGGAGGCATCTCCAATCAGGTAAACATCTATGTAATAGTTACAATTTTTTTATATTATATAATATTTGTTAACATTTGATCTTTTCCATGCTTATGAGCTCAATATTTCCATATGATAACATGATGATTATATTGTGGCAAGGGGAAGGTCCTCAAAGTAAAAAATATCATGTATATTCTACGTCTGATGTAAATGTAAATATGATTACACTATCTAATTTTTTTTAATGTTACAATTATTTTCATAAAATTTATTGATTGATTTATTGTGTCAGGGGGACCATGGAAAGTCACCTGCAACTACATCCTTCCATGGTGACCGTGGAAAGTCACTCATTGTGTAGCATCAGGTAAATTTTAATAATAACTAAATATGATTAAAATAACCAAATTTATTTAATGTTAAAATTAATTTTATTAATTAATCTATTGTGGCAGGGTGACCATGGGAAGTCACCTAAGGGTAGATCAGTCCAGGGTGACTGTGGGAAGTCACCAGTAATGTCGCATCAAGTTTTGCATCAGGTAAGTGTTAGTGTAATAGTAACTAAATTTGATTACAATAACTAAATTTATTTAATGTTAAAATTAATTTCCTTAAGTTTATTGTTTGATGTTTGTAGTCCACACTCAATGTGGATGATGAGGTGTTTGAGGAAGAAATACTTTATTCAAAAAACCCAATGGAAACTATCTTGAAGGCCCTGAAAAGGGAAAACATAGAATCACTTGGTTTGATTAGCAGAAGACCCATGACGGAGGGGAACAACACAAGAATTAATGAGTTGAAAGCTCAAATAAATTCTTATGGGGTAAGTGGCATCTTTACATAATTTTATCAGCTATGACATATATTCATTTATGATTTTTAGTTTTATATTTTTCATATGATCTGATAAATTCAAGTATTCCTTTTGTAGGACATTTTAAAACCCAAGAGTGGAAAACCTACGGAGATCGTTATTGGTAGTAATGATGCTCCAATGTGACCACAGTGTCAACATAGCATACCAATGAGGTGTTTTTACTCTCCTGAGGTTGGCTTTGAATAAAATGATGAGAATATTGATTTTGAACAAAATTACATGCCTGAGCAGGGTTGTACAGACACAGAGACTCCACACAATGTTGGAGATGAACCTAGTGTTTAATGTGAGGAATCTTATCTTGGAGAAGAACGGGTGCAAAGCATGGGAATACTAGATCTCACCTTTCTGGTGGATGATGGTTGTGTTCCAATAAAGATACAAAAGATTGCAGGTATTTGTTAATTAATTGATTGATTTTTATCATGTAATGAAATGCACATATGTCAAAATTATTTTAAATTAATGATCATAATGTTTTTGCAGGAAATAATGTATTCCATAGGAACTTGAATGACAAGGCATTAGATCTTTTTGACCCCACCATTCAAACAAGATGGAATGGCCAAGATAACAATTTGAAATATGAATTGATAAGCCATATGGTAAACTTGTTTGGAAATACATTCAACAAAAAAGTGGTCACCCAGTTTGAAATATACCAGGGCTTAGTATAGGAAAATATTTCAAAGAAAACCTCAAGTATGAGTGCCCTCCCATGGTTTCGGAGAAAGATTGGAAAGCACTGATAGAGGATGAAAAGGAGAATTTTCTAAAAAGACAAGGAAAAGAACCACAACCTGGTAAAGAAAGGTACGACACATATCATATTTTTAGTGAAATATGCTCAATTTTATTTTTTTTTAAATAACAATTGTGACATCTAACATATTTTAAATTTTTCATAGGCTTCCCGACACCTCCAAAGAAACAATGGCTATAGTGGAAAATAGCGGGCAACATAAACTAGGCCAGGGTGGTTACATAAAACTTAGAGCAAGAATCATAAGAATTAAATGATTAATTGTGGTGAATATTTATTTAACAATAGCAAAAAAAATAATTGTTTTATTACAAGCAATTTTAATGATGTTTTGCATTGCAGGGAAATATATTCAAATCCACTTCCACCAAGGAAGACCTAAAACTTGGTTTTTGGTTTTCAAAGTGTGGTTGAATATAAAAAAATCTTGGGGCAAATGCCAATCTCCCCAGTGATGCAAATGCAAGTAAATGAAATCAATAAGGCCATCATTGTAGTATACTTGTAAAATCTATTCATGATTTATTATATCACCAATAACTAAATGTTTATGTTTGTTTTAATTAGGAGAGAAATTGAAGCAGTGAGGGTAGCGGTACTCAACAACTACCATTTGATAGTGGAGAGCGTATGTTGCATGATATTGGGGAGAAGACTAGCCATTCAGGTATGTATTCTTTATAAATAGAAGTATCTATTATGATTATAGATATTTATTTGATGAGATGTACTTATAAAGTTTATTCTTTCAATGGAAGAGCATGTAACTCATGAGGGTGAACTACAAGAGGAACAAATGATGTAAGTAATGAAAACACCAGTTTTCACGGATAGACGGACAGGTAAAGAGAAATATTGTAATGTTATTCAAAATAATGAAATAGTTATTTCAATAATATTTTAGCATATCAATATGATTGTTTTCGTTTTTGTAGTTGACACCCATTTGCAGCTTCCTCCATGCCCTACTCATGGACGAACCAAAAGTATGGTATGTGAGGGCATGGAAACACAATCAACATAGGGACAGGGCACAAGAATTACATTTCCATATGAGTATGATGATATCCCACTTGTGAGTTTTATGAGAAAAAAAATGATTTTATAAATTTATGACTTGTATTTTGATGACTATCATTATTAATATGAATGAATATTTATATAAATTTCCTCCTTATGCATGAATCTTTATATTTTTATATGTTTTGATGACTTGACTACTTATGCATGAATGTTTATATGTTTTCTATGTAAAAGAAATCATTTATTAGGTATGGGGAATTGAGAGTGATGTGAGGGGGGGAGGGGCCATATGAGCTTCCACCTTCACATGGTTGACCATGTTTAGTAGAGAGTAACCTATTCTTGAAACAAAGAGAATATCATTAAGGTATTCCATTTTAGTATTTCTAGAGTCTTTTACATGTTTAAATGCATGTTTATTTTCTTATATATTACTTACTCATATAAACATTTTGTCTTTGATGATTTCCGCAGGTCTTGGTGATGGAAATGCGATTCATGGACAACTCTTTTCAATTTGTATGGGTTGATGGACCTGGCGAAATGACATTGATAAGATAAGGGGTTTGATGTGTTTTTTATATTCTAGTTAGCCCATTGGTTTTATTTTATTAGTAATTGATAATTGGGTTCCTATTTTACAGTTGTATGTGCAAAAGAGGGACAGAGGACACGTTGGATGGTTTGTGGAAATATCATGTAGAGAATGGTTAATTTCCCTAAATAAAGGTCTCAATTTTCAATCATTTATATTGAAAGGTATGTTTGTTATATGTTTTTCAATGCCCATCCATTGCATTTCCTACTCCATGTCATTATTTGAAGCTACGATCATCTTCAAATGGTTCAAAAGTAGCATTTAGACCAAATTTCATTACTTGAAATTTCCTTCGGAAGTCCCCAAAATCAATTATAGACTCTTCTAGAGTATTCCTTCTATTGTAGGTAATGATCTCCTTTCTGAACACTTTGCATGTGGTCCATTATCTCCTTAAAAGGATTCCAATATTAAACCAATTCCTCACATATAAGAAAATCAATCACATAGAAATGTAACTAAAGGAGATGAAGTCATAGTCGATAGTCGATAAAGGAGCATGTAGGATATTAATCTCTTATCGACTACTACTTCATCTCCTTTATCAGTTGTGAGTAGATTGTAGTGGACAAGAATGGGGTGAAGAGGGAATTCTTGTTAGAGCCATGGCCTAAAGTGGCATACCATTTTCTCAGATATATTACTTGTGATGGAAGACTAAGTTTGTTCTATGCATACAAATTAATATTTTTACACCATCTAGGACATTTATTTCACCAAAATCCTAAACAAAATTTAAGTATCCCATTTTTTCTCTTGCAATCCCTGAGAGAGATGAGAAAAAAGCTAAAGAGAGGTAAGAATGAGGCGCTAGAACATCATGGCATCATCAAGATAGTATTTTGTGATTCCTTATAAGTATAGAGTCTTATGGTATCATGGGAATACTTTGTGGATATGGAGATATAGGCCTTTATGGGATCTCAATATTCTACTCAAGAGCCAAGCCCCGAGAGGGATATTGGGAGGAATAAGAAACAAGGAAAGATAGGTACCTCCATGAAAAATCAATCTCAAAATAAATTCAAGGTATAATCCATAGACAACGAAGTGGATTCCACCCTAATTAAATTAAGGACATGGCCAATAACCCTTTTAATATTAGGGAGAAAACCACAATTCAAAGGGAAAGTGGGAAGTTCTATAGGAGAGCAAAGACTAGATCCCAAGAAAATCCTAAACTAATCACCCCAATCTCCTCTTCCATATTAAATGTCTAGGAATCCCATTCCTACATGAATCCCATTAGGGGCACCTAAGGATGAAAACACAATGGAACCTATAGAATCCACCTTGGAACTCACTCTAAGAGAAATAGAATTAGCCAGGGATGAGACCCTCAAATGTAAAAACATAGAAAAAAAATAATATGGACAAGAGAAATAAGGTATAAGGCATCACAAAGGGAGTGAAGAAAAAATTCCACCACCTACAAGAAAAGTTTCAAATCATGATAATGCAAGGAGTTAACAGTTGTAAGCAACTAGAAATGAAAAACAAGAATTTGAAGGAATAATTGGCAAGAACTAAGAAGGATTTGACTACTCAAATTTACCAGGAAAATATAATGAAGGTATCCATAACCAAAATGGCCTAGCTTGAAAAATATGTGATGATATACAAGCAAATAATAAAAGTTCACAACCTTTTTCTTAGAGAGCAGTGGTATAAATTTCAAATGTAGAGTCTAGTGCAATAGGTTTCATTTAAGATAGAGACCCCAAAAGAATTTGTGGGTGTATGTCAATATAATGATGAAGAAATGAGGGATAGGTTGTGTGAGTTTTATCTACACAAACTTTCCCTCCCACATCCCTACAAATAGAACCCAAACCCATATCTAGGGGATTTCTAACTCGGGGCACTATCGTATTGAATTCAACATGAGGATTTGACAGAAGTTGAATTGAATAAATGTAAGGAAGAAGAGATAAATATCCCTCTTTGGATCAAGGTTTAATCCCCCAAACTAGAAGAGATCATAACCACCAATGAGGCTCTCATCTCAAATGTGTAAGTGGCACCCATCTTAGAATAAAAATAGATGAAATACATTTATCATTTTGAGGAAACTTTAAGGATTTCTAGGGGAGAAGGTAGCTTAATCTTTCCAATAATATCAATTAATTCATAAAATATATAAGTTGACCTTTAATGTATTCAAGGCATGATAAAGAATCCTATTTATAGCATAGAATGATAATATATATCCAGCATAAATTACTGTTCATAACTCTTTGGACATTCTTAGAACCATATACAAGCATCCGCAAGTAATAATAAATATCTTGAACTGCATTAAATTATTCAATAGGATCAAAAAAATCTATAATCAAAGAAAAACAATTGTACTGCAACTTACTTCCTAATGGTTGTGAGTACAAGAGAGTTAAACTAATAAGTTGCAATAATGATCTAGAAGAAGGAGAATTGTGTAGAATAGAGAGAGATATATGAACAGAGAAAAGACAGATTCTACAAATGAAGAGGTGAAGCCTTCTAGTAAAGGAATGGATCTTAAATGAATACAATGGCCCCTTAGGCTCTAGTGAATCTTTATCCCTCTAGGTGCTAAAAATTCCAACATTTTCTAATGTACCCTTCATTTTTTTTTGTTCTTTCTCAAATGATAGGTTTGTGCCTCTTTTTGTGTAACAAAATACAAAGAATAGAAAGGTTAGTTGTGCAGGGTCAACCCCTTGCATGCTTGGTGTCCCATTTCATGTATAAAATAGGATAATTTATTGTTATATAACCTCCATAAATTCCTGCATTTATCACTCCACTAATTGTCATATTTCTCCCAAAGTTGAGCAACTTTTGATTCACTTTATATTATGCACACTAAATTTACAAATTGATACTTAAACACTTTGAAAAAAAATCACACTTGTTATTATTTCTCAGTTTTCCAAAACTTGGGAAGGGGATTGGACCATGGCATAATAACTATGTTGAAAATGGCATGGTCTTTAGTATCCTTCATCCATCTTTTAACCTTTCCAAAAGTTGTCGGCTTAGTAATAAATTCAGCTAGAAAAGTCCCAACAACATCATGGAAATAAGTTCCCAAAGGGGTTGGATCCAATGGTGGAAAGCGAGGAGTTTTTCACTATTGGGCAAGGTTCAATTCTCATGAGGGCTTTACCTGGAGCCATGGGGACACCTTGAGGTAGTGGTCGAACATGTGGTTGCACCCAGAGATACTATAATAAATGGTATCATGACTCGTGCACACATAAGTGGATCAAAGCCCACCCCCATGTCCTTCAAGTTTTTAGACCCACACGGGTGTAGATGGATTGGCAAGTGTCGTGTAAATGGAAGGAAATTTGTAAAAATTAAGTCTCATGTTCGATTCTCACCCGGATTTACTCGTGCGCCATTATTGCGGGATGGGTGGTTGCACCTGGGTTTATAGTGGTAGCCGACGGGGATTGACCCCATGTCACGCGAGTACGAGAACCACGAGTTGTCGATTCCCCCAGTATCAAAAAAAAAAAAAACATCATGGAAATAAGAATTTGAAATTATTCTATTATGTATCATTCTTGAGAAACAGATATCCACCAATAAATGGTTTACCCACACAAACCTTCAAGGTGAATTCTAAGTCATCTACATGAAAACCTGTCTTTAAATCTCAAACATGTTGAGAAATACTGAGAGCGGGGGGTGAATCAGTATTTGAGCAATCAATTAATTTTCTCTTTTCTTTCACTGAAAACCTTAGGCTACTTTGTAGTGACCAGTTATTGTATAGTCTTAAGAAAAACAAGAGTGCATCCAGAGATCTTATTATGAATTTCTTTATTTATCAGATGTCTATTAAGCAGTAATTCAGTGCAGTAATAACAAAATGAACCAACGCACATGAGTAAGACACATGAACACCAGGATTTAAGGTGGAAACCCAAATCGGGAGAAAACCACTGCTGTCGTTGTCTCTGTCTTCAATAATTATTATTAAGAAAACATTTTACAACATTGTACTAGTGCAGACTCATACTAGTACGCAGGCTTCTACCTACAGAAGGTTGCAACCTTCTCTCGTTTACCATCCTTTCCTGGAAGGGAGCTTCAACCCCCTGAAAACCGCACCAGTTTCTACTGGTAGGATGCTTCTACTGAAGGCTTTAACCCTCAGACTCGCTGCTGACCGCGTTTCATCAATTTTCACACTAGATCAGGCAGTTTCAACCCTTTGTACATTTGTCAACAAACATATTTGCCCAAAACTTCAGAATATCAGCAATAACCCAGACTTCAATATGCATTCAACATCCTTCGTCAGAAATCCTAACTGTCATATGCATCTTTAATGTGAATGACCCGTATTTATATATATAGATATATGCTTCCCCCTTTTGTATTGATCTGTAATAATAATTGCAGAGCAGTTCAAATCTCTAATAACTTACCCAGATTCATAAGTGTTCTATGCGCTAGCCATCATCTTCTTTTAGAGGAGACAGTTCTGGCATCTTATTGAGACTTGTATCCTGGAGATGATGCCTCAGCTCTCCTAGTTGCTAAACCCACTGCAGAGAACTCTCTGTCAATGTAGATCTTCCACCCAAATGCCAGAATGAGATTCCTCCCACCTCAAACCTTCCCTGCAGCCTGCACAAATGACCTCAGCAACCTGTAGATGTCTCTACCATCAGAAAATGGCCTCCACGTCCTGCAAAAAGACCCCTGCCACCTATCAAAATCCTTTCCGCCCTTCTTTGCTTGCAGATCTATCCTAGAAAAGGGCATCAACACCTTCTTAAGACCATGGGTCAATACCATTCAACGCTCCACTCCTCCCTATTTCTCTAGGTCCATATTTATTACTCTGGGGAAATCGAGTCCCACATAAAAATTTGAATTAAACTTACACGCGCCTTTTGGGTTTCAGCATTCTTGGTGTTCATTGTTCTTTTCTCTTACAAATATTGATTCTCGATGTTCTCCTTTCCCGAGATTCAGCCCCTTCCGGCTACACAATGGTCCATGTGACTTGCTATCACGTGACCGCTACCATACCTCTCGTCGGGGTTTCAGGGTTTCGGGGTTTACGATGTCAATGTGCATACGCCCCTTTGACCCGCGATATGTCGATCCCCGACTTCCTTCGTACTCCTGACACGCGTCCCACCGAATGGAGGGTTCAGATTCCACGTCGGGGTTTCCTCTAGGGATTTCCCCGATCCTTCATCCATGGGAATACCGATTTTCCGGATCCCGATACGCTAGTCCTCCGACGACTCCCAGTCTTTGACTTTCCACCTGTCCTCTAGGGTGGCCCACATGCTATCTGCCTTATCGGGAAATCGCATATCGTGATTTCGCGATGTCTGATGCAATTGTTCACGGGACTCGCGAAACTTAGATTCTCGATTCTCCTATGAAGCCTTTCTCCCGATGGCACCCGATTGCTGCCATGCGTCCTTCCAAATGGACGGTCCTGATTATGTCGAGATGTTTCCCGATTCTCCGATGAAGCCTTTCTCCCGGTGGCGTCCAATCCCTGCCACGCATCCTTCCAAATGGACGGTCCCGATTATGTTGGGATTTCAAGACTTTCAATGTCCCAGTTCTCATGAACTTGAGAACTCCGATCTCCCGATGGCTTATCTCCCTCATAGCTTCTGCAGATCTAACGGTTGTCGGTGACCCTCTTCAGTGATCATACACACCCATCCAAAACTCAACCATACACTGATTTTATTACATGAAAACTCTTCGCCTCATGCTTTGCCATCAATGACAATATTTCCAACAATCTCCCCCTTTGTCATTGATGGCAATACTCTTCCTCTGTCTTTTTCCTCCCCCTTTGACATCAATGGAAAAGAGTGGAAAATACCATGCTCCCCCTAAGATCATGTTTCATATTCATAATAATCCTTTTCATATGACCAAGGCAGATTCTCATCATCACCTTACAACCAATTGAGGCTTATGTACTTAAGTAGACCTGATCCTCTGCATGGTAGAGACTACTCCCAGTTTTTTTCGGAGATATTCGAACGCTTCCCTGGATAGAGGTTTGGTAAATATATCAGCAACTTGTTCTTTGGAGGAAACATACTCCAATTTCACATTTTTCTCAAGCACTTGTTCTCGTAAGAAGTGATATTTGATGGGAATGTGCTTGGTCTTGGAATGCATAACAGGATTCTTTGAGATATTGATGGCACTTGTATTATCACACATAATAGAGACAGGGGGTGAACATTTGATTTGAAAGTCTTGAAGGATTTGCATCATCCAAAGAAGTTGAGTGCAACATGATGTTGCAGCCACATATTCTGCTTCTGCTGTAGATAAGGCAATGGAACTTTGTTTCTTGTTGAACCAAGATACTAACCGGGGCCCCGTGTAGAATGCACCACCACTAGTGCTTTTGCGATCATCAACACTTCCAGCCCAATCTGCATCAGTGTATGCATGAAGAGTAAGATCAGCATTCTTTGGATACCATAGTCCAAAATC
>JZKD02S1649626.1:258666-333587 GCA_000966675.3 Picea glauca
AGAAGTTGGAGACCCCAGGTTTGGGTAATGGACCCAAGTTTGTTTGATGGATAACGGTATGAGTTATGATATATTTTCAGATAATAATATTCTATATGGATAGTACATGTCATTACATTTCTGGTGGTATGTGGAACGCCCCATAACTCCTCACGATTTGAGATTTATGTCCTTACAAAGTTGGAGGACCCTCATATGTCATGTAGAACCCCCAAAAGGTCAAAGTAGTCAAAGTGGTTTAAGAGATTTTAAAAGATAAATAATAAAATGAATTAATGAGTGTATTATAATTCAAAGTGAATACAAAATAAATTGTTTTAATAATAAATTTAATGGAGAAATTAGAAGTGGGTTAACCCTAAAATAAGGAAAGTGGGGCCAAGTGACCTAGAAGAAGTTTTTAAGGAAGCTACTTGGAGAGTATAAATAAGAGGAAAGGCTCTCTCATTTTAATCACACTTGAGCATATTGAATATCTATAGGTGTATGAGGTAACCAAGGATATATAAGCCTAAATTATGAGGGAATGTGAAGAAAAGAAGGCCGAAATGCAAGGAAGGATAAATTCTTTTGATGGTATTTTCTAAGGTATGTTATTTACAAGTCATCTCACCATTTTCGCTATAAATTTTTTTCTATAATGATTCAAACCGTTAAATTGATATTACATTGAGCAAACATATCCAAGTATCTATGGTAAAACATTTATCTTATGGTTCATTTTATTTTTGTAGTTACACTCCATGGAAAATAGGGTTTGTGGCTAGTCCTGAAACTAGTCAAAAACAGGTGTTTCGAGTAAAAACAACATAACTTCTTCATAACAGATCCAAATTAAGTGAAACCAAATGTGTGGGTTAGGGTATAGTCTGTTTTATGTTGTGTAATAGTTTTAGATCAATTCAACAAATATTTTGTGTGGGGAATTCTCTACAAGGTCTCTCTCTAGAATAAGTCAGAATTCAGAAAGGTATGCCATTTTTGCTATAACTCCTTTTCTGAGAGGTTCCAAGTAGTGAAACCTAGAGGAATTACATAAAACACACTGAAGAACATTGTGTATCAGTTTTATATCTTTATACATTATAGGTACAAAGTTATGATTGCTTCAAGTTAGGGTTGTTGACTAATCCAAAACTAGTCATGTGAGACTAAAGAAATGTTTGATGAAAATGCTAGTCTCTTATTGTTGAAGTTAAGGAAGGTTTGCAGGAATGTGATCATATACACTAGGTATCTTACAGAGCTACGAATCATATTTGGATTATGATATTGATTAGGGATTTTGGTTTAGGTACATGTTGAGTACATGGTTGAGACAAGTAGTTGATGAGTTGGCACATACATGAGGTGTATAGTTGATGATGTTGGTACATATTGATGAGTCATAGTTGATAAGTAATTGACACATGATTGGTACATACTTGGTGCATGGTTGGATGCACTTGTTTATGGTACATGTTGATTACAGGTTATTTGGTACAGGTTGGTGCATGGTTGATGCACTTGTTTATGATACAGGTTGAGGTACAGGTTGATGCATGGTTGATGCATGGTTCAGATTTATTGGTATAGGTTTACAGCAGTATATCTCACAGTGACAGGTTGACAGTGGTTCCATCATTCTACTTCTACTTCAGGGTGGCAGGATGGGGCAAGGATAGGTGGTTGTAGCCACCTTCCAGTTGTATCCTCCTTCTGGTTGTAGCCAGAGAATTGGGGATTTGGAGCTTCCCTCAAGTTGTAGCCTGAGAAACTAGGGGGTTGGAGCCTCCTTCCAGTTGTAGCTGGAAAACAAACGAAGTTTGTGCTTCTAATGAATGTAATTCTTCAAGACATATAAGAAAAAACATTATGTGGTTTTCTCCCGATTTGGGTTTCCACGTAAAAAATTGGTGTACGATGTATGTGTATGTTTTTTCATTTTTTCATTGCTTATTTACTCTACAATTATTGGATGATAATGCTTCATTGATATAAAACTTGGATTATATGGTTAAAAAGGATTAAATTTCTCTATTACTGATTCATCCCCCCCCCCCGCTCAGTAATCCAACAACTAGGACTTTATTATATCATAATAATCCATCTAGTAGGGAGAGTGCTTTTGATCCAAACACACATTGTAGAATTTGTTCCATGGGAGGCATAGGGTAGTTATATTTTTCTGAGGCTCTAGTTACATTTCTAAAATCAAAACAGAGCCTGATATCCCCATTATTTTTCTATACTGGCACTAAGTTTGATATCCATTCTGTTTGCCTTTATCCACTATGTATGCCTTACTGGAAAAATGATTATGGCTGCCAACAATTTATTTAGCTCAGCTTTGACTTGAGGTTCAAGACTGAGGTGCATCTTCCTCAACTTTTGTCGGAAAGGCTTGGTTTGAGATTTCATGGGAATGACATGTTGTATAATATTTGTATCATATGTCTTGAGGTTCTCATATGTCCATGTGAAGATGTCTTTATATTCTTTGAATAACTTGATGTATGCATGCCTTTCTTCAGGAGAGTAGTTTTTTCCCAGGTTGATGTTCTGAGGAGAAATCTATGATCCCAGGTTTATTATTTTAAACTGTATGTATGAGTTGTTGGTCTTGCAGTTCGTGAAATTTTTAAATTTGTCTTGAAGGTCGTAGAGTTTTTCTAGTCTCGCCACACTTTTAGGAATATTGTTGGTCAGGCTTGTTGCATTTGTTGCTTCAGCATTATTTTTATTATCAGTATTCATCAACATGTTATGTTGGACTTCATCTATGATAGAATCCTTGAAGGTATCTTTGAGGTGTATAAAATTAATGAGTTGTTTGTCATCACAAAATACCCTCCAACTTATGATATTGTTTGGAATTGATGGCATGTACGAAATTTCAACAGAGAAAGATTCAGGAATCAATCTGTCTGAGGGTATTAATCTAAATGCCATGATCGGGGAACGGTGTTAATATTGGAAGTAGTGAAATATTTAATTACCTCCTAGTTGTCAGATTGATAATTTTTTAGGTGACTTGAAAGATAATGAATAGTGTTTCGTACATGTCTGACAATGATTTCGGAATCACTAAATACCTTGATTTTTTCTTCTTTCAAGTCAGGTGTCTTTCTAAGTCCCTGTACAAGGGCCTCATATTTGATAGTATTGTTGGTGAAAGGAAATTCTAGGCTTCATGCAATTAAAATTTTAGCACCTTTTGAGTCTTTTAGTATGAAACCTGCTCCTACACCTTCCAAAGATTTTGATCCATCGAAGAATAGCGTCCACATGTTAGGATCACCTTTTTTTATTTCAACTGGTATTTTTGAATTTTCATATTTTTTGTTTTTAAAGAAGTTAGTAGAGTCAGTGCATTTGTATATCTTATATCTAGTGACGCATTCGCACTCCTCTATGCACGTCCGCTCATAGGATCTTCTTCTTCTCACGGCCCGAAGAACTTAAACACCCTTCTATTTCCCTTATGGGAAATCTGCACCCACAGAATTCTTCATGTGATCTCCTCTCTTCCCTTATCGGGGAATCGGACTTTGTGACTTCATGATGTCAAAGGTCGGACACTGGGCTCTCGAAATCCCTGAGACCCGATGACTAATGCGTCGAGACTCTGATGCGCACATGAGTTGACTATTCAACGGTCCCATCACCTCGTCGGGATATCGGACTTCGCGGGATAGCGAATCCTAATGTCAAATGTTTTAGGACTTTACTTATCCCGAACCCCGATATGGTGTGCCACCTGTCCTCCACCAACTTTTGTGGTCCCACACTGCTCTTCCCTGTCGGGATATCGCGGTTCGCGCTTTCAAGCTGCTGGAGTATCGTGTCCTTAAGACCTCCAAGATGTCAAACTTCAACTTCTTTGAATCTTCTGACATGCATCCCAAATGATGGACGGTTATGATCTGTCGGGATATCGCATTTTGTGATTTCACAATTCCTTTGGCAATGGGTTGGAGTTTCAATCAACGAAACCCTGATACACAATATTCGTGTAGATCCAACGGCCCTTGTGGCTCGTATCAATGGTTCTACCCCTCCTGAGCTTTATATCTCCCAGGAATACCGGTGATATCTTCCCCTGCACCTCCATGAGATCTGACGACCCAAGGGATGTCGCAAAACCTCCTTGGAGAATTTCAACCGTCTATTTCTTCCAATGAAACTCGTGGAATGACTAAGTGTCCCTCTCCATGGAACTTGTTCGCCGGCTCTCAAACCTACGACACTTCTTTCCAACCTGCAAGGCACAAACTCACTGCACTTTCTTTCAAAAAACTCAAATGTCTACCCTTCTTGAGCTTTTCCCACTTCTTTAAGTTCTCAAAAGGAAACTCCTTGCTCGCACTCCTTGCGGCAAACCTTCAATCACAGCTAAGTGTTGAAGTCTCTTCAACTCTGCGCACGCCTGCAGCAGCAGTCCTTCAAAGCTTTACCCAGGTTCGTAACCCTGAGTCTTTTACCCGGCCTACGCACTCCTTGCATGGCTCTTGTAACCCAATTCACTTATGGGTGAACGAGAATCAAAGTTATCACTATTTGAACCCTCTGTCAACGCACTCCTTGCAGGAATCCTCTGGCTCAAATAGAGAAACAATTGAAACTCATTCCTTCACCCCTTCAGACTTCAATTCAACCATGAAATCATATACACAGCATATAAAAGCAAATTTATAACGGGAATCAAACATTCATGAGCATATCAACATCAACACACAGAGAATTAAACACAAAACCATGAATTTGAACCAATCTTCTTCTATTAATTCAAATATCAGTACATGGGTGTTCTCTATACAACTCTTTGCTTTCTCTTCCTCTTCTTCTTCTATTCTATGCTCAAGCTAATGTTACAATGATACAATGAGGGTGTCTATATTTGTTTCCCTCCTGCTCTCTAAAATTGTCTAATCTATGAATTAAAATCCTATCTACTAGCATTAACTATATTAAATGTCGTCTATCTACTAAAGACGAGAGCTATCCGCTCAAGGTCCATTTACAATGTACAAGTGCGCCTCATTAAATTTTCACATTAATGTCCATGCAACAGTTTCAAGGTGTTTCAAAATTTGTGTTGGCATGTCCAGTTGTCTTCCACTTCTGTGCTGGCTCGCTTGATGAGTTGGTGATGCTCCTGCATCATACTCCCTCGCTTGAAAATTTTCATGGGCTCCTATCCATGAGCTCCTGCAAAGTATATACATGCTTCAAAATCTCTGCTTCGTCCTCCCAGCTGGCATCTTCCACTGGATGGCCTTTCCATTTGACCAAATACTCATAGTATTCTTTCCTCCTGGTCTTCTTACCCACTCTCTTGTCCAGTATGCATTCCATTTGCGGTTTCTCTGCAACTGCCATATGATTCATCCACTGGATCACTGGCTGCTCAGTTCCAGTCTCTGCTTCTCCAGCTCTATATGGGTATAAGTCTGAGATATTGAATATTAGAGATATTCTGATTCCATCGGGTAGCTCGATCTCATAAGCATTTTCCCCCAATTTCTTCAAGACCTTACATGGCCCGATTTTCTTCATTTTCAATTTATGGTATGTTCCCCTCGGGAACCTCTCTTTCCTCAAATGTTCTAGAACTAATTCACCAACCTCGAACTGAAGTTGTCTCTTCCGTTGGTCAGCTCTGCACTTATATTCACAACTTGAGTTTAGCAGTCGCTGCTTCACCTGGCCGTGAAGTTCTTTCATTGCCTCTGTGAATCCTTCGGCACTTGTGCTCCTAGTAGCAGTCTGTTCCAAATCTCTCAATTCATAAACTCCCCTCGGTTGTGTTCCATACACAATCTGAAATGGGCTTTAGCCTGTGCTCCTGTTCACTGAATCATTGTATGCGAACTCCGCCTATGGTAATATGTTGTCCCACTAGCTGTGGTGCTCTGTCACCAAGCTTCTCAGCAAGTCTTCCAGACTTTTGTTCACCACTTCTGTTTGTCCATCCGTCTAAGGATGATAAGCAGAACTAAACATCAAGTTAGTCCCCAGCTTCTTCCATAAATTCCTCCAGAAATGTCCCACAAACTTTGTATCTCTATCCGAAACTATACTCCTGTTTAACCCGTGAAGTCGAACGACCTCTTTGAAAAACAAATTTGCAATGTGAGTTGCATCATTGGTCTTCTGACATGGGATGAAGTGTGCCATCTTGGAAAACCTATCCACTACCACAAAGACTGAATCAAATCCTCTTTGCATCCTTGGCAATCCCAATACGAAATCCATTTTGATTTCATCCCACGGCCTTTCTGGTATGGGCAACGGTTGATAAAATCCTGCATTCTGCTTTCTTCCCTTGGAATGTTGGCAAATTCTGCATATGTATACAAACCGCTTGACTTCTGACCACATCCCTGGCCAAAAGTATGAATCGCTCAGCTTCGCAAATGTCTTATCATGACCGAAATGTCCGGCCAATCCTCCGTTGTGTTTCTCCTTCAGCAGCTTCTCCCTCATGGAGCAATTTAGAATACACAACTGATTTCCCTTAAACAACAACCCTTCCTGGATCACGTACTCTATCCACTAGCTTTTGTCTCTAAGAACTGGATTCTCGGCTAGTTCATACGCTTCCTTAAATTCTGGATCATGCTTGTACATGTCCCAGAGATCATCAAAACCCAATGTTTTGACTTTGAACTCCTGCAACAGCAAACATTTCCTGCTCAAAGCATCAACAACTTTGTTAGCAATACCCGAAATATGCTTAATTACAAAAGTGAAATTTTGCATGTATTCGACCCACTTAACATGCCTCTGATTCAACCTTTCCTGTTGAGTCACAAATTGTAATGCGTGGTTATCACTATACAAAACAAATTATTTCGGTATCAAGTAATGCCTCCACTTTTTCAATGCTTGTATGATAGCATAAAACTCCTTATCATACGTGGAGTATTTCAATTTTGCTTCATTCAGCTTCTCGCTGAAATATGAAATTGGTCTTTCCTCCTGACTCAAGACAGCTCCTATGGCAAACCCGCTTGCATCACATTTCACATGGAATGTTTTCTGAAAATTCGGAAACACCAGAACCGGTTGTTCTGTGATCTTCCGTTTCAACAGTTTGAAACTTTTCTCAGCCTCATCAGTCCAGTGAAAATATTTATGTCTTTTCTTGACTATATCCATCATCGTTGCGCTAATCCCACTGAAATTTCTAATGAACTTCTGGTAGAAACTAGCCAGTCCATGAAAACTTCTCACCTCGAATACATTTCTCTGTGATGGCCAATTCTTGATCACTTCTACCTTATCTGGATCCATCCTCAACTCATTCGCCCGAATAACAAAACCCAAGTAAATGAGCTTTGTTTTCATAAATGAGGATTCCTTCATGTTTATCAACAGCTTCTCCTGTTGTAGCTTCTTCATCACAATAGCCAAATGCTTCAGATGTTCAGCCTTCGTTTTGCTGAAAATTAATATGTCATCCAAATATACGATGACAAATTTCCCGATGAACTCCCTGAGGACTTCGTTCATCAACCTCATTAAGGTAATTGGTGCATTCGTCAAGCCAAACGGCATGACTAGCCATTCATACAACCCTTCATTGGTTTTGAAGGTCGTCTTCCACTCATCGCCTTCCCTCATGCGAATCTGGTGATATCCGCTTTTCAAATCAACCTATGAAAAATACTTGGCTCCCCTCAAGAAGTCCATTAAATCGTCCATCCGCGGCAATGGAAACCATACCTGATGGTTATCTTGTTGATGGCTCTTGAGTCGATACACATTCTCCAACCTCCATATTTTTTTGGACTGAGTACCATTGGAACGGAACATGGGCTCAAACTTTCCCTGACCAATCCTTTGTCTAGCAGCTCCTGGACCTGTTTCTTGACCTCTTCATTTTCTTGCGGCGTCAACCTGTACGCGGCTTTATTCGGCAAACTAGCTCCTGGTATGAGGTCTATATGATGACTCACACTCCTCATTGGTGGCAATGAACGAGGTAATTCATCCACCACAATATCAACGAACTCTTCCAGTAGTCCCTGAATCTCCTCCACTAGATCATCCACTCTTGTGCTAGTCAGAACAATTCTTGGTTTCCTAACCACAAAGAATTATGGATCTTCTTTCTTCTTCACCTTCGTAATAAGTTCCTTCCCACTCATGAGAAGTACTATGTTGCTTGCCTCTGGATTCACCTCCTTATCTTTTATTGGAAGCAACATGTGTGTCCTCCCATTCTTCTCTAAAGTATATGTGTTCATTCTCCCATCATGAACCACATTTCTGGCATATTGCCATGGTCTACCCAGCAATAGATGACAAACATCCATAGGAATGACATCACACAAAATCTTATCATTGTACCCTCTTATCTTAAATTCAACCAAGCATTGTTTAGTAACAGTTACCTGGTGTCCCTTTTGTGGCCATGAAACCTTGTATGGACTCGGGTGATCAGTTGTCTCCAGCTCCAGTTTTTCCACCATCTCGGTTGAAACGAGATTATCTGTGCTACCACTGTCCATGATAACCTTGCATACCCTATCCTTGGTCTTGCAAGCTGTTCTGAAAAGTCTGGTCCTTTGAGCTGAGTCCTCCACCTCCTTCTCAGGTGTTAAGAGAAATTTACACATCATCAGTGACCTTCCTCCCTCAGCATCTTCAGCTTCCATGTCTCGTCGTTGTGCCTCAGCGATATGAGCTTATCCGCCATCCTTCTTTTTCTCTGGACACTCGAATGACTTGTGCCCATTTTTTCCACAC
Source organism: Picea glauca (assembly GCA_000966675.3). NCBI lineage: Eukaryota > Viridiplantae > Streptophyta > Pinopsida > Pinales > Pinaceae > Picea > Picea glauca. The sequence goes on from JZKD02S1649626.1 coordinate 267,403, forward strand.
GTGAAGCAAGTGATTACTCCACCTCTTCCTCTTCCTCTACCTCTGGTACGAGGAAACATGTTATTATTGGCATACCCTCCTTTCTGCTCAGTATTTTGTTCTCTTTGCTCAGCATGTTGCCCTCGCTGTGAACTTCCACCTCTCTCGGTACGAGTCTGAGGCTTTTTCCAGTCGTCCTTGGGCTTCTGGTTTCTTTCCTGGCCAACTGCCTTGCCTCTTGGCTGACTCCTGCCTCGCCCTCGCTGACCTTGCTTACGGCTTAGCTTCTCTTCAGCTTTCAAAACCATATGATAAGCATCCTCCACAGTTATGATGGTTACCATGCTCATCTCATCCTGGATATCGTATCTCAAGCCATTCATATACCTGGCAACTTTCTCATCATCGCTCTCTCAATGACCTGCTCTGATGTTCATTCGATAGAATTCCTCCGTGTATTCTTTAACTATCATCAGCTTCTGTCTCAGGTTCTGTATCCTCCTGAACAGAGTGATTTGATAATCTCTTGGGATGAACTTTGCCTTCATCTTTGCAATCATTCGATCCCAACTTTTAATTTTCTGCTTACCTTTGCAGCATCTATCTACTTGTAGCTCGTCCCACCATAATGCGGCATGTCCCTTCAAGCGTGTGACAGCATGCTTGACTTTCTTATCCTCTTCGACATCTTCATAGTTGAAGTAGGTGTCAAGAGATCTAATCCAATCTAGAAGCTCTTCTCCATCTAGATTTCCCTCATAGACTAGAATGTCCATCTTTGCCTTTGCACCCATCCTTGCAATATCTTTGATTAGACGTTCATTCGCTACATCCTCGGCTGCAACTTCCTCTTCTCGTTCAGCTTCAACTTCGTTGTCGGAATCGCTAAGATCCCCCGCACCGGCGGTGCATCTTTGCGTTGTCTCCATGTCTTCAAGTCTTGCTCGGAGATCACACATTTGTCTTTCTATCGCTGGATCTGCCATCTGCCTGCCTCTTCATTGTGGAATTTCCCTTTCCTCTGGATCAGGTGATTGTCTGTCTCTCCTTGGCGGCATGGCGAATTCTCCTCTTCTCTGCTACAGAAAGTAAAGAACAATCTGTCTTAGCTCTGATACCACTCTGACGCAGTTGCGCTCCTCTATGCACGTCCGCTCACAGGATCTTCTTCTTCTCATGGCCCGAAGAACGGTCCCATCACCTCGTCGGGATATCAGACTTCACGGGATCGTGAATCCTAATGTCAAATGTTTTAGGACTTTACTTATCCCGAACCCCGATACGGTGTGCCACCTGTCCTCCACCAACTCCTGTGGTCCCACACTGCTCTTCCCCATCAGGATATCGTGGTTCACGCTTTCAAGCTACTAGAGTATCCTGTCCTTAAGACCTCCGAGATTCCAAACTCTAACTTCTTTGAATCTTCTGACACGCATCCCAAACAATGGACGGTTCTAATCTGTCGAGATATCGCATTTTGCGATTTTGCAATTCCTTTGGCAATGGGTTGGAGTTTCAATCAACGAAACCCCGATACACGATATTCATGTAGATCCAACGGCCCTTGTGGCTCGTATCAATGGTTCTACCCCTCCTGAGCTTTATATCTCTCAGGAATACCGGTGATATCTTCCCCTGCACCTCCGTGAGATCTGACGACCCACAGGATGTCGCAAAACCTGCTTGGAGAATTTCGACCATCTATTTCTTCCAATGAAACTCATGGAACGACTAAGTGTCCCTCTCCATGGAACTCGTTCGCCGGCTCTCAAACCTACAACAATTCTTGTCAACCTGCAAGGCACAAACTCACTGCACTGTCTTTCGAAAAACTCAAAGGTCTACCCTTCCTGAGCTTTTCCCACTTCTTTAAGTTCTCAAAATGAAACTCCTTGCTTGCACTCCTTTCGGCAAACCTTCAATCATGGCTAAGTGTTGAAGTCTCTTCGACTCTGCGCATGCCTGTAGCAGCAGTCCTTCAAAGCTTTACTCAGGTTCGCAACCCTGAGTCTTTTACCCGGCCTGCGCACTCCTTGCACGGCTCCTGTAACCCAATTCACTTCTGGGTGAACGAGAATCAAAGTTATCCCTATTTGAACCCTCTGTCAACGCACTCCTTGTAGACAATTTGACTGCACTCCTTGCAGGAATCCTCTGGCTCAAATAGAGAAACAATTGAAACTCATTCCTTCACCCCTTCAGACTTCAATTCATCCATGAAATCATATACATAGCATATAAAAGCAAATGTATAACGGGAATCAAACATTCATGAGCATATCAACATCAACACACAGAGAATTAAACACAAAACCATGAATTTGAACCAATCTTCTTATATTAATTCAAATATCAGTACATGGGTGTTCTCTATACAACTCTCTGCTTGCTCTTTCTCTTCTTCTTCTCTTCTATGCTCAGGCTAATGTTACAATGATACAATGAGGGTGTCTATATTTGTTTCCCTCCTGCTCTCTAAAACTAGCTAATCTATGAATTAAAATCCTATCTACTAGCATTAACTATATTAAATGTCGTCTATCTACTAAAGACGAGAGCTATCCGCTCAAGGTCCATTTACAATGTACAAGTTCTCCTCATTAAATTTTCACATTAATGTCCACGCAACAGTTTCAAGGTGTTTCAAAATTTGTGTTGGCCTGTCCATCTATCTTCCACTTTCATGTTGGCTCGCTTGATGAGTTGGTGATGCTCTTGCATCATCTAGACACTATGTTAGTTTTGTGCATCAGGTGAATTGTTATATTGATCATATATATTGTAACTGCGGTCAATAATCTGGGTGCAATAAAAGATTTTGGATTTTGTGTCAGATTCCACTTGTGTTGATGGTTCAGTTGTGAATTTCCAAAAAAACGTCTCAAATGAATAATTCCCAAGAATGGAATGATTGAAAATCACTGGTTCATTTGGATCATTTAAATCAGTAACAACTTATTTCATGTACCTTTCTTTGTCAATATTGATTTGGTTCATTTTACCATTGAAAGGGAGCCATAAATAGGACTAGTCGGTAGCAAAGTAGCCATTTAACATGGCCGACCAATCTCAACATAGGAGCATTCCATAGTTATCAGGAATGTCCACTACTATTATATCTATGGTTTGATGAACTTTCGGGTTAGCAGACATCTTGATCAAAAAAAAATTCAATTCTCCAATCACCTTAACTTTAGTTATGTCTAACTGGATGATCTAAATGTTAGATGGTTCGGGTTTGATGTTAAGCTTCTCACAGAATTTAAGGGGAATGACATTAGTTGAAGCTCATGAGTCCACCATGAAATTATGAACATTCCTATTGAAGACTTCAAAAGTGATGAGAAAAGGAGTATTGGACCTGGATCTTTGACCTGTTAAGGATGCATTAGTTGCAAGCTGACTTTTGGATGGGGTATTGTTGTCAAGTGAAGTTACCTTTGTAATTACCCTTTTGGTTCCTGAGTTTGATTCCCGAAAGCTAGGAGAAGTTTTACCTTGCAGTGTCCTGATGAAATTTTCTTGGATTTGTTGAATCTTCATGAGTTCAAACAAAGAAATGTTGGATTTTTTTTTCTTTAGATCTTCTAAAAATTCATATTCCAATTTGGACAAGGGTGTAGGAGAAGTGTTTGGTTTCGTTGTTTGATCTATTTTTTTGGGATTGGAGGAAATATTATTAGATGAATTAGGGGTAGTATTGGTTGAAAGAGAAGATTGTTTGGGAGTAGTGGTAGTGGGAGAAGCAATATTAGGGGTACTGGGGGTGTTATCAGGAATATTCTCACTGGAACTCCTAGTGGTTACGACGTTTTGTGAGACATGTACTTCTTCAGTTTCTTCTTCATCTTCTCCAAAAGATATGTTCAAAAAATATTTTAACTATTTTTCAACTAGCTCGTTAGACTCATGGGGTTATTCTTGTTGTTCCTGACCTCCATATCCCTCATCAGTGGTTTCAGTGATATTCTCTATTGCCCAAGTTTGAAGGGCCTAGACAATATCTTCCATATTAATTCCTTCTGTCTAAGAGGGGGTGGATTTGTTGGTTCGGGGAGTGTTACAATATTTCCTGGGGGGGGATTAAAAAACCTTTTCTGATTGGAATATCCCTCTCCATTACCCATTTTCAGGTCAACCAAGTCATTGGATAGTTTTTTTATGATTCTTTGAAGAGATTCCATATCCATTGAATCAGAGGGATTTTTATATTCACTGGATTTAGATGCGGATATTTTACTTTTACCTTTATCTTTAGATGGTTCTGAATAGGAACTACCTGTTAAACTTAATATATTTTTCTCAAATTTAAGGGCTTCCTGGAAAGCTTCTTCTAGAGTATCATTTTCAAAAAAAATTACATACATGGCCATGGACATGGATAAACCAAAGGTATAAAATTCAATAGTGACATGTTTAGCATGTTTTGAGGCCCTTGGGATTCGTTTTAACAAAGTGAGGAACCATTGATTACAATCAGTAACTAATTATTTCACATCCATCTTGACTCTTGATAGTTCTATAACTCGGGTGGCTGGTGTTTTATTTTCCCCGAATTTTCGAAGAAAAGATTTTTCAAAAGTTCTCCAATTCAGAATGGAGGTTTCTTCTAGAGAGAAATACCACATCGACACTTTTTCTTTGAAAGTAATGGGAAATAGATGACAGATGAAATCTTTGTGGCGAATTCTTTGTAGCCTAATACCCAACAGGAATTACTTAATATGGTTCTCGGTTGAATTTTTTTTTTCGAGGTCAAATTTAGGCAGGAATTTCTTAGGGTGTCTAGGCATATCATGTTGAACTCCTGGAACAACGATCGCATCAACAAACAACCAAGGTTGGTGGGGGGGGATTTTGGTTCACATTTTCTCCAACCTTGTTTAGGGGATGATATACAATGACCTAATAGGGGTTATCTTCAAATTCACTCTCAGATCCATTCCCTTCTTCGGAATTATCCTCTGAATCATTTTTGGGGGTGTGAGGAGGTGACTCGGGAGGTGAGGGTGGTATACTTCCTCCTCTGTCGGTGAGTATATGATACTCAATATTAAATTTTGAAACCTCAAGGAAATCAGGCGTACTTTTAGGAACGTGATATGTAGGAGTCCCAACCAAATGGTTTTATTGATAGGAGTAAGGTTCAGTGAAATAGGGATCTATATGATGAAGGTCTTATTGATTTTCAGGTAGAGAGTAATCTAAGGGAAGTTGTTTGGTCTGTCTTCTACCTTGTCTAGTCAGTGCATGATTGGTTCATTCTGTCGAATTCCTAACTAAAGACTCAATCTATGAGATAGTTAGGATATGAGGTTGAGGAGAAGAGAAATATGTTTCAGGATGAGAGGGAATGTGGTGTGTGCTGACATGAGCTAGAGTATTCACCATATATTTTGAAGGGAATACATTTTGTTTGGAGTAAATTTGATGGGAATCAGTCGTGGAGGAAAAGCTTACTTGCAGGGCAGAATGGGAAGAATTCAAATTTCTATTTGTATCCATTCAGTTATGTGGCCCTCCTTCTAGTGCCATTTATGTTGACGGGCTTCCCATTTGAAAGGGATTTTTTCTTTTTGAAGCTAGCAAGATAGCATTTTTACTGCAAGTTAATTTGAATCCAAGAGAAATTTTGAATTTGAAGATTATGGTATTGATGTGCGTGAATGAGATTAATTTGTTTATGCATATTTATGTTTTAGTCTATGAATGTTAGTTGATGAATTATTTCTATATTAATGTTTGCAGTTTGCAGTTTGCAGTTATCATGGTTTTTCAAGATGAGTATAGCGGTAGCATGATGTCGTTAAATTTATCAATTCTTTGACTCTAACAGGTTATGCTATTACATTTATGTGTTACTCGTGTCATGAATTTATTCCACTCAATTAATGCACATTATTCAATCTATTCATGGATTCTGCTAGTTAGCTCCTGATCATGATAGATTAATTTAAATAGTATCAGTTTAGAGATTGTGTTAGCACTCTGTAAATTCTGTCTAGCTGAATAGACAAATGACAGAGGTAACTGTTTCAACCAGCTTTAGAGCTGAGGCACTAGCCTGCTCAACTTAGAGAGGGATCTCTCGTGTCACTTGATATATCTATGGAAATCGGTGGCTAGATTTGGTTTGTTTTGTGGATTTTTAATAAATTTGTTGCAAAGAAGGGGGGAACACTATGGGCTATGGAGTCGAAATTCTAAAAGTGAATGGAAACAATGCATCGGCTGATAGAACTCTCCAGAGGACAAAGGATAAATAAGGTGATGAATCTGAGTTATTCTTAAAACAAAAATATGTGTAGGAAGATAAAGAAGACAAATAACTACATCAAAGCATTGCTTAAATGAATTCTGAATAAGTTAAGAAGACAAACACATAGTTTAAATTGCTTAAGCCAAGAGCGTCACAGGACAAAATCTGGGCCTTTAAATTCTCCAATTTAAACAGAAGAAAATGTAAATGAAATGACAGGCTACAGGAAATACGTACGATGAAAGGAAACAAAGCTCATATCACCACCCATTAGAATATTTTCATAGACACTTCAAAACCTTCTACATTTGTATTCAATTCAGATTCAAAAAATTTACAAATAGAATTTGATACAACCAAAAAGGTGCTCTTGCACTTCTGCCAACATTAACTAATTCAATCCTCGTAGTACTTATATAGTTTGATCAAAAATAACTGAAACTGAAACGTTTCAGCTTCTGTAATAGTTTCAGATGTCAGTTTCGGTATACGAAACAAATTACAATCATTAGCAAAAAGAAACATGTCACCATAATGAATAGTCTCTCTGACCGCCTGGCTACTTTCGCTACATCTGGCCTGCTCTGTACTTCCGTTGGATCCTATAAGATGGGTGACAGCTAGAGATCATCTATTGGTTCTAGGGACATGGAATTTTGTCTTTCCCAACCGCACAAGTTCCTTCCATTGTGTATCAGAGGGGATTTCATAGTCCATCATTTCTTTAATCAAAATTTCCAGGTCGATGCACGTTGCATAGGACATGATTGGCACGCTGACTCTCACTGTTTTGAATTTGTTCAAAATTTTGAAATCAGTAGATAAATGTTCTACCAAGCTAGGGAATTTCAGAATTTCTTCCATATCTTCAAACCTGGAATGGTCCATCCTTCATTGCATGAGAAGAGTGTGATAATACTCCTGCTTGTATAATGAGCCTTTATCATCCCAGAATGAGGGGAGGCCTTTAGAAAACAGTTGTTCAAAGGCGTCTTTAAACTCATGTATGCTAAGGTCCATTTGCACATATTTATTATGAACCGATCTGAGTAGGTTGTGTTTGGCAATGATTCTCCTGGCTGAAATGATTAAAGTGGTCCTGTATTTCACACCAATGGTCTGAAGATCAGCAGTTGGTATGGCATTTAATAAGTCGATGGAATTTTGGGCCCATTCCAAGGGCTTCTTCGCTAGCACTTCATTTACAACAGTGCATTTGTTCCGAGCTGTAGCAGCCATGTTGTCTTTGTCATTGATAAACTTCAGATAACTTATGAATTTAGCAACCTCCATCGCAATCACGTCCCATATCACATGTTAGGCTCCCTGCAGTAGCGTTTTACCCTTCAATATGGTTTTTAGCTTGTTCACTCTTTCCTGCAGGTCTTGGTTCTCTCTGTGGAGTTGAGCTAATTTCTTGTACTTCACCTTCGCCTCTTGTTTCAACTTTTCTAAATTTTATTTTATATTCTTGATCTCGCCTGTTTTCAAATTTATCTGGGACATAGCTTGAACTAACCCCTCAGCATTTTATCCAGCCTCTGCATTAGCAAGTACGATAATCTCCATATCTAATGTTGTCGCCTGCATCTGTGACCAACTTTCTTTCTCCTTCTCCAATTGAAACACTTTAGCCTTGTAGTCTAGAGCCTCTTGTCTGAAGGTTTCCTTTTCCTACTCCAAAGTAGTTAACTCTGTTGTCTATGGATGGTCTGTAGGTGACATCTTTAATCTTTTCTTCAAACTTTGGATCATTTTATCTTTTTCGTCCAAAGAGGCTTTCACCCCTTGTGGACCTTCATACTCTAATCTTTTTACCTGCATCATCCAAGCTTTGTTGGACACCTTTTCTTGTTTCAGTTGTCCATCCAGTTTCAATACATGTCTTGTCAACCTTGCAACCTTCATATCTAAGTTTAGGTAATCAGTGTACAACATATCACTGACATTTCTGTGGAATTTCACTTTGTCAGAAGCGTCGATGTTCTCATAGTGTACCTTGAAATCAGATACCTTATCATTATCAGCCACTACAATGCTGAATGTCTTCTTCTCGACATCTCTGACTGAGATTAGGTGAGCTTTGTGCTGAGATGTCCCTTCTACTTCGGGAAAAAGCTCCTTTATCTCACTATTGGCCACACTCCCTTTCATGGCATACTGATGTAGCAAGTCTTCCTTAGATTGATAAACCATCCCAGGACTCTGGCCAAATATGTGCTTCCTGCTACTGAAGACCTTCATGCTGCCTTTGTTTTGTGGTTTGTTTTCAGGATTGATCTCTTCGTTATGGATCTTAGTATCTACCATCTCCATGCACGTCTTTTCTTTTTGTTCTTCTTTTTCCAAGTCAATAATTGGAGAAGGTGATGTGGCTCTCATTTTCTTGAGGGTGTCTTGTTGGCTGCTAGCCTCTAGGGATTTTGAACTACTTCTCTTATTGAAGATGCTCATTTTACGAGCCTTGATAATCAACCTGGGTGAGGGTTTTTGTGTTTCGCTTTGCTAGGAAGTAATCGTTGTCTGCTTTGCTTGATCATGCAGCGTGATGACCTCCATTTCTGTGCAGGTCTCTAGATTGGGCAATTTATCTATTTCTTCAACGTGCTCATGTTCATAAGGGCCTTGTCTGCTCACCAATTTCCTCTTTGATATAACCTGATGTGGATCATATCTTCTTCCTTGCAATTGTGTGAACCCAAATTCATTTAGTTTAGACTGAATTTGAGGCAAACAAGACTTGCTCTTCACCACAAAAGGACCCACCACGAATGGGAATTTCATATTTGAAGCCTTGTGAGCCTTGAGGAACTGTTCAGTCTCTGAGATGATCCTTTGTCTTATAAATTCCAAAGCAAATATCTCGGGATTCAGGAAAACTGGTAAAAGGTGAGGTCCTTCTTAGAATCTGTATACCTAAATCACGGTGGACTGAGTGAAAAACATCCAGTATCCCATTGTATTCTCCGGACTCGGCTACAACAAACTCTTCATCTCATCTAGGACTCTTGGAAAATCTGAATGGAAAAATGAGACTGTATATTTTCGACATGATTTTGTTGATGAAGATGAGCATGGTGATCTTTTTACACTCAGTCGAAATAAATGCAGCTTCAGGAAGCTTGGTATTGTTAGATCCCAGAAACATTCTCAACGGATGAGAATAGTATATGAAATGTCTTAACGAACTGAAATTAACCAATTGTTGATGTATATTCTCCACAATAAATTCATCGAAACTGACATGGACTGACTACCCAGATAAGAAGAAAATTAACAGGATCCCTAGCATAACCTCTACCACAAACTTGTCATTGTCTAGACCTAGAATTTGAATCAGCAGAGAATAAGCCCACTGGACTTTGACGGTCATGACACTTAGATTGGCAGGAAGGGATAGACTTTCTTAGTGATGTTCAGGTTTGACTATGGTTTGCAGAAACAAGCTTTTTACTCCGGGCAAGCATTCTCTATCAATCATAATCATTCTTTGTTCCTCAAAGGGTTATGACACTATAGGGGAGGCATCTGGTATATTTAGGGCATGTCAAAGCGAGGGACCATCTACTTTACACAGGACTTATGACCCTAATTTGTTTAAGATGACTCTTTCTCCCTGGGAATATCTCTCCGCACACCAGCTCACAAATTCGAGGAATGGGAAAATTGTTTCTACGACATAAGGGGTGAAAAAGGCTCAAGCCACTTGAAGAAAGGATATGTGGGATCCAACATTGTTCAGCAAATTCGCTTTAGACACAGAAACGGGCGAGCCCGTCGTCACTGTGTCGAAAATGTCAAAATCTTTGTCAATTAGGGCATCCTCCATGGAGGGAGTATCTGGTTCACTCATGGATAAAACAACAGGATTGGCAGCCATTGTGAAGAATACTTGATAAGTGGTGAGAAAACCGGTTTGGTTCGGTTCTGAATTTTGAAATTTAGATAGAAGCTTTGCGCCAAATCTCCAAACATTCGACTGCTTCAAATACTCATAGAATAATGCCCAGGGTCCCTCCTTTTATAGGTTTCTATTACCATTAGGGTTTGGAAAAAAGCGATTTTGGATTAACCACCCTTAGCCCCAATGTGAACGTCGCATTTCCATGATTTAAACCAAGGAATTTTTCCCCAGTCATCCCCCTATCGGCTAATTCTCGTGCTACTTCAATCGTCAAATTTCACCTCGATCATTGATGCGGGTTGTTTCAATATCTACAATCAGCATATTTCCCAACAACTTTGACATCAGAGGTTGAAAAATGTGGTTTTGGTCAGACAACCCTCCTTTTTGATGTGCTTCTAAGGGCGCCATGTGTCCCGCAAAAAAGCATGACGGTTTTCCCCGGCCTGCCCTCGACTGCTTAATCTCCATGCTAGTTGTATCTCTGATACACGTCTCAGTCATTGATCTGGGTGGATTTTGAGATCGATGGCCTGCTGAGTTTTATTCTTCATATCTCCACTATTTCGTCCAAACGTTGTCAGATATAAACGGGTCCTCTAAATTTATCACAGCTCTGTGGTGATTTAATCCATCATAAAATTTCTAAAACTCGGACACCAGCTGGGAATTATATGGTGATAACAGATTGTCTCTTAGAATAATAATCATACCCCTTAGTTTGATTTTAATTTAGTTGTGTTTACGTCTTTTATCTTATTTTTTATTCATCTGAGAAGCTTTGGTTCTTAGATTTATATTTATGTTAGTATTTTAGTTAGTTGGTAACCAAGCCAAAATATGGTCGGAAGCACTACTCCAAATGAGGGTGGGTCTAATTGGGACCTGCCATCGGGCATTTTCCATCAACGGATTGAACGGGTCATTTTGGCTCGTCAACAGGACTGCAAAAAGATGTCCAAATCTGTAAAGATGACAATGAAAGGATTATGAGAGCCAAGGAGCAACGATATGACTTCAATGTTAAATTGATGCGGAGCCTAGAAAAAATAGAAAATAAAATGGACATGGAAACAGAGTCAAGTAGATCAAGAAGTCGCAAGTCTCATGATGAGAAAAGAAGAGAAGAAATAAGTGTTGGTAAGAATTCTTTCAGGAAATCATGTAGTAGTTTGAGTCCATCTCTTTTCAAAAATCATAAGAGAAGAATTGGGGTGGAAGAGGTACAGGGAGAAATGAATAATATCAAGCCTTCTAACTTTGATGGTTGGAACAAGAAGGATGAAGATGTGGAGACATGGTTGTTGGGTATGAGGAAATACTTCTAGTTGCATAATTATTCTGTGTGAGCAGAAGGGAGAATTTCCATTGATCATCTCAAGGGGAAAGAATCAATGTGGAGGGATCAATATGTTCAAGTGCAGCACATTGATCAGAATAAATTGAATTGGAGGGATTTTAAGAGGTATTTCCAAAATAAATACTTAACCAAGCAATACTATGATAGGAAAATGAAGGAGTTCTTCGAACTAGAGTTGGGGAGCATGACGATAGATGAGTATCAAAGAAAATTATTAGAGATGTTGAAGTATGTTGCATTCATCAAGGATGAATGGGTGAATATTCAAAGGTACCTGAGTGGGTTGTCATCATTTATCAGCGACAAGATACAGTATGATGACCCTAATACGTTATAAGAAACCATAAGGTGTGCTAAGTATCTTCTAGAGAAACAAAAGGGAAGACCATATTTCCAAAAGGCTTGGGAAGACAATATGAAAAGTAAGGTGGAATAGAGGAAGAAGGGGGATAAGCAACCATTTTTCAGAAATATTGTGCAAGGAAAAACAACTCTCTAGGAGCCCAGAATTTCGGAAACAGTGAGTTTCAGTCACACATGATCAAGGTGGAAGGAAATATTAATGACCAACCCATTTCTATTTTAATTGACTCATGAGATAGTCATAGTTATCTAGATCCTAAGATGGTGGAAATATTCCATTTGCCAAGTAGAAAGCTTGGAAAATTATGGTTGGTGCAGTTAGTTACAGAAGAAAAAAGGAAAATTAATGAGATGGTTAAGGCATGTCCAATGGAGATGAATGGACTGCACACAAAGGCTAATTTGAATATTATACCTTTAGTATTGTATGATTGCCTCATTGGTATGATTGGTTGGATGAGCACCATGTTTTCCTGGATTGTTACAATAAGACATTCACTTGTTTGGATGAGGAAGGAAATTTGAGATCAGTTTAAGGAATTCCAAGAGTTGTGACTATCAGAGAAGTTTCATCTTTGCAATTGAAGAAAATCTAGAGGAAAGGATGTCAAGTATTCACATTGCACATGAAATATGCACCTAATGATAAAGTGTTAAGTGTGGAAGATTGTACAATACTGAAAGAGTTTGAGGATGTCCTTAAAGAGATATCGGGATTGCTTCTAAAAAGATATATTGATTTCTCTATAAATATGATCCCGGGAGCAACACCTGTATCCAAGAATCCTTATAGGATGAGTATAGTAGAACTGAAGGAGTTCCAGATGCAACTTGAATAACTTCTAAAGAAAGGGTATATATGCCCAAGTGTGTCACCTTGGGGTGCGCTAGTTTTGTTTGTGAAGAAGAAGGATTGTACGATGAGACTTTGCATCGACGTCGGGAAGTTGAAACAAGGTAATAGTGAATATTAAGTATCCTTTTCCAAGGATAGATGAATTGTTTGATCATCTAAGAGGCACGCAGATATTTTCCAAGATATATCTGAGATCTGGATATCACGAAGAGAGAATAAAAGAGGAAGACATCAGTAAGACTTTCTTCAGAAAAAGGTGTGGTCATTACAAGCTTACAATGGTAGCATTTGGGTTGTTGAATGCACCAGCTATCTTCATGTGTTTAATGAATGAAGTTTTTAGAGATTACTTGGATAAGTTCATCATCATATTTTTGGATGAAATTATTATTTACTCAAAGTTTGAAGAAGAACACAAGAAACACTTGAGGATGGTAATGCAAGTATTGAGGGAGCATCAATTTTATGAAAACTTGAGAAAGTTTTCATTTTATCACCGACGGATTCATTACTTGGGTCATATCATTTCAGAGGAAAGAATAGTTGTGGACCCAGTGAAGATAAAATCTAATGAAGAATGGTCGACGCCAAGAAGTGTCACAAAATTAAGATCCTTTATGGGACTGGCAGGGTATTACAGAAGATTTATTGAAGGCTTTTGTTGGCACAGAGGCAAACCTGGGTTTCAACTCTAACAGCGCACAAACAAACCCTAACTACTGTCCCTTACAGCAACACCTGCAAAGCAGATGAAGTCTCACCTGGATTAGAAATAGGGGGGTTGCAGGACACAGGTGTCTACAACCAGAGGAAATGTAAGATGATTCCAAAACAATAACGCAAAATATCCCAAAGAGTCTTAATAGTATTATTCTTAACTTCGCGAAGTAAGTTATTTCTTCTTTTATTCAACAGGAAAAATAATAGTGCAATAATAGTATAAAAGGTAGTAAATAACAAACCATCAACCACATGGGAAAACAACAATATTTTATGTGTTTCACCCTCTCCATAGGGCTACATCCACAGAACTGTTTTTATTGATAGAATAGATGAAGATTATACAATTCTATATGCGCACTCACTTGCAGATCCTTCTCTCTCTTCCTCTTTATTTCATATTCCTGCGCACTCAGCTGCAGATCCTTCTCTCTCTTCCTCTTTATTTCATATTCCTGCGCACCCAGCTGCAAAGTCAATCTTCACACCCAGCTTGTTATCACTCTGTAAATTTGTTCGGATGAATAGACAAACGACAGAGGTAACTACTTCAACCTACTTTAGAGCTGAAAACTAGCCGGTTCAACTCGGAGAGGGTTGTCTCGTGTCACTTGATATATCTATGGAAATCGGTGGCTAGATTTGGTTTGTTTTAGGGATTTTTATAAAGTTGTTAGCTAAGAAGGGGAGGAACACACAGGGATATGGAGTCAAATTTCTGAAAATGAATGAAAATAATGATCAGCAAGTAGAATTCTCCAGAGGATAAAGGCTAAATGAGGCAATGAATCTGAGTTGTAAATTTAAATTTGCAGAGTGTAAAAGGAAAGGGATAAAACAAGTAACTTCATAAGAGCATTAATTAAATGAATTCTGAATTAGTTAGGAAGCAATACACACAATTTAAATTGCTTCAGCCGAGAGCGTCGCAAGACGAATTATGGGCCTTTAACTCTCCAATTTAAACAGAACAAAATGCATATGGAATAAAAGATCACGGGAAATAAAAACAATGAAAGAAGACAAAACTCATATCATAGACATTAGAATCTTTTCATAAACAATTCAAAATGCTTCTACATATGTGTTCAATTCAGTCCCAGAAAAATTACAATAGAGTCCAGAACCACCAGAATTGTACCCTTGCACTTCTGCCTCCCATAATACACTCGGAACCTCTAACACTTATATCATTCACGTTCCTTCAATGTGCAACCAGTTAAAATAAATGAAATGAAACGTTTCAACTTCTACAATGATTACAAATAACAGTTTTTAGAAAAATGTTTCATGATCCCTGCAGATCCCTCTGATGCTCCAGCTCCTTCCTTTGCCAAGTTCTCTTTGAAATGTCACTCATAATATTTCAAATATAATTGCATTTATCCATATTCTCCTTAAACATTTGGGAATAATATACTTGAAATAAAAATAATTCCCAAATATTTTTCTATCCCGTAGAATTAAATTTCCATTATTTAATTCATGCTCGTGGTTTTTAAGACCATGTCTTGTTTGCCCAATTCACCATTTCATTGGAAAAACATTTACTTTTACCATCTCCTTGTGAAAAACATTTATTGTGTAATGTTTTTCCAATTTATTGTTTCACTGTGGAAAAACATTAATTGTTTAATGTTTTTCCAATTTACCGTTTCACTATGGAAAAACATTTACTATGTAATGTTTTTCCAATTTACTGTTTCACTGTGGAAAAACATTTATTGTGTAATGTTTTTCCAAATTATCGTCTTTGGAAAAATACCTTTTATCTTCTTCTTTTACTTCTGTAAAACCTTTGGATGAAAATTATCCAAGTTTTTGTTCATGTACATCTTCCATTTAATTATTTTCCATGGAAATAAACATTAGTCTCCTTGATTTGTAAAATTTAAATCTTACCTCTGTAAAACCTTTTCACCATGAGGAGGAATCTCATTTATTGGAAATCCCATAATCATTATTGAAATGCACTCCTGGAAAAATGCCACACATAAAACATATGATAAATGTTTGCATTTATTATATCGGGCTTGGGCTAAAAGTGGTTTAATCCAAACTGCTTTTACCTCTGATGTGCTCCACGTAAAAACATGTGTCCACCAAATAAACCACAGTAATTTTCCCTAGTCACCTTCACGTAATTAACCTCCTCGTTACTTTAATCCCCGATATGTATGTGTGCCCTCCATCCAACCTTTGACTTTTCCATATTATAAATTGAGATTCGTGCCCATGATTTGACGTGATTTCATAAATTACATATTGGATTAAATATTAATATAAATATAAAAATATTTATATTAATAATAAAAAAAAACCCTTTTTTCTATTTTCAAAGGAATTTGGGCATATGAGGCTTAACACATGATTTTGTGGATGGGATAAGGGTGCTTAATAAAGGCATATTTTTTATTTTCAAAGGGAATATGAAAATAAAGGTAAAAATGAATGAAGTTATGGAACTAAGGGATTTAGATAGGAATTAAGGCTAGGTATAGGCTTGGGATATTTGCCAATTTTTTACTCATGGAGTACATGACTATTTTGGATGATCAGTTGAGTGAAGGATTTAGGTGATGGGAGCTTGACGAAGCTGGTGAAAAAGTTTGAAAGTCTGAGTAGAAAAATAGCGTAAGAACAAGATGCTTTGGGAAAAATTAATACAAATTAGCAGGTGATAACATAGGCTCCTATTGGGGATGTTATCCTCCTTGTGCGGTAGCAAAGAACAGTAAACCATGTGTCTGATCCATTGGGATGCTCCCAAAACATGTCTGTGTACCCTGCTCCGACCTGTCACCAATGTTTGCTGAAAACCAAACTCTGCACACTACTCTCAACTGGATACTGAATACACTGTTAAAATATGATTGTACACACTACTGGAAATCCAAACTGAAAAATGCTTGACCAACAAGCTTATTTTCACACTCCTATCTACTCTAAAACTGCTAAAATGAATACTCAATCAAGTGATACTAAAGTGCCAATGCAACCAATCAAGCAATTGGCTTCACGATTTTTCTCCGCTCACATCATTCTTAAGCAGGTAGACAAATGTAAATAATGGCAGCTGAAAACAAAATTTGAGTCCAAAACTTGAACTTATGAATGAAACAAACTCCTCCTTCACTGAAGATTGTAATAAGATGGCTACAGGATCTTGAAAACCATGAAAAACATTTCTTATTGATGAGAAAAAATAAAAAGACAAGCCTCTTTCATAAGTGTTTGTTGTTCTCGCTCTATTTCTTCAGTTCTGAGAATATTTTCTAATGAAATTGCAGCAATAGGTGTGTCTACTTCTCCATGCCTCTCAATAAAACATTCATACATTTTTGAACATCTTCAAATATGACAGCCATATTATGTGTATCCTCTCGTTCATCAAACAATTCTGATTTGGTTTCATTAAACTTCTGGAAATTTGCTTGAGGACTATCATTTTGACTTTCAAATGAATTAATAGAAATAAGTTCATGCTCATAATCGTCTTGCAAATTTGAAAAGCTAACAACATGCACTATTTCACAGTTTAGATTTCCCATGGATGCATTTTCAAAACCATGATTTTCAAATGAATCAAATAAAACCACTGCCTCTTCATTATCTTTCTGTATTTCTGATTGAAAAATGGCATATGTTTTTTTGTTTCTTTTCTGAAGCTCTATGTCATTTGTTTGTTCATTGTTGGAAGTTTCCAAAGATGAAGTTTCAGAACCCTCGTCTATGTCTAGGCCACTTAGAATTTGAACAACCATATCATTCATAGGGGGGGAAAGACAACCTCGAAACACTTTGTCTTGTTGAAAATCTTGTTGAATAACTTCATCAAGTTCAGGGGAAAGAAAATGAATTTCAGCAACAATATCTTGATCAACTTCACCTTGCACCAAAGGAGGGGCTATTGTTTGTTGTTGGGCTGAATATTCATAAAGGGATTCTATGATTTCATCATTCATACACTCTTCATTTCCAAAAACATTTTCAAGGTACTTAATGAAATGTTCACAAAATTCACAACAATATTCAAACACCAAGGATGAAGGATTAGATTCTCCATAATGCTTAAAGAATGTTATATGGAAATCTTTAAGAGAGTATAAGTTGTCTGGTTTTAAACCTTCATACCATAATCTTGATTTCCCCTCTAAAGTAGCCATAAACATTTTCATCAAACAATCCTCATGAAATTCAACCCCCAACTTACATATGTGCATGTGAAATCTAATCAAGTGCAAGGTAGCATCATTTCCTTTCCCATCTTCGAATTTACACAAATATTTTTGCCAATTTATGTGAGGAATACGATTTGGAAAGCCAAGATTATGAGATTGATTCATTGGAGCATACCTTGCAGATATTGAACTCATCTTCGAACAGTGGAGTCGCCAATGATGTTTTGGAAGATGGATTCTGCATTGAAAGTGGAGTCGCCAGTGAAGATTTAAATTTATGGATTCTTCTACCAGTGGAATCGGCTTCAAACTGATTTTTTGATGTGTGGAGTCGCCAGAGCAGGAATATAGCCAATATGTTTCTAAGTGTCTGCTGCTCTTAAACCTTAGAACTCAATCATATCATTCTTCCCAGGGAAAAATTTCCAATTTCGTCCCCGACAACAGCGCCAAAATGTTAGCACTCTGTAAATCTGTCCGGCTGAATAGAAAAACGACAGAGGTAACTACTTCAACCTACTTTAGAGCTGAAAACTAGTCGGTTCAACTCAAAGAGGGCTCTCTCATGTCACTTGATATATCTATGGAAATCGGTGGCTAGATTTGGTTTGTTTTGGGGATTTTTATAAAGTTGTTGGCTAAGAAGGGGAGGAACACACAGGGCTATGGAGTCAAATTTCTGAAAATGAATGAAAACAATGATCAGCAATTAGAATTCTCCAGAGGATAAGGCTAAATGAGGCAATGAATCTGAGTTGTAAATTTAAATTTGCAGAGTGTAAGAGGAAAGGGGGAAAACAAGTAACTGCATCAGAGAATTAATTAAATGAATTCTAAATTAGTTAGGAAGAAATACACACAGTTTAAATTGCTTCAGTTAAGAGCGTCACAAGACGAATTCTGGGCCTTTAACTCTCCAATTTAAACAGAACAAAATGCATATGGAATAAAAGATCACAGGAAATACAAACAATGAAGGAAGACAAAACTCATATCATAGCCATTAGAATCTTTTCATAAACAGTTCAAAATGCTTCTGCATATGTGTTCAATTCAGTCCCAGAAAAATTACAATAGAGTCCAGAACCTCCAGAATTGTGCCCTTGCACTTATGCCTCCCATAATACACTCAAAACCTCTAACACTTATACCATTCGAGTTACTTCAATGTGCAACTGGTTACAATAACTGAAATGAAATGTTTCAGCTTCTACAATGACTACAAATGACAGTTTTTAGAAAAACATTTCATGATCCCTGCAGATTCCTCTGATGCTCTAGCTCCTTCCTTTGCCACATTCTCTTTGAAATGTCAGTAATAATATTTCAAATATAATTTAATTTATCCATATTCTCATTAAACATTTGGGAATAATATATTTGAAATAAAAATAATTCCCAAATATTTTTCTATCCCGTAGAATTAAATTTCCATAATTTAATTCATGCCAGTGGTTTTTAAGAACATGTCTTGTTTGCCAAATTCACCATTTCATTGTCAAAACATTTACTTTTACCATTTCCCTATGAAAAACATTTATTGTGTAATGTTTTTCCAATTTACTGTTTCACTGTGGAAAAACATTTACTGTGTAATGTTTTTCCAATTTACCGTCTTTGGCAAAATACCTTTTATCTTCTTCTTTTACTTCTGTAAAACCTTTGGATGAAAATTATCCAAGTTTCCGTTCACGTACATCATCCATTTAATTATTTTTCATGGAAATAAACATTAGTCTCCTTGATTTGTAAAATTCAAATCTTACCTCTGTAAAACCTTTTCACCTTGAGGAGGAATCTCATTTATTGGAAATCCCATAATCATTATTGAAATGCACTCCTGGAAAAATGCCGCACATAAAACATATGATAAATGTTTGAATTTATTATATCGGGCTTGGGATAAAAGTGGTTTAATCCAAACTACTTTTACCTACGATGTGATCCACGTAAAAACATGTGTCCACCAAATAAACCACGGTAGTTTTCCCCGGTCCACCTTCACATAATTAAACCCTCGTTACTTTAATCCCCGATATGTATGTGCACCCTCCATCCAACCTTTGAATTTTCCATATTATAAATTGAGATTCATGCCCATGATTTGACGTGATTTCATAAATTAAATATTGGATTAAACATTAATATAAATATAAATATAAAAATATTTATATTAATAATAATAATAAGACCCTTTTTTTCTATTTTAGAAGGAATTTGGGTATATGAGGCTTAACACATGATTTTGTGGATGGGATAAGGGTGTTGAATAAAGGAATATTTTTTATTTTCAACGGGAATATGTAAATAAAGGTAAAAATGAATGAAGTTATGGAACTAAGGGATTTAGATAGGAATTAAGGCTAGGTATAGGCTTGGGATATTTGCCAATTTTTTACGCATGGAGTAGATGACTATTTTGGATGATCAGTTGATTGAAGGATTTAGGTTATGGGAGCTTGAAGGAGCTGGTGAAAAAGTTTGAAAGTCTGAGTGGAAAAATAGCATAAGGACAAGATGCTTTGGGAAAAATTAATACAAATTAGCAAGTGATAACATAGGCTCCTATTGGGGATGCTATCCTCCCTGTGAGGTAGCAAAGAATAGTAGACCATGTGCATGATCCATTGGGATGCTCCCAAAACATGTTTGTGTACCCTCCTCTGACCTGTCACCAGTGTCTGTTGAAAACCAAACTCTGCACACTGCTCTCAACTGGATACTGAATACACTGTTAAAATATGACTGTACACACTACTGGAAATCCAAACTGAAAAATGCTTGACCAACAAGCTTATTTTCACACTCCTATCTACTCTAAAACTCCTTAAATGAATACTCAATCAAGTGATATTGACGTGCCAATGCAACCAATCAAGCAATTGGCTTCCCGG
This sequence comes from Picea glauca, assembly GCA_000966675.3. NCBI lineage: Eukaryota > Viridiplantae > Streptophyta > Pinopsida > Pinales > Pinaceae > Picea > Picea glauca. Next base: position 287,919 of record JZKD02S1649626.1, read on the forward strand.
TTTTTCTCCGCTCACATCGTTCTTACTTAGGTAGAAAAATGTAAATAATGGCAGCTGAAAACAAAATTTGAATCCAAAACTTGAACTTATGAATGAAACAAACTCCTCCTTCACTGAAGACTGTAATAAGATGGCTACATGATCTTTAAAACCATGAAAAAACATGTCCTCTTGATGAGAAAAAATAGAAAGACAAGCCTCTTTCATAAGTGTTTGTTGTTCTCGCTCTATTTCTTCAGTTCTGAGAATATTTTCTAATGAAATTGCAGCAATAGGTTTGTCTAATTCTCCATGCCTCTCAACAAAAACATTCATACATTTTTGAACATCTTCAAATATGACAACCATATTATGTGCATCTTCGTGTTCATCAAACAATTCTGATTTGGTTTCATTAAACTTCTGGAAATTTTCTTGAGAACTGTCATTTTGACTTTCAAATGAATTAATAGAAATAATTTCATGCTCGTAATCTTCTTGCAAATTTGAAAAGCTAACAGCATGCACTATTTCACAGTTTATATTTCCCATGGATGCATTTTCAAAACCATGATTTTCAAATGAATCAAATAAAACCATTGCCTCTTCATTATCTTTTTGTATTTCTGATTGAAAAATGGCATATGTTGTTTTGTTGCTTTTATGAATCTCTATGTCATTTGCTTGTTCATTGTTGGAAGTTTCCAAAGATACAATTTCAGAACCCTCATCTATGTCTAGGCCACTTAGAATTTGAACAATCATATCATTCATAGGGGGATAAAGACAACCTTGAAACACTTTGTCTTGCTGAAAATCTTGTTGAATATCTTCATCAAGTTTAGGGGAAAGAAAATGACTTTCAGCAACAATATCTTGATCAGCTTCACCTTCAACCAAAGGAGGTGCTAGTGTTTGTTGTTGGGCTGAATATTCATAAAGAGATTCTATGATTTCATCATTCATACACTCTTCATTTCCAAAAACATTTTCAAGGTACTTAATGAAATCTTCATAAAATTCACAACAATCTTCAAACACCAAGGATGAAGGATTAGATTCTCTATAATGCTTAAAGAATGTTATATTGAAATCTTTAAGAGAGTATAAGCTACCTGGTTTTAAACCTTCATACCATAATCTTGCTTTCCCCTCTAAAGTAGCCATAAACATTTTCATCAAACAATCCTCATGAAATTCAACCCCCAACTTACATATGTGCATGTGAAATCTAATCAAGTGCAAGGCAGCATCATTTCCTTTCCCATCATCTAATAGGCAAATATTTTTGCCAATTTATGTGAGGAATACGATTTGGAAAGACAAGAATATGAGATCGATTCATTCGAGCATACCTTGCATATATTGAACTCATCTTCGGATAGTGGAGTCACCAATGATGTTTTGGAAGCTGGATTCTGCATTGAAAGTGGAGTCGCCAGTGAAAATTAAATTTATGGATTCTTCTACCGGTGGAATCGCCTTAAAACTAATTTTTTGATGTGTGGAGTCACCAGAGCAGGAATACAGCCAATACGTGTCTAAGTGTCTGCTGCTCTTAGACCTTAGAACTCAACCATGTCGTTCTTCCCAAGGAAAAATTTTCAATTTCATCCCCGGCAATGGCGCCAAAATGTTAGCACTCTGTAAATTTGTCTGGATTAATAGACAAACGACGGAGGTAACTACTTCAACCTACTTTAGAGATAAAAACTATCCAGTTCAACTCAGAGAGGGCTCTCTCGTGTCACTTGATATATCTATGGAAATCGGTGGCTAGATTTGGTTTGTTTTGGGGATTTTTATAAAGTTGTTGGCTAAGAAGGGGAGGAACACATAGGGCTATGGAGTCAAATTTCTGAAAATGAATGAAAACAATGATCAGCAAGTAGAATTCTCCAGAGGATAAAGGCTAAATGAGGTAATGAATCTAAGTTGTAAATTTAAATTTGTAGAGTGTAAGAGGAAAGGGGGAAAACAAGTAACTACATTAGAGCATTAATTAAATGAATTCTGAATTAGTTAGGAAGAAATACACAATTTAACTTGCTTCAGTCGAGAGCGTCACAAGACGAATTCTAGGCCTTTAACTCTCCAATTTAAACAGAACAAAATGCATATGGAATAAAAGATCACGGGAAATACAAACAATGAAGGAAGACAAAACTCATATCATAGCCATTAAAATATTTTCATAAACAGTTCAAAATGCTTCTGCATGTGTTCAATTCAGTCCCGGAAAAATTACAATAGAGTCCAAAACCACCAGAATTGTTCCCTTGCACTTCTACCTCCCATAATACACTCAAAACCTCTAACACTTATACCATTCGAGTTCCTTCAATGTGCAACCAGTTACAATAACTGAAATGAAACGTTTCATCTTCTACAATGATTGCAAATGACAATTTTCAGAAAAACATTTCATGATCCCTGCAGATTCCTCTGACGCTCCAGCTCCTTCCTTTGCCACATTCTCTATGAAATGTCACTCACAATATTTCAAATATAATTTCATTTATCCATATTCTCATTAAACATTTGGCAATAATATATTTGAAATAAAAATAATTCCCAAATATTGTTCTATCCTATAGAATTAAATTTCCATAATTTAATTCATGCCCGTGGTTTTTAAGACCATGTCTTGTTTGCCCAATTTGTCATTTCATTGTAAAAACATTTACTTTTACCATTTCCCTGTGAAAAAACATTTATTGTTTAATGTTTTTCCAATATACCATTTCACTGTGGAAAAACATTTGCTATGTAATGTTTTTCCAATTTACCGTTTCACTGTGGAAAAACATTTACTGAGTAATGTTTTTCCAATTTACTGTCTTTGGAAAAATACCTTTTATCTTCTTCTTTTACTTCTATAAAACCTTTGGATGAAAATTATCCAAGTTTTTGTTCACGTACATCTTCCATTTAATTATTTTCCATGGAAATAAACATTAGTCTCCCTTATTGGTAAAATTTAAAACTTGCCTCTGTAAAACCTTTTCACCGAGAGGAGGAATCCCATTTATTGGAAATCCCATAATCATTATTGAAATGCACTCCTGGAAAAATGTCGCACATAAAACATATAATAAATGTTTGCATTTATTATATCGGGCTTGGGCTAAAAGTGGTTTAATCCAAACTGCTTTTACCTCTGATGTGCTCCACGTAAAAACACATGTCCACCAACTAAACCATGGTAGTTTTCCCTGGTCTGCCTTCACATAATTGACCTCCTCGTTACTTTAATCCCCGATATGTATGTGCGCCCTCCATCCAACCTTTGACTTTTCCATATTATAAATTGAAACTCGTGCCCATGATTTGACGTGATTTCATAAATTAAATATTGGATTAAATATTAATATAAATATAAAAATATTTATATTAATAATAAAAAACCCCTTTTTTTCTATTTTTGAAGGAATTTGGGCATATGAGGCTTAACACATGATTTTGTGGATGGGATAAGGGGGCTTAATAAAGGCATATTTTTTATTTTCAACGGGAATATGAAAATAAAGGTAAAAATGAATGAAGTTATGGAACTAAGGGATTTAGATAGGAATTAAGGCTAGGTATAGGCTTGGGATATTTGCCAATTTTTTACTCATGGAGTACATGACTATTTTGGATGATCATTTGAGTAAAGGATTTAGGTGATGGGAGCTTGACAGATCTGGTAAAAAAGTTTGAAAGTCTGAGTGGAAAAACAGCATAAGGACAAGATGCTTTGGGAAAAATTAATACAAATTAGTAGGTAATAACATAGGCTCCTATTGGGGATGTTATCCTCCCTATGAGGTAGCAAAGAAGAGTAGACCATGTGCCCGATCCATTGGGATGCTCCCAAAACATGTCTGTGTACCCTGCTCCGACCTGTCACCAGTGTCTACTAAAAACCAAACTTTGCACACTGCTCTCAACTGGATACAAAATACACTATAAAAATATGACTATGCACACTACTGGAAATCCAAACTGAAAAATGCTTGACCAACAAGCTTATTTGCACACTCCTATCTACTCTAAAACTGCTGAAATGAATACTCAATCAAGTGATACTGAAGTGCCAATGCAACCAATCAAGCAATTGGCTTCCTGATTTCTCTCCGCTCACATCGTTCTTAAGCAGGTAGACAAATGTAAATAATGGCAGCTGAAAACAAAATTTGAATCCAAAACTTGAACTTATGAGTGAAAGAAACTCCTCCTTCACTGAAGACTGTAATAAGCATGCTACGGGATCTTGAAAACCATGAAAAAACATTTCTTCTTGATGAGAAAAAACAGAAAGACAAGCCTCTTTCATAAGTGTTTGTTGTTCTCGCTCTATTTCTTCAGTTATGAGAATATGTTCTATTGAAATTGCAGCAATAGGTTTGTCTACTTCTCCATGCCTCTCAAAAAAAACATTCATACATTTTTTAACATCTTCAAATATGACTGCCATATTATGTGCATCCTCTTGTTCATCAAACAATTCTAATTTGGTTTCATTAAACTTCTAGAAATGTTCTTGAGGACTGTCATTTTGACTTTCAAATGAATTAATAGAAATAAGTCCATGCTCGTAATCTTCTTGCAAATGTGAAAAGCTAACAGCATGCACTATTTCACAGTTTAGATTTCCCATGGATGCATTTTTAAAACCATGATTTTCTAATGAATCAAATAAAATCACTGCCTCTTCATTATTTTTTTGTATTTCTAATTGAAAAATGGCATATGTTGTTTTGTTGTTTTTCTGAAGCTCTATGTCATTTGTTTGTTCATTGTTGGAAGTTTCGAAAGATGCAGTTTCAGAACCCTCATCTATGTCTAGGCCACTTAGAATTTGAACAACCATATCATTCATAGGGGGAGAAAGACAACCTTGAAACACTTTGTCTTGTTGAATATCTTCATAAAGTTCAGGGGAAAGAAAATGACTTTCAGCAACAATATCTTGATCAGCTTCACCTTCAACCAAAGGAGGGGCTATTGTTTGTTGTTGGGCTGAATATTCATAAAGGGATTCTATGATTTCATCATTCATACACTCTTCATTTCCAAAAACATTTTCAAGGTACTTAATGAAATGTTTACAAAATTCACAACAATCTTCAAACACCAACGATGAAGGATTAGATTCTCCATAATGCTTAAAGAATGTTATATGGAAATATTTAAGAGAGTATAAGTTGCCTGGTTTTAAACCTTCATACCATAATCTTGCTTTCCCCTCTAAAGTATCCATAAACATTTTCATCAAACAATCCTCATGAAATTCAACCACCAACTTACATATATGCATGTGAAATCTAATCAAGTGCAAGGCAACATCATTTTCTTTCCCATCTTCGAATTTAGGCAAATATTTTTGCCAATTTATGTGAGGAATATCATTTGGAAAGACAAGAATATGAGATCGATTCATTGGAGCATACCTTGCATATATTGAACTCATCTTCAGACAGTGGAGTCACCAATGATGTTTTGGAAGCTGGATTCTGCATTGAAAGTGGGGTCGCCAGTGAAAATTTAAATTTTTGGATTCTTCTACTAGTGGAATCGCCTTCAATCTAATTTTTTGATGTGTTGAGTCGCCAGAGCAGGAATACAGCCAATATGTGTCTAAGTGTCTGCTGCACTTAGACCTTAGAACTCAACCATGTCATTCTTCCCAGGGAAAAAATTTCAATTTCGTCCCCGGCAACGGCGCCAAAATGTTAGCACTATGTAAATCTGTCTAGCTGAATAGACAAACGACAGAGGTAAATACTTCAACCTAATTTAGAGATAAAAACTAGCCGGTTCAACTCGAAGAGGGCTCTCTCGTGTCACTTGATATATCTATGGCAATCAGTGGCTAGATTTGGTTTGTTTTTTGGATTTTTATAAATTTGTTGGCTAAGAAGGGGAGGAACACATAGGGCTATGGAGTCAAATTTCTGAAAATGAATGAAAACAATGATCAGCAAGTAGAATTCTCCAGAGGATAAAGGATAAATGAGGCAATGAATCTGAGTTGTAAATTTAAATTTGCAGAGTGTAAGAGGTAAGGGGGAAAACAAGTAACTGCATCATAGCATTAATTACATGAATTCTGAATTAGTTAGGAAGAAATACACACAGTTTAAATTGCTTCAGCCAAGAGCATCACAAGATGAATTCTGGGCTTTTAACTCTCCAATTTAAACAGAACAAAATGCATATGGAATAAAAGATCACGGGAAATACAAACAATGAAGGAAGACAAAACTCATATCATAGCCATTAGAATCTTTTCATAAATAGTTCAAAATGCTTCTGCATATGTGTTCAATTCAGTCCCAGAAAAATTACAATAGAGTCCAGAACCACCATAATTGTGCCCTTGCACTTCTACCTCCCATAATACACTCATAACCTCTAACACTTATACCATTCGAGTTCCTTCAGTGTGCATCCGGTTACAATAACTGAAATGAAACGTTTCAGCTTCTACAATGATTACAAATGACAGTTTTCAGAAAAACGTTTCATGGTCCCTGAAGATTCCTCTGACGCTCCAGCTCCTTCCTTTTCCACGTTCTCTTTGAAATGTCACTTATAATATTTCAAATATAATTGCATTTATCCATATTCTCATTAAACATTTGGGAATAATATGTTTGAAATAAAAATAATTTCCAAATATTTTTCTATCCCATAGAATTAAATTTCCATAATTTAATTCATGCCCGTGGTTTTTAAGACCATGTCTTGTTTTCCCAATTCACCATTTCATTGTAAAAACATTTACTTTTACCATTTCCCTGTGAAAAACATTTACTGTGTAATGTTTTTCCAAATTATCGTTTCACTGTGGAAAAACATTTACTATGTAATGTTTTTCCAATTTACCGTTTCACTGTGGAGAAACATTTACTGAGTAATGTTTTTCCAATTTACCGTCTTTGGCAAAATACCTTTTATATTCTTCTTTTACTTCTGTAAAACCTTTGGATGAAAACTATCCAAGTTTCTGTTCACGTACATCTTCCATTCAATTATTTTCCATGGAAATAAACATTAGTCTCCTTGATTTGTAAAATTTAAATCTTACCTCTGTAAAACCTTTTCACTGTGAGGAGGAATCTCATTTATTGGAAATCCCATAATCATTATTGAAATGCACTCCTGGAAAAATGTCGCACATAAAACATATGATAAATGTTTGCATTTATTATATTGGGCTTGGGCTAAAAGTGGTTTAATCCAAACTGCTTTTACCTCCGATGTGCTCCACGTAAAAACATGTGTCCACCAAATAAACCACGCTAGTTTTCCCCGGTTCGCCTTCACATAATTAACCTCCTCGTTACTTTAATCCTCGATATGTATGTGCGCCCTCCATCCAACCTTTGACTTTTCCATATTATAAATTGAGATCCATGCCCATGATTTGACGTGATTTCATAAATTAAATATTGGATTAAATATTAATATAAATATAAAAATATTTATATTAATAATAATAAAACCCCTTTTTTCTATTTTAGAAGGAATTTGGGCATATGAAGCTTAACACATGATTTTTTGGATGGGATAAGGGTGCTTAATAAAGGCATATTTTTTATTCTCAACAGGAATATGAAAATAAAGGTAAAAATGAATGAAGTTATGGAACTAAGGGATTTAGATAGGAATTAAGGCTAGGTATAGGCTTGGGGTATTTGCCAATTTTTTACTCATGGAGTACATGAATATTTTGGATGATCATTTGAGTGAAGGATTTAGGTGATGGGAGCTTGATGGAGCTGGTGAAAAAGTTTGAAAGTCTGAGTGGAAAAATAGCATAAGGACAAGACGCTTTGGGAAAAATTAATACAAATTAGCAGGTGATAACATAGGCTCCTATTGGGGATGTTATCCTCCCTGTGAGGTAGCAAAGAACAGTAGACCATGTGCCTGGTCCATTGGGATGCTCCCAAAACATGTCTGTGTATCTTGCTCCGACCTGTCACCAGTGTCCGCTGAAAACCAAACTCTGCACACTGCTCTCAACTGGATACTGAATACACTATTAAAATATGGTTGTACACACTAATGGAAATCGAAACTGAAAAATGCTTGACCAACAAGCTTATTTGCACACTCTTATCTACTCTAAAATTTCTCAAATGAATACTCAATCAAGTGATACTGAAGTGCCAATGCAACCAATCAAGCAATTGGCTTCCCGATTTTTCTCTGCTCACATCATTCTTACGCAGGTAGACAAATGTAAATAATGGCAGTTGAAAACAAATTTGAATCCGAAACTTGAACTTATGAATGAAACAAACTCCTACTTCACTGAAGATTGTAATAAGATGGCTACAGGATCTTGAAAACCATGAAAAAATACTTCTTCTTGATGAGAAAAAATAGAAAGACAAGCCTCTTTCATAAGTGTTTGTTGCTCTCGCTCTATTTCTTCATTTATGAGAATATTTTCTAATGAAATTGCAGCAATAGGTTTGTCTACTTCTCCATGCCTCTCAACAAAAACATTCATACATTTTTTAACATATTCAAATATGACAGCGATATTATGTGCATCCTCTTGTTCATCAAACAATTCTGATTTGGTTTCATTAAACTTCTGGAAATTTGCTTGAGGATTGTCATTTTGACTTTCAAATGAATTAATAGAAATAAGTTCATGCTCATAATGTTCTTGCAAATGTGAAAATCTAACAGCATGCACTATTTCATAGTTTAGATTTCCCATGGATGCATTTTCAAAACCATGATTTTCAAATGAATCAAATAAAACCGTTGTCTCTTCATTATCTTACTGTATTTCCGATTGAAAAATGGCATATGTTGTTTTGTTGCTTTTCTGAAGCTCTATGCAATTTGTTTGTTCATTGTTGGAAGTTTCCAAAGATGCAATTTCAAAACCCTCATCTATGTCTAGGCCACTTAGAATTTGAACAACCATATCATTCATAGGGGGAGAAAGACAACCTTGAAACACTTTCTTGCTAAATATCTTCATCAAGTTAAGGGGAAAGAAAATGACTTTTAGCAACAATATCTTGATCAGCTTCACCTTCAACCAAAGGAGGGGCTATTGTTTGTTGTTGGGCTGAATATTCATAAAGGGATTCTATGATTTCCTCATTCATACACTCTTCATTTCCAAAAACATTTTCAAGGTACTTAATGAAATGTTCACAAAATTCACAACAATATTCAAACACCAAGGATGAAGGATTAGATTCTCCACAATGCTTAAAGAATGTTATATGGAAATCTTCCCAAGGAAAAATTTTCAATTTCGTCCCCAGCAATGGCGCCAAAATGTCAGCGCTCTATAAATCTGTCTGGTTGAATAGACAAACGACAGAGGTAACTACTTCAACCTACTTTAGAGATGAAAACTAGGTGGTTCAACTCGGAGAGGGCTCTCTCGTGTCACTTGATATATCTATGGCAATCGATGGCTAGATTTGGTTTGTTTTTGGGATTTTTATAAAGTTGTTGGCTAAGAAAGGGAGGAACACATAGGGCTATGGAGTCAAATTTCTTAAAATGAATGAAAACAATGGTCTGCAAGTAGAATTCTCCAGAGGATAAAGGCTAAATGAGGCAATGAATCTAAGTTGTAAATTTAAATTTGCAGACTGTAAAAGGAAAGGTGGAAAACAAGTAACTACATCAGAGCATTAATTAAAGGAATTCTGAATTAGTTAGGAATAAATACACATAGTTTAAATTGCTTCAGCCGAGAGTGTCATATGACAAATTCTGGGCCTTTAACTCTCCAATTTAAACAGAACAAAAATCATATGGAATAAAAGATCACGGGAAATACAAACAATGAAGGAAGACAAAACTCATATCATACCCATTAGAATATTTTCATAAACAATTCAAAATGCTTATGCATATGTGTTCAATTCAGTCCCAGAAAAATTACAATAGAGTCCAGAACCACCAGAATTGTGCCCTTGCACTTCGGCCTCCCATAATACACTCAGAACCTCTAACACTTATACCATTCAAGTTCCTTCAGCTTCTACAATGATTACAAATGATACTTTTCAGAAAAACGTTTGATGATCCCTGCAGATTCCTTTGACACTCCAGCTCCTTCCTTTGTCACGTTCTCTTTGAAATTTCACTCATAATATTTCAAATATAATTGCATTTATCCATATTCTCATTAAACATTTGGGAATAATATATTTGAAATAAAAATAATTCCCAAATATTTTTCTATCCCGTAGAATTAAATTTCCATAATTTAATTCATGCCCGTGGTTTTTAAGACCATGTCTTGTTTGCCCAATTCACCATTTCATTGTAAAAACATTTACTATTACCATTTCCCTGTGAAAAACATTTACTGTGTAATGTTTTTCTAGTTTACCGTTTCACTGTGGAAAAACATTTATTGTGTAATGTTTTTCCAATTTGCTGTGTTTGGCAAAATACATTTTATCTTCTTCTTTTACTTCTGTAAAACCTTGGGATGAAAATTATCCAAGTTTTCGTTCACGTACATCTTCCATTTAATTATTTTCCATGGAAACAAACATTAGTCTCCTTGATTTGTAAAATTTAAATCTTACCTCTGTAAAACCTTTTCACCGTGAGGAGGAATCTCATTTATTGGAAATCCCATAATCATTATTGAAATGCACTCCTGGAAAAATGCCGCACATAAAACATATGATAAATGTTTGCATTTATTATATTGGGCTTGGGCTAAAAGTGGTTTAATACAAACTGTTTTTACCTCTGATGTGCTCCACGTAAAAACATGTGTCCACCAAATAAACCACGATAGTTTTCCCCAGTCCGCCTTCACATAATTTACCTCCTCGTTACTTTAATCCCTGATATGTGTGTGCGCCCTCCATCCAACCTTTGAATTTTCCATATTATAAATTGAGATTCGTGCCCATGATTTGACGTGATTTCAAAAATTAAATATTGGATTAAATATTAATATAAATATAAAAATATTTATATTAATAATAAAAAAACCCTTTTTTCTATCTTCGAAGGAATTTGGGCATATGAGGCTTAACACATGATTTTGTGGATGGGATAAGGGTGCTTAATAAAGGCATATTTTTTAATCTCAATGGGAATATGAAAATAAAGGTTAAAATGAATGAAGTTATGGAACTAAGGGATTTAGATAGGAATTAAGTCTAGGTATAGGCTTGGGATATTTGCCAATTTTTTACTCATGGAGTACATGACTATTTTGGATGATCAGTTGAGTGAAGGATTTAGGTGATGGGAGCTTGATGGAGCTGGTGAAAAAATTTGAAAGCATGAGTGGAAAAATAGCATAAGGACAAGACGCTTTGGGAAAAAATAATACAAATTAGCAGGTGATAATGTAGGCTCCTATTGGGGATGTTATCCTCCCTGTGAGGTAGCAAAGAATAGTATACCATGTGCCTGATCCATTGGGATTCTCCCAAAACATGTCTGTGTACCCTGGTCCAACTTGTCACCAATGTCTGTTGAAAACCAAACTCTACACACTGCTCTCAACTAGATACTAAATACACTGTTAAAATATGACTGTACACACTACTGGAAATCCAAACTAAAAAATTCTTGACCAAGAAGCTTATTTGCACACTCCTATCTACTCTAAAACTACTGAAATGAATACTCAATCAAGTGATACTGAAGTTACAATGCAACAAATCAATCAATTCGCTTCCCGATTTTTCTTTGCTCACATTGTTCTTAAGCAGGTAGACAAATGTAAATAATGGCAACTGAAAGAAAATTTTGAATCCAAAACTTGAACTTATGAATGAAACAAACTCCTCATTCACTGAAGATTGTAATAACATGGCTACAGGATCTTGAAAACTATGAAAAACATTTCTTCTTGATGAGAAAAAACAGAAAGACAAGCCTCTTTCATAAGTGTTTGTGTTTCTCACTCTATTTCTTTAGTTCTGAGAATATTTTCTAATGAAATTACAGCAATAGGTTTGTCTACTTATCCATGCCTCTAAACAAAAACATTCATACATTTTTTAACATCTTCAAATATGACAGCCAAATTATGTGCATCCTCTTGTTCTTCAAACAATTATGATTTGGTTTCATTAAACTTCTGGAAATTTGCTTGAGGATTGTCATTTTGACTTTCAAATGAATTAATAGAAATAAGTTCATGCTCATAATGTTCTTGCAAATGTGAAAAGCTAATAGCATGCACTATTTCACAGTTTAGATTTCCCATGGATGCATTTTCAAAACCATGATTTTCAAATGAATCAAATAAAACCACTGCCTCTTCATTATCTTTCTATATTTCTGATTGAAAAATGGCATATGTTGCTTTGTTGCTTTTCTGAAGCTCTATGTCATTTGTTTGTTCATTGTTGGAAGTTTCCAAAGATGCAGTTTTAGAACCCTTATCTATGTCTAGGCGACTTAGAATTTGAACAACCATATCATTCATAGGGGTGGAAAGACAACCTTGAAACACTTTGTCTTGCTAAAAATCTTGTTGAATATCTTCATCAAGTTCAGGGGAAAGAAAATGACTTTCAGCAACAATATCTTGATCAGCTTCACCTCCAACCAAAGGAGGGGCTATTGATTATTGTTGGGCTGAATATTCATAAAGGGATTATATGATTTCATCATTCATACACTCTTCATTTCCAAAAACATTTTCAAGGTACTTATGAAATGTTCACAAAATTCACAACAATCTTCAAACACCAAGGATGAAGGATTAGATTCTCCATAATGCTTAAAGAATGTTATATGGAAATATTTAAGAGAGTATAAGCTGCTTGGTTTTAAACTTTCATACCATAATATTTCTTTCCCCTCTAAAGTAGCCATACACATTTTCATCAAACAATCCTCATGAAATTCAACCCCCAACTTACATATGTGCATGTGAAATCTAATCAAGTGCAAGGCAGCATCATTTCCTTTCCCATCTTCAAATTTAGGAAAATATTTTTGCCAATTTATGTGAGGAATACGATTTGGAAAGCCAAGAATATGAGATCGATTCATTGGAGCATACCTTGCAAATATTGAACTCGTCTTTGGACAGTGGAGTCGCCAATGATGTTTTGGAAGATGGATTCTGCATTGAAAGTGGAGTCGCCAGTGAAAATTTAAATTTCTAGATTATTCTACCAATGGAATCACCTTCAAACTGATTTTTTTATGTGTGGAGTCACCAGAGCAGGAACACAGCCAATATGTTTCTAAGTGTCTGTTGCTCTTAGACCTTAGAACTCAACCATGTCATTCTTCCCAGGGAAAAATTTCCAATTTTGTCCTCGGCAACGACGCCAAAATGTTATCACTCTGTAAATATGTCCAGCCGAATAGAAAAATGACAGAAGTAACTAATTCAACCTACTTTAGAGATGAAAACTAGTTGGTTCAACTCGAAGAGGGATATCTCGTGTCACTTGATATATCTACAGCAATTGGTGGCTAGATTTGGTTTGTTTTGGGGATTTTTATAAAGTTGTTGGCTAAGAAGGGGAGGAACACACAGGGCTATGGAGTCAAATTTCTGAAAATGAACGAAAACAATGATCAGCAAGTAGGACAAACGATAGAAGTAACTAATTCAACCTACTTTAGAGATGAAAACTAGCTGGTTCAACTCAGAGAGGGATATCTCGTGTCACTTGATATATCTACAGCAATTGGTGGCTAGATTTGGTTTGTTTTGGGGATTTTTATAAAGTTGTTGGCTAAGAAGGGGAGGAACACACAGGGCTATGGAGTCAAATTTCTGAAAATGAACGAAAACAATGATCAGTAAGTAGAATTCTCCAGAGGATAAAAGCTAAATGAGGCAATGAATCTGAGTTGTAAATTTAAATTTGCAGAGTATAAAAGGAAAGGGGGAAAACAAGTAACTGCATCAGAGCATTAATTAAATGAATTATGAATTAGTTAGGAATAAATACACACAATTTAAATTGCTTCAGCCGAGAGTGTCACAAGACGAATTTTGGGCCTTTAACTCTCCAATTTAAACAGAACAAAATGCATATGGAATAAAAGATCACGGGAAATACAAACAATGAAGGAAGACAAAACTCATATCATGGCCATTAGAATCTTTTCATAAACAGTTCAAAATGCTTCTCCATATGTGTTCAATTCAGTCCCAAAAAAATTACAGTAGAGTCCAGAACCACCAGAATTGTGCCCTTGCACTTCAGCCTCCCATAATACACTCAGAACCTCTAACACTTATACCATTCAAGTTCCTTCAGTGTGCAACCGGTTACAATAACTGAAATGAAACGTTTCATCTTCTACAATGATTACAAATGACAGTTTTCAGAAAAATGTTTCATGATCCCTGCAGATTGCTCTGACGCTCCAGCTCCTTCCTTTGCCACGTTCTCTTTGAAATGTCACTCATAATATTTCAAATATAATTGCATTTATCCATATTCTCATTAAACATTTGGGAATAATATATTTGAAATGAGAATAATTCCCAAATATTTTTCTATCCCGTAGAATTAAATTTCCATAATTTAATTCATTCCTGTGGTTTTTAAGACCATGTCTTGTTTGCCCAATTCACCATTTCATTGTAAAAACATTTACTTTTACCATTTCCCTATGAAAAACATTTACTGTGTAATGTTTTTCCAATTTACCGTTTCACTGTGGAAAAACATTTACTATGTAATGTTTTCCAATTTACCGTTTCACTGTGGAAAAACATTGATTGAGTAATGTTTTTCCAATTTACCGTCTTTGGAAAAATACCTTTTATCTTCTTCTTTTACTTTTGTAAAACCTTTGGATGAAAATTATCCAAGTTTCCATTCACGTACATCTTCCATTTAATTATTTTCCATGGAAATAAACATTAGTCTCCTTGATTTGTAAAATTTAAATCTTACCTCTGTAAAACCTCTTCACTGTGAGGAGGAATCTCATTTATTGGAAATCCCATAATCATTATTGTAATGCAATCCTGGAAAAATGTCGCACATAAAACATATGATAAATGTTTGCATTTATTATATCGGGCTTGGCCTAAAAGTGGTTTAATCCAAACTGCTTTTACCTCCAATGTACTCCATGTAAAAACATGTGTCCACCAAATAAACCACGATAGTTTTCCCCGGTCCACAGTAATTTTCCCCGGTCCGCCTTCACATAATTAACCTCCTTGTTACTTTAATCCCCTATATGTATGTGCACCCTCCATCCAACCTTTGACTTTTCCATATTATAATTTGAGATTCGTGCCCATGATTTGACGTGATTTCATAAATTAAATATTGGATTAAATATTAATATAAATATAAAAATATTTATATTAATAATAAAAAACCCCTTTTTCTATTTTCGACAGAATTTGGGCATATGAGGCTTAACACATGATTTTGTGGATGGGATAAGGGTGCCTAATAAAGGCATATTTTTTTATTTTCAATGGGAATATGAAAATAAAGGTAAAAATGAATGAAGTTATGGAACTAAGGGATTTAGATAGGAATTAAGGCTAGGTATAGGCTTGGGATATTTGCCAATTTTTTACACATGGAGTACATGACTATTTTGGATGATCAGTTGAGTGAAGGATTTAGGTGATGGGAGCTTGACGAAGCTGGTGAAAATGTTTGAAAGTATGAGTGGAAAAATAGCATAAGGACAAGATGGTTTGGGAAAAATTAATACAAATTAGCAGGTGATAACACAGTTGAAGACCCAAAATACAAGAATACCCTAAAACATAACAATTCTACATCTCAACACCATTAGTACTACCTCTCATCTCAACTCTTCTAGACCTCTATTTATACATTCCATGACTCTTAGAGAACCATGGACCAAAACCCAAGTGCCAAAACCCTAGATCCACATTGTCAAAACCCTAGGTCCACATAACCCTCATTTTAAGGACTCCGCCGACCTATTCTTCCTTCTTCTCCACGAGGTGCTCCAAATCACCCATTAGTATCTTCTTATACTTGTTGACTTGTCCACGATCTATCTTCTTTGTTGCTTTGTCTTCCTTGGTCTTCTCTTTCAACGGCTTGTTTTCCTTTACTTCATTCTTTCTTTCATGCTTCTTTAACCACTTCGACCCTTCCTCGGTTTGTGTGCCTTCCGCACACTTCATACTTTGTCTTTCTTCTTTCTTAATCTTCGCTTTATTCATTAATACCTAACCAAGGGCTAACATGCCCCCAACACTCACATGTGACTCATCCTGAGTCACTACAGGGTTGAGCCTTATGTATTACTTCGACTGCAGACTGCGCGGAGCATCCTCTGATTTCTGCTCTATCCCTCCCTATCGTGTGCAAACTGTATTTTATGTGTCTGGTACCCAATTTCAGCTGCACATGGTACTTAGACCCTTCTTCCTTTTCTTTTACTGAGAGCTGTGAGGCAGCTGGTTGTCACAATAAAACTTCAACTGGTTCCCATTTACTAAACCATCCTTCCATTCTCCATTAAGAGATTTCAACTATGTAGCTCCACCTTCTGTAACATAGACAACCTTGAATGGTCCAGGCCAATGTGTTATGAACTTTCCTAGATGCTTCATGAACTTATTGTCATATAAAATTACCAAATATCCTTGTTTAAATGCTTTCTTCTTGATATGTCTGTCATGGTAAGACTTTTCACATTCTTTTTGTACATACTGATGAAATCCTGCAATGAACCTATCTTCCTCTAGTTCCATCAACTGCGTGAGCCTGTCTTGAATAACGTCGGTGTCATTCATACCTGTAAATGTTGCAATTCTTAAACTAGGAACCAAATATTCCATAGGTACCATTGATTTTAGAATTCTGTCTAATTCAGTCTTAACTTTCTGCTTATACTTGGGATTCAATCTATAAGGTCTCTTCTTGACATGCCTTGCATCTACTTTCAAAGGAATCTTCATTTCTCCCATGGGCCCTTTAATGCCCTTCATCTCTATGAACTTGGTTGGAAACAAGTCCTGATACTCATGCAATAGTTTTGTAATCTTACCAATAGTAGCGTCATCCCAATAGTCTCCAACATTTTCCAACTTAGGTGCTTGCTCTGTTCCAATATTAACCTTCTTAATTTTAATAGGCTGCCCAACAAAAGGAAATTCAATCCTTGGCCCTTATGTATCTCGTTGTCCTTCAGTTTCTAAAATGTTCACATTCCTAGGGTCATCATCCTCATCAGCATTAATATTATAACAACCATGTAACCGATGAAGAGGCACAATCCATTCATCTTCTTCTTGTTCAAGAGGGGGGTTAGGTGCCTCCTCAAAGACATTTTGTCTTACAATTTGTAAATCCTGATCTACTATGGAGTACTGACTTTCAAATAGGAATGTAGCTATAAATTTATGGGTCATACCATACCAATTTGTAGTGACTAAGTGCAGTTCTTCTTGAAGATACTAGTTGATAGGCGTAGTATCTAAGGTGTTAATGAACTTATGTACCCACTGTTCTTTAGGAATGTTGCTCCAAACTTCCTCAAAATTTCACACATGGTCCTTAGGACAACTCTGACCTATGTATCGAACTTCGCAACCTTCAACTTGGTCTGAAAAGTGCATTGTCAACAAGGTGCGACATTGTACCCACTTTGCAATGTTCTTCTTGTGTGTTCCCCAACATCTAGCTGGTGTTTCTTTCAAGGCTTCATCTAGTGCCAACAACCTTTGTTGTACTGGTACAATTCCTTCAAATTCAAATAGAAATTTCTTGAAATTATTCAAGCCATAAAATGTAGGAAGATTACTTACTTTTGTGCCAATCCAGCGAACTTCCTTAGTCAATCTGGCATACCTCCGCATAGAGACTTCATACATTTTGTTTTGCCAATTTTCCAATGCTTCTTTTGATTCTGATGAACATGCACTTTCACTTCGCCAACTTAGATTTCCATCTGTTGTAGGATTAATATAATCATGTTGTCCTACTGTCAGTTTATAGATGTTCTCTAGCTCATAGGCACAGTCTTCTTCTCTTATAGGTTTTGTGTATCTGTGGCCTTCATCTGGATCATGAGGTACAATGACCCTAAGGCCATCGCCTTCAAATTTCATTCTTCTCTTGTTCAGTTCAATAACAGTCAATTTTTTGAAATCCCAATCAATGCCCATCAACGCAGGATGGGGACAACTATCATCAACAATATCGATCACTTCGAAGTCTGCAAATGTCCTCACTTCATCGATGTACACGAGGACATGCTCTAGTCTTCCAAAGGGGCTCACCACCTGTTGATTAGCCATCCTAAGCCTAATAGGAGAGTAAATCAATTTATGTTTTCCCATCAATTCCCAATTCTGCTTTGTCATAACCTTTACTTCTGATCCCAGGTTGAGGACCACATAGTCCATGTCGTAGTCTCCAATCTGAGCATTAAGGTGCAATTCCTTTCTTGTCCTCCTTTTTCTAGATACTTGATTCACAGATCTACTCAGCAGAGGATCTACTCTTCCAATTTCAAACTATATTATCATGTGTTGTAGTTCCTACATAGCTCTTTCATCTTTAATCAAATAAATATAAGTATACAAGAATTCCACAAGCTTGCTTACCTCTTTTCCTTGTCTAGGTGGGGCAAAATGATCAAATTTTGGAGGCATGTCACATTCCCTTACTTTTTATTGTGCCCTAGATGAAGAGGCATGTTCACCTACAAATTCTTTTCTTGCTTCTTCAAAAGTATGTTTTTCTTTCCTTGGATCAAACAATGGCGCCTTCTCTAAATCTCTTGTGATCCCTAATCCATCTGTAGCCTTTCCTGGAGTCACCCTATCTTCTCATGTGACAATGCCTCCTCTAGTAATAATAGCGACTCTGGGTTCCTCACCACGAGGTTCAATTTTTATTTTCTAGAGTTTTTGGTTTCCACCTCGTCTTTACTAAACTTTAGCTAACAATACTCGACAATCTTCAATGACATGGTCAAATGAATTACAGTCGCAAGTAGTACAACGGTTCTGAAAATACCTTTCCAAATGACTTGGTTGGGCGCAGTTATAGAAAATAATTTGACCTCGACCTCGACCCATGCCTCCTCCTCGTCCTCTTCCTCTAAACCCATCATGAGGGGTGAAGCTTCCTCTTGCTAGGAAATTGAACTGCGCAGCATTCCCTTCTGGCTACAATTCTCCTTGAATTCTATATGCATCCCTTGACCTTTCATGCATGAGGTCATAAGACCTACAGTCCTTCTGATCATGCCCCACAGATTTACAAAATGTACAATAAAGATTGGTGGGTGTCTGGACATATTTCTACATATAATAACATTCACCAGTGTGATGTCTAGTTCTACATACCTCGCACCATGGTAAAGTAGCCTGCTTCAAAGGGTTAGGAGCACCAAAGGCCAAGAATTCACTAAATAAAGGATAGTGATCTTCGTCATGGCCCTCTGCTTTACTTCTGATACACCAGATGTATTCTCTTTTCTCTTTTCTCTTTTCCTATGTCTTTCTTCATGTCTTCAACTTGTAAAGATAAATTAGTTAATCGATTCAAAAGTTGACTCATACCTAGACTAGATTCTCCTACGGGGGTTGCTTCTAGTTTCATGGAAATCTCTAATGCTTCAGCCTGTGAAGCAACCTTCTGTTGCATTAGAGGAACTCTAATGTGTGGCAGGAGGGTAGTGATGAACCATTCCTTATGTTGTTCGTCTGAAATCTAAAAACTCAAACGGCTTGTCAAGGTCTTAAACCTATGATCAAATTACCAAACAGGTTTAGTCACCTTCTTCTTGATTTCCTTCAAATTTGTAATAAACTGTGACTCTGAATTAGGCTTCTTGAAATATGCACTCAACGCAGTCTTAATGTCATTCATCTCTCTAGGTTGTCTAGATGTTGTAACAAAATTCATATACCAACTCAGTGCAGGGTCTCTCAAGGTAGTACTAAACTAATCTCTCTTAACAGCTTCATCGGTTACTTGCTTAATGATCCATATGGCTTTGCATAAGAACCAGTGTTGGTCAGGATCCTCAGATCCATCTCCTCTGAAAATAGGTAACCTCATTTCATCTTCCATTTATTTTCCTTGGTTTCTTGACTGAGTCTGTACTAAACTACTTGTGACAGTACTATAAGTGATATGGTTTCTTTGGCTACTCTGGTTACTCTGGTTACTTGGTGTTTCTAAAATAACAGGAGGAGTAGCAATACTTACTTCGACAGTAGGTGCAGTACTTGAAGTTCCTGGTTCTTCTCGGCGAGGTTCTTAAAACTCTACATCCTCTGCCCTTGTGAACTTTGAATGCTCTTCATCTGATTGTTATGCTTCTTCTCCACTGTAGAATCCTTTGTCCTGTGCTAATGGCTCGTAAATATTCTTAAACATGTTCGCAAGAGGAATATTTCTAAATGATCTCCCATTGCACATGTGTCCAGCCTATGTGCCACTGTCATTGTCTAAATTCTTGAACATTAGCTTTAAAATACAATGGATTACTGTATCTTCAAGATATTCTTCTCATGCAATAGCATCTTAATCTTGAAGTTCAAAAAGTGTAGAAACATTCCTCTAGGTCCCTTGAAGAAATACCTCTTTGCTTGACTATATGATTCCACTCTGTCAATAGAAAATTCAGTAATGTACCCTCCAATAGTGTTGTCAAACCAGAGATCCATTGCCCTTGACATAGCGTTATCAACTTTCTTGACTTTCTTAATCAGCTTCGATGCCCAAACCATAGGTGGTTTATATCTGATTTCAAACTGAGTGTCTGCTAGTCTAGCTAACCACTCGTACAACTCCTGATGAACTCCTGCAAAGAAAATATCGTGCACATCAGTAAAGATGTACCTTCCCAACCAGTCTTTTGTACTAATGCTAGGGTTCTTGTTCTGAGCTTCGGCGAAGTCCCTTTCTTATTCTTCTATCCAATTATGAATTCATGTCTTCGATGGAAACCACCTTGAAATTCCCTCAAGAAGATCTTGGTCCTAGAAATGGAACCATTTGTTGGCACAGGGGCAGACCCAAGGTTCAACTCTAACAGCGCACTAACAAACCCTAACTACTAGCCCTTACGGCAACACCTACGAAGCAGATGAAGTCTCACCCAAAGTAGAAATAGGGGGGTTGCAGGACGCATGTGTCTACAACTAGAGGAAATGCAAGATGATTCCAAAACAATAATGCAAAATAGCCCAGAGATTCTTAATAGTATTATGCTTAACTTTGCGAAGTAAGTTATATCTTCTTATCTTCAACAGGAAAAATAACAATGCAATAACAATATAAAAGGTAGTAAATAACAAAGCATCAACCACATGGGACAACAAGATTTTACGTGGTTCACCCTCTCCCTAGGAATACGTACACAAAAATGTTTTTATTGATAGAATAGATGAAGATATACAGTTCTATTTGCACACTCAGTTGCATATCCTTCTCTCTCTTCCTCTTTATTTCCTATTCCTGTGCACCCAGCTGCAGAGTCGATCTTAGCACCTAGCTAAAGATCCAAAATAAAAGAATACCCTAAAACATAACACTTCTACATATCAACACCATTACTACTACCTCTCATATCAACTCTTCTATACCTCTATTTATACATTCCATGACTCTTAGAAAACCATGGACCGAAGCCCAGGTGCCAAAACCCTAGATCCACATTGCCAAAACCCTAGGTCCACATAACCCTCATTTTAAAGACTTATTCGACCTGTTTTTCCTTCTTCTCCACAAGGTTCTCCAAAGAACCCATTAGTATCTTCTTATGCTTGTTGACTTGTCCACGATCTATCTTCTTTGTTGATTTTTCTTCCTTGGTCTTCTCTTTCAATGGCTTGCTTTCCTTTATTTTGTTCCTTCTTTTATGCTTCTTTAACCACTTCGACCCTTCCTTGATTTGTGTTCCTTCCACGCACTTCATACTTTGTCTTTCTTCTTCCTTCATCTTCGCTTTCTTCCTTAATACCTTACCAAGGGCCAACAGCTTCTCAAATATTACAGATCCAATTAGATCTTTGCAAAAGAAAGGTGTGTGATTTGAGTGGGCTCCAGATTGTGAAAGAAGTTTTTAGCACTTGAATAAATTGCTAACAAGTGCACCAATTTTGAGAATTGTTGATCCTGATGTAGACTTCATTGTTTGCACGGATGCATGCAAGGAAGGAATTGGTGGAGTACTAAGTCAGAATGGGCATGTGGTGTGCTATGAATCAAGGAAGTTGAAAGAACATGAAAGGCTCTATGTCACTCATGATTTAGAATTGGAAGGTATAGTGCATGCCTTGAAGATGTGGCGGCATTATCTCATGGGTAAAAGATTTGAGCTGAGAATAGACCATTTTGGTATGAAGTATTTGTTTGGACAACCAATTTTAAATTCCAGACAAAGCAAGTGGTTAGAGTTCTTTAGTGAGTATGACTTTGACATAAAGCATATCAGGGGAAAAGAAAACAAGGTAGTTGATGCACTCAGCAAGAGGATGCATGAGATGCATTCTACAACCATTAGAATGTACCAAACATATTTGTGCGACAGAATTTTGAAGGTTTCCAAATCATATCTGCGCTATATGGACATAAAGGAGAACTTACAGCAAAGTATGTAACAACATAAATTTGAAGGTTATGAGTTAAGAGAGGATGGAATCCTCATGTATAGATGCAGAGTCTTTTTAAAAAATGATCAGGAGTTGAAAATCCTGATATTTTCATAGATGCATAAGGGTCCTTATATCGGACATCCAAGTTACCAAAAGAAAATTGTCACAATCAAGAAGCAACACTTTTTTCCATGCATGAAAAAGGAAGTTGTGAAGTTTATTGCGAGATGTCTTGAATGTCATAATGCCAAAGTTGAGCATAGACATATAGCTAGTTTGCTACAACCTTTTCCCATTCCTGAGTGGAAGTGGGAAGTTATAATGATATATTTTATAACTAAGTTTCCTAGGACTGCTAAGAAACATGATTTTATTATGGTGGTCGTCGAAAAGCTTACTAAACATTTTATTCCAATAAAGTTAGTGCACAAGGAAGCCGACATTGTTGAGATATACATCTGATAAATTGCTAAGTTGCATGGTATACCTAAGACAATTGTGTCTGAAAAAGAGTCCAAGTTCACCTCAAAATTTTGGAAATGTATATTTAAAGGATTTGGGATGAATCTGAATTTCAGCACAGCATATCACCTTGAGTCAAATGGTCAAACCGAGAGGGTAAATTCGTTGATTAAATACATTTTGAGGATGTATCCATCAAAATGGGAAGACTACTTTCATTTGGTAGAGTTTGCTTACAACAATGGGTATCATGCATCTTTAAAGATGAGCCCATTTGGTGCACTTTATGTTAGAAAGTGCAACATTCCAGTGAGTTGGAAAAACCCAACAGACCACGTAGTAGTTGGGCCAGATTTGCTTCAAGAAATGGAGGAGCAGATGGTAAGGATAAAGAAGAATCTAAAGGCTTCCCAAGGTAGGAAGAAAAGATGCAAAAATAAGGGAAGAACCAACATAGATATTAAAGTGGGTGGTCAGGTGTTTCTGAAAGTGAAGGTTGGGCGTAGTTCCCTGAAGTTGGGAAAGTGTTCTAAGTTAGAAGCATGCTATTGAAGTCAATTTAAAATCCTTGAAAGGATTGGTCTTGTTGCTTATATCCTTGCATTGCCTTTGTCCTTTTTTATTCATAATGTTTTCCATATGTCATTTCTTAAGAAGTGCGTACCTGATGATAATCATATTATTGATTGAAATGTGATTCAGGTGGAGACATAAGGCAGATTCCAAGTGCAGTCGGTTTTCATATTGGATTGGAAAATCAAGCAGCTCCGAACTCGAGTAATGGAGTTGGTAAAAGTCCAATGGACATAGTACGATCATAAGGATTCAACTTGGGAGTGTGAGGATGCTATGCGAGTAGAGTATCCTCATTTTTTTGAAGATTTTTGAAATTTTTGTATGTACATGTGTATATGATGCACTGAGGACAGTGCATAAATAAGGGGTGGGGAATGTAATGTCCCTGATCTGGATCATCTGTAATTGTACATATAGGTTGGTGAGTTGTTGGTACTAATTGTTAATGTACTGTATATGTAGTTTGGTGAGCCATTGACACCAGGTTCTGGGTGTTGCATGCACCTAGGTAAGTGCGCGGAGAGTTGTTATCGAGACAGGGGCCGCACATGTCATAGAGATGTGTGCACTTAGGTAAGTGCACACATTGCACCATGTTACACAAACTTGGATAAGTGTTTGGTAATGACTTGGATGTGTGTAGAGTTGAGATATATGTGTGTGTGTGTGTGTGTGTGTGTGTGTGCATATATATATATGGTTGTATATGTTTTGAGGTCGGAGATCCTGTGTGACTATTGGGCTGGTGAGTCAGGACGTCGATAGGCTAGTGTGCATATCCATGTCAATATAATCATGATTATTAATATAATATTGCATCGTTTCACACAAACAAACTCAGACGAAAATATATGGGGGTCCAACTTCACCGAAAAAGGGAAAAGGGGGGAATATTTTAATAATATTTCTAAAAAGTGTAATGTAGATATGTTTTTATCCTAAGTCCTTGAGGGTAGGGAACAGGTCACCAAGTGGCTTAAAGATAATTTTAAAGGTGACAAGTGTCAATTGGAAGGAATGCAATATATATTGTTTTCCCTAGTGTATTTTGGGCATTATTGAATTATTATGATCATTCATTAGAGGATTATTGATGTTGCAGGCTCTCATGAGCAAAAGGGGGTTCGACAATATGGAAAATACGATTATTTCCTTATGTGAATAGAGAATATTGTAAGGTTGTGTGGTGTTTTATTCATATTTTTTCTATCGAGGAGACAGGTTGACAAACCATGAGTAGTTTCTCTGGGTGAGAGATTGGATGTTGAGAAGTGGTTGTCATACCCGTGAGCATACTCTCCAAGAGAGATTTTTACTAAGAGTTGTTCCCTGTTGCATTGAGCATTGGTCTTAGGGATCAGATACTTCCTATCTGGCCTATTGTCAGTAACCCTAGGAAGGGAAATGGGGAAGTCGAAGGACTATTGAGCAGAGAAGGGGAACACTTCCTTGGGTGTGACAGGTATGTGAGGAATGAGGGACTATGGGCTAGTTGCAGCAACAGGTAGCTAGGACTGAGAAAATTTGTTGAGAACCAAACATTATCTTGTCACTAGGAACCCTTTTTTCCCTAGCGGAGTTAATCCCCAGCTCAGGGGTGACCTGTTATTCAAATATTAAGAAACAGAATCTATGGTTGGGAGGAATGTTTGAGTTATGTGCACAGTTGGTTATTTCCATAAAAGATAAGTGTGCTTTATGTGTTTTCTTGTTTACTATGTGCATATTTGTCTATGCTTGATATGGGTTAATTCTTGTATGTAGTTGCATCTATGTAATTGTTGTTATTCTGTCTAATGATGTTTGCACCTATAAGCATGATGCTTATAGCATGTATTTGTAGTTGTGCATGAGTATGTGAGTTGATGGTAGCCTTTCTTGCTAAGTTAATCTTGTGATTTTGGTTATGAGTCTTCAAAAGAGGAAAGTATCTTGTTTGCACATGAGGCTAGAATTTGTGTGTGTGTTCAAGGAAATAGACTTTGTGCACATCGAAATCATAATTGGTGCATGACATTAAGATGGTTGTGTGCATGATTGTGTTGTGTGATTAGTGTTGGTGCATGCAGTTATTGAGTTACTTACGCTACTTAAGGTTGTGTTAAAAAGAAGAATGTTGCTTCTGTTGTTACAAGTTTTGTGGCACAACTCAAGTTTGGGTTGAGCGCGTTACTTCAAGTGATATTGCGCAGACTTGTGTTTACAATAGAATATGTGCAGTGAAATTTTAGAGTAACATTGCTCATTAGTATGTTGGGGATGTTACAATTTGGTTGACTCGGAGCTACATAAGTTGAGATTGTGTGATGTGGCCCAACCTGGGGTGGTTGGGGACGTTACATAATCTCTACATTACAATAATTAACAAATCACAACTTTATTGTATGATGAATGATTTCACATTAAGCATAATACAAGTAGGAGTTAATCACTCCAAAACTAACCATATGAAAACACAAAGGTTTCAGATCTATCCCCAAACACTCATTTTTTATTTTCCCCTAGTTGTAAAAAAATTTACCATTGATAGAAGCCCCAAGGGTTAGCTTGAGCGGTCTTGACATAGACATGAGATATCACCCCTAGTGATTAGTTGGGGAGGTTAGGGGTTTGACTCGCTTGATCCCCTTAGGGTTAGGCCCTATAATCCGGGCCAACAGTTTTGTTAGACAACTGAGAGGGGGGGTGAATCAGTTGTTACCGTGCTTAAACAATTATGGTTCTTTTAAACTCTTTGTAGAGACACTGAATGATGATCACAATAATGCAGAGAAATAAACAGTGGCACTTTCAGCATCATTCACATATATGAGAAACACAGAGATAGATATTTCCCGAAGAAACCCATGCAGGGTAAAAACCTCTTTTCCTTTATATGATAAGTAATGGTTACATTATTTACAGTATCATACATATGAGCACCAACTCATAATGAGGCTACAACCTTAGTTTTGCAAGATGCAACTTGCTGAGAGCACCAACTCTGTGTTTTCTCTAGCACCCACTAGAAGGAAGTACCAACTCCCTGGTTTCTCTAGCACCAACTAGAAGGAAGCACCAACTCCCTGGTTTCTCTAGCAACAACTAAAAGGAAGCACCATCTCCCTGTGTTCAAGCACCCACTTGAACCTTTGAGGACACCAGTCCTCCCTAGCTCCTCCCAACCACCCTGAAATATAAATCTTTTCTACTGAAACTTATTACAGTGATATGATGTTCAACAATGGCTTACCAAACTTATCATTGTTCTGCTGCATTTCGTTGCTCTGTCTGCCTCATTGCCTTTCTGCACACATCACTTGCGTTGTCTGTTCTTCCGCTTTTTATGTTCTATGCTCCATGTCCATTCATTGCACAATTCCTCTTCTGTGCTATTCAGCTGCTGCACTCTACTCCTTCTTCACACATGAATCACCTTCACCAACAACAACCACAGCAACCACCAACAGCAACAGCAACCTCATCTCTTCTCTATATCGTGTATATATGGCTTCTGTGCATCTTGTGCATGCAATATTTTCCATTCCTATGCATGCTCATACCGCGCCAATCTCCTCCACCTCTCGAGTGCTCTGCGTGATCATCATCATAACTCTTCAGCTTCTTTGGTTGTTTTCCCATGCGTTCAGCATCACTAGATGTTATGTTGAGATTCCTCAGCCTCTCTGGCAGTTGGGACTCTTCGTCTTCTTTGTGACAGTCGAGCTCACCTTCTATGTTTTAGTTACAGGCTTCCACGCTCATCCATCTGTCAATCCCTTCTAAAAATAGTCTTCCTTCACTTGGACGAAGCTTGGAGACTCTTCATCTCCTCTAGTGATCACACAGGGGTTTCTTTGAATTCTCTGGCAGATGCCATCAATGGTTTCTGGTAGTTTCACTGTGTCGTGCATCAGTAGCCCTCCGATCAACACTTGATCTGATGATTCAGATTATATCGTGATTTCACCTATCACGATATCAGGATTCTTGATGTCAATTTTCTTTGACATGTCTAACTCTCAATCCCCGATGCCTCTCCATTGACTGGAATCAACGATCCAGATTTGATCTTGATTCAACGGCTGCGATTTGAGTCACGATTTTTCATATTGAGAAATCAGGATTCCTATTGCAATGTTTCTTTGACATTTCCAAAATACGATCCTCGAAACTCCGACGTGGTGTCCATCTGCTGACGTCACACGTGGATTGACACATGTTGAATAATACCACGTGTCACTCTGATTCGTGACTTACATGTGCCTGAAATGTTGAATCAGTATGACACTTGTCATTACCTAGTTGTGCCACATGTTCCTAGCTGACGTGGTCTGCTGACGTGAGTCGGGTCGACGGTCTAGATCACATCTTGATCTGACAGTTCAAGTTCAGTCGAGATTTCACACATCACAATTTCAGGATTCTTGATGTCAATATTCTTTAACATCTCCAACTCTCGATCCTTGAAACCCCAACAGGGAGTCGGATCAATGGTCCACATAACCCCCTGAGATGGATGGTCCTCCTGCTTCCAGGATTTGTGAGCCCTCTACTACTTGCACTTTTTAAAGATCATGCAGGTTTTCCTCGATCCAACGGTGGTCGCACCCTGCACTCAGATCTGATGCCTCTAACTTCAATTAGTCCTTCAGGTGAGCTCGTGGTCCACGTGACCTCCCCCTATATGACCGCAACCAAACCTCCTCATCGAGGTTTTGGACTTTCCAATGTTGAAACATGTATGTCCTCAAGATTCGCGATCCCTCGAATATCGACGTGCTCTTTACGCACTAGCTCTCCTGGCCGATATGACCATTATCCCCCATGACCGCAGTCTTACCACTCATCGGGGTTTCAAGCTTTTCAATGCCGCAATGCATTGTCTCACGGGATTCTCGATATGTGAAACCCTGATGAGTCAACCCTCCTTTCAGGATTTCACCTTGGCTTTTCCCGATGGTAAACCTCGTGCAGCTCCTGTCTAATTTGATGGCTGACGGGATTTCTGAATGAGATCCAACGAATCTCGATCTCTCCCTTCTATAGGCTTCTCCTGAGCTCCTCCTGGACGTAGAAACCAACAATCCAGATCTTCTTCTTCATCCGATCTGACGGCGGCTGTGCTCCCTCCTAAGCTTTGCACACTTTCCTCCCAACCTTGGGAGAATTACAAGTTCTCAATGGCCTTGACCTTTTTCTTCCTTCTCCTCTGCGAACTCTTGTATCTTGAGCTTTGATGCGCGCATTCTCCTCGACGTTGTTCCTCCTAAGCTTTCACTTCTGAATCCCCAAGGGATTCTTGGACTTTTGCGCCTCTGCATAGTCTTCACATGCATACTAAGTGTTGTCTCTCCTGAGCTTCTCACACACTCAGATCCCTAAGGGATTTTATTCTTCTTCCTTTCTCCTGCAGATGGAGAAATATGGATGCCCTTAATTTTATCCTTCTACCTGTTAAATGCACTGCATTCGACTCTGCGCTAATTCCTCCTGAGCTTACGTTGTTCCTGTTTTTCCATCGATGCGCACTTTGATCCTTCCATCTTCACTATTGTACTTGCCATCAATGACAAGCATACTCTACCTGTTAAACATTTTCCAACAGGTTTACCCCATTTACGATCCATGAATCATCGGGAAGTACTTAGAGGGTTTTCTACAAGGATTTCCTTTGAAAAACAAAATTTATCATTGTTGGAAGTCATTTTGAAGAAGACATTCGAACATCTAAGGTATAGTGGAGGTTATAGGCTCTCAAATAATATGTTAAATGAAGTTTTTCAACAATTGGCTCTATGGATTGGCAACCATGTAGAGTGTTAATATCAATTGGACAAATCTAATAAAATTGGCTTTACCTTGTTTCATTCACCATTCTTAACATTAGAAACATTAGGAAATGTGATTCATCAAAGGTGCACTCTAATGAATGTAGAAAGAGATTTGATATGACCACTTTCAAATCCATAAAAAGTGCATATATGAGTTCCAATACTTCAACCCCTATGGCTACAACACCCCCAAATCAATACAATTATTTTTCATATGTGAAATATGATAGAGTTTCCAAATTTTGGAGCATGACATCATTCGATGCTAATCCCTTATAGCCTGTGTCCATGGGGGTGTTAAATTAGGGGGCCCTAATGAGCAGTGGAGGATTCATTTCTTGTCCACTGGAGAGGGGATTTCTATCGAGGCTCTTGGAGAGGGGATTTGCATATGGGACTTTGGATAGGGCTATCAATCAGGTCATATGGAATCCACAGAAACTCCACTCTACTTGGATGCAGAATGAAATTAAGAAGAAAAATATGTGAGTAGACCCTTGTGGAAGGTCATTTCAAGAATGATATCAAAGTCTCATTCGATCATTGGATCATCTAGTTGTACTTGCAACTCTTAGTTCTCCCTCTGCAGTTGATTAATAATTTGTTATTTTTACAAAAACCAATGCACCAATTCATTACTCGAGATGTAATGCTACTAGATCAAGTAAATCCACTACCCATCATTTATAATAAATTGAGGGCAATGAAAATACTAAAGGTGATATGAAAAGTCCAATCAGATCAGATATGGTAAATCCTAAAGGTGACAAGGAAAAATCAGGTTAGGTAAATATTGAAGGCAAAAAGGAAGAATCATATCAGATTGGATTATATGGGAAAATTTCAAGTGTTATATGAGTGTTGTGAGTCATGCATCATGTCTTAAACATGGTTGATTTAAAAGGGTGGTTTTAAGCCAGTTGATCAGTATTGGAGGACGATCGGTATTTGACAAAAACCATCCCTTAATATATGGCATGTGGAATAGTTCACAAGATTCAATCACAGACAAGTGGAGGTGGTGGATAGTTGTTTGGAAATGATGAGAATGAACCCAATAGTTTAGGAAAACTGGTTTTGGTTGAATGACGGGTTTTGGACAAAAGTTATCCCTATATACATGTATTTGACATAATTATATATTTATGGAGAGTTGATGTATTACAAGAGAATCTATAAGAATTGAACTAGTAAGCCAATGAATTGAACCATTAATCAAATTAAAAATAAAATCTAGATCAAAACTAAACTCCAAACTCATTGATCAATAACCCTTAAATCAGAGAAATTAATCTTCTCACAAAACAAAAATAAAATATTAATTTTCGTAATAAATAAAATTTCATATAAAATCAAAACAATATGGAATTGTGTAGGAATTCCAAATATAATCAAAACCAACATGGCTATTATCAACCCAGAAATTTATCACTTAGACCAAAATGCTAGGTGTATTGAAATGCACCATGCATGGTATGGGTATTATGTTTATAAACCCACTTTTAACATTATTTATTATTATAACTTAAAGAACCTTTTCCTAAAGTTATTTTCACTTTATAAAGTAAAAAAAAAACTTTCATAGTTTTTTCTCCTCGAATTATTAAAAAATAAAAAATAAAAGAAAACAAAATTCAAATCCTCATTTCTTACATTCCATCCATGGTAGGTAAATGTTTTTGAATTTTCACCAAATCTTGACAAGAACCCTAGTCTCTTAAGAGCATTTCCAGGAGAAGCCAATGTTACTTATAGCCAAAGGAGAAGAGAGTAGGCATACACCCGGGAAGCATAAATAAATGCCTAAATCAAATTGTTGAAAGGTACTAGAATCCCTAGGGAATTGTGTTCCCAATTCTATAGTATTTCTTAAATAACCCTAGATACAGCGAAATAATTCCAAAATAATCCTAGATTTATTTAGTTATTTAGGCATTCCTTTTTCACATAAATCTTAGACAAAAGGGAAATACACCATTGACCTAGTCCTAGGTGTATGTGAAAAGCTATTGCTTGTTACTTTCCAACATTCATGTTTTTTTTTTTTTTCCTGTTACATTTGTATGTTAATTTTATTTGTTGTTTTAGAATACTATTTATTTTATATTTGAACAAACTTTTTAGTGAAAGAAAAGAGCCTCATAGGTACCTCATTCTTTTTTTTACTTGCCGGTAGAGGTTTTAATTTCTGAAAATTGATTGCTTGAGTTGAAAGGGTAGAGTAGATTTTTATTATTTTGAAATCTCAAATTATTGTAAGTACATTTAAATTTTAAAAAGTAACTTAGATAAAGAGAAAAGACAATTATTTTATTACTTATTTATTGTTACTTGCATGTTAATTTAGATTTCTATTTACTTGCAATTTAATTTTATTTCTTGTAAACATTTACATTTTTAGTGTGATTAGTTAATCATATCGCATGTGCACACACATCACACCTTAAATTTTAGTCTTGATTCATGCCGCATGCTTAGCCTAATAATTAACCCTCTAATCTAATACACATTTAATCCCACTTGGGCATCAATAGAATATTGTAGTTATTTTTTCATTCTAAGGGTAGGAATCCAAATAATTCCTCCTAGTTATTGTGCATTGAAACATAAAGGTTGACTATTAGGGAAATTTAAAAATCCTTTCTATCGGAAATGGTCCCATCCCATTTGGTAATATATAATGTTCTCTTTCAGAAAGGATCATGCCAAGGTGTGGACCAGAGGTATGATTCACACTCCTTTCTCTATCATTACTAAATATCCCTAGACTGTTTGATTTCATATTGAAGGAAAGGTATCATGTTAAACATGTCTATGAAGAGGTATCTTAGTGACCATCCTTACTAGGTATCCTTACCTAAGTGTCTCTCATAGGAGAGGGGGAACCTGAGACAGACTTCTATGGGCCATGTGGATTTCATCACTTAGTGTATACTAGTTATAATTTTATTTTTCATACCTTCACTCAACTACGCAGGGGACCTCATCTCCCCCTATTGTTAGTTGTTTGGAAATCCCTTGTCCATAGACTAGGTTTTGTTTGATTGCATCTAATTTATCTTATAGGCTACAGTCTTTTCTCTTTAAAGGATGGATATGCTTGAGTTAGGCCTTTTATTTTTTTCAAATACACTTAAAACCACATGATGCACCACCTGATCATGTAGTGTGTGTTGTTTGATCATTATTGGCTTAGTTCATCACTTCATTCTATTATCCTTTTGATTAGATTGTTTCATATTTAGAGTGATATTTTCATATGGATATCATAACTCCCCGTATGATACATTCTCATTAGTTGCAAGGCCTTCAACTTGAGTTCCCCATTATATGTGTTAGCTTCCCTGCTCAACAAAATAGGGTTCCCCACCCTAACCCACCCTTAGGTTCTATCTCTTCTAACTCGGAACCCCACTCCCCATCAAGGGGTGTCAGTACATCCAATTCCAAACCCAATTCCACTTATTTAGTTGTTTCATCCTCTTCCAACACAAGTTCCACCATGGTTGGAGCTAATCCTAGACCCAATTCCAACCAACCTTTTATGCCCTTCATGGTAGGTTTAAATCTCCTCAATTTGAACAAGTTGATAAATGATCCTATCCAACATTATCCCAAAATTTGGCCCAATATGAAAAATAAACTTCCTTCTGACATCTCAAAGTTTGAGGGTAAACTTGGAGAGGATCCTTCCAACCATATCATATACGTTCACATGTGGTGTTCCTCCAACTCCATAATTGAGGATTCAATTAGGTTGTAAATATTTCAATGCGCTTTCATGGGTGTTGTCACCATGGAATCTTTGAGTCCATAGACAAGGTTTTCCTCACCTTCTTCTAGCTCCTAGTCTTCCATGACATAGGGATATAAATCTTAACCAATTTCCATCAAACTACTGCCACTGACATCTCATATCACATTCATGAGTGGCATAGGTGATGAGGCTTATACAAAGCCAATATCAGTGATTCTTTCATCATGGACTAGTTCATGAAGTCCCTTCCTCCTCTCATTTCCAAGGATGTATCCATGACTCTACCTAGGAATGGGGAAGAAGCTATCCAAAAATCCCAACAATATGATCTGATCTATGCCCAATTAGGGTATCTCTATAGCATCCTTACTTATTCCCCCCTCTCTCGCTCGGGTGACTTTTCTACACTAGGGGAATCCCATGTGGTTGATGGACTTATCATATCTATGTCTCATACGTATCCAAACCCTACTCCTCTCAAACCTAGTGGATATGGTAAACCTTATAGAGGGGTTAACACTTCTTATGAATATCTTAATCCCTCTCAAGATTTATCTCACTCATCATACCAAGTAAGCACTAGTACCTCTTACCCTACACCTAATGCACATCCACATGTACATGGATCTACTTGTAAAAACTCTTCTTATGGAAGGACTTCTATGAACCTCTGTTACCCTTTCCTATCCCACCACCAACTGCTTTGATCCCTCTAGCAACGATACCCCAAATCCTTTTTCTTCGGCCTATTTCCCCTCCATAAGGTAAAGCGTACACAAAATAAACATCCCATAATCCCCATAATTAGAATAAGAAGAAGAACAAAGGGAAGGGTAAGCAAAAATACCAAAATCAAGGTAATGAGGGGAACCAAAATCCACAACCTAATACCAATTCCAGGGGTAAGCAACCTGCCACAACACAAGGCCAAGGTAACAATACACAACCCATGAGTGTCCCTTATTCCCTAAAATTTGTCATATGTGGAAGCAGCTGAAGGCACTAATAATGCTTACAATCAGCCCACCCACCCTCCTCATTGCAACTAGTTATTTTGAGAAATCCTTTTCCAACACAAGGATTTATGTCCACCATAGAAGCCACCGCTTTTGGACCACCTCCCACTTCTACCACTCCTAGGAATGGGAACTACCAAATCCTTTACTTATATTCAACCGATGTCAATCTTAGCACTTGATCCCATCAATATGGTATGCCCTATGAAGCACAACCTACTAAGTCTTTTGATCCCCCTCTATCTAATAATGGACCTTTACATATTACTCACATCGGTGTGGACCTAACTTGTAAGGTACCTAAGGTTCCATTAAGGAAATATTCCCCCAACTCCCATGTGTGGGTATCCCACAACTCCATTATAGTAGATGACTTAGCTCAATCCCCTACAACAATGTCATCCCTTGAAGTCTTCCAAATGTGTCCTTTATAAAGAAAGGGTTTACTATATACTTTGGGTGTTTTTGATCCATTAGATTATAGGATGATCACCTTTGATTATGATAAGGATGAACCTTTTTATTACCACCTTCATTGGCCTTTTAAATTCCAGCATTCATCGATGCATTATCGATGAAGAAACATCCACATGCATCATGTTAGCACAAGTATAGAAGAAATTAGGCTCCCCAACACTTATCCCATCTACAATTTCCCTTGATGCATATGATGGTTGGTCCTCTCAAACTGAAGGGATTTATCAGAAATATCATGTCCAATTGGGAGGAAAAAAAGTGTGTATTGACATTGAAGTTATAGATGCCTCTTTGGCCAATAACTTCCTTCTAAGTTGAAGATTTGTGTATCCCATGGACACAGTTGTTGCTTTGGTATGTTGTAAAATGATCTTCCCCATAATAGGAAACTTGTTACCATCAATCAATTGACCTACCATGATCCTCAAAAACAACTTCATACTAACCAAGTGGTTTCTTCCTTGGGTGGAATTCAAACAGTTCCCTCTTTTTCAAACATCATCCCCGGAGTCTATAAAGACTCAACATTATTTGGCATTACCAACCCAATTTCATCCAATGTATGTATGGTGTCATCATCTCATAAGCTAGCGGGTCCACCTCTCCAACCACCTAATAGGCCCTCAATTCTAACATCTTCAATACAATCACTAATTTGAATTGGAACATCATGCAATTTTTCATCTGTCTTAGTACTTTATACATGGAAAAAATTGGAGGAATCATCTTGCTGGGCCATTTTAGTGGCAGGTTCCAATTTGGAAAATTAGGGTTTGTAACCTTCTATAGATATTTTGAGGCATTAAATGGAATTTTTGGGGCTTATAGTGTCCAAAACTTATAACCACACCCTTGACGGTATTCTACAATTTTATTTCTTTCCAACAATGCATAAAATGCCTCAATCAGAGCTTGTATACAAAAGTTATGCATCCTGGAAGTTGAACTACCTTGTTGACCACCATGGTAAAAGTGGATGTTATTTCAACCCCCATTACTCATGCATATGGGGCTATACATGTGTGGAATTTAAATAATATTCTAGAAGGTCCAAACCTAATCAAAAATTGAGGGTTGAGGAAGTCAAAAACCCTAACCCTAAATGGATATCAAGCTATGTTAAATATTAGGTTGTTAGGATGAGAAAGGGTTCCATTATTTTGCATTGTATTGGTTCCATAGTTGTGTAAATAATCCAAGGACTGGTAATTTGGGAGCATAACATAGGAGGTAGGATACTTTTTAGTATTCATTCATGCCACGGTGTCAAATGTGACTCCATAGTGAGTGCCTCTTTATGTGTGTTTCCTTTCCATAACTGAAGAAAAGAGAGAAAAGCATAGGCCTCACCTTCTAGTTGGGTTTCTCCCATATTGGGTTTCCCAGGAGACATCTTGTGTTCAATTGTGTGGATAAATGTTTTTTCCTATTCTTTGATTTTCATATTCAATTATTTTCATAAATTCAAGAAAAACTAATAATTTATTAATTTGGGATCTAAGAAAAAATAGTATTCATAGTCTAATATTTCATAATATTATAAGATATGTTGGAATATCCATGGAATTTTATAGATCATATTGGTATCAAAGTATTTTTCTTTGGGTATTTGTGGAAATTTTCAATATTCAATAATTGTCTTAAGAAGGAAGTCGTAAAACCCTAGCCATTACAAATGAGTCTATTCACAAAAACCCTCGAGATCTAGCAAAAGAGAGATTTACAAGGATGGAAGAGAAGGTCATTGATATATCTCACAATATGTCCCTCCTCATGGAGGCTCTATCCATCAATATTGGACCATTCGAGGAGGATGGAGGCTCTAACTCATATATTAGATCAAAGTGGAAACTAGGAGAAAATGAAGAACTAGAAAAGGATTTGAGGAAAGAGCAAAAGAAAGAGAAACCAAGTTCTAGTTCCATTAACCCTTGATAGTATTTATTTAAAATGGAATCTAAATTGGATATCAATCCATACCAAGGTGATTTCAATGCATTAAATTTGAATCATTAGTTGTATAAATTAGAGGTCTATTCAGTGTTCACAATGTAGGTGGGGACCAGAAGAATTTGTTTTCCTAACTTAAATTAGAGGGCCATGAATTAACCTGGTGGGAAATCCACATGGAAACACTTAGTCTAGAGGTTGATCCACTAGTAACTAAATGGGAGGATTTCAAAGCCCTCATTAAGTCTCAATGGATCCATTGACATTACTTCAAGAAAAGGTAAGGGTAGAGTGTGCAAGAGTACACCACCTAATTTAGAAATATGGATATTATGTTGGGTATCTCTCCAAAGAACCCAAATGTACTCCTCAAGTATCTGGGAAGTCTACATATTCATTTATGAAAGCAAATGATGCTCTTCAAGTCCAATACAATTGATGAGGATTGTGTTCAAGTACAGTATCTGGAAAACATAGGCCACGGGAAAGGATCTAGCTAGGTGGTTCCAAGTAGAAAGAGAACCCAGACGCTTCCAAGGAGAGGAAGAAGAAGTGGAAAGGGAAAGAAAAGAAGACAACAACCACTGTGCATCAATGCAAGAATCTAAGTAACCATTGTAAACATTGAAATATCTATGGTCACACTAAGGAAAGTTATTAAAAAATATGAACCATAAGAACTGTAAGAAATATTCCAAGAAGAAGAACCTTATAACCACATATTAATCAAGTAGAGAGAATATCATATGTGGATGACAAGATTGTCTACACTTCAGTGCAGAAGGAGGTGAATCTGAGTATCCTTCATCACAAGGAAGAGAAGGAGATGAAAAAAATCTTCCATATCAAGATCCAGGTCAAGAAGACAAACACTACTAAATATGACCAAATTCGTCATGTTTTTTCGTTGCTATTGTGACACTTTTTCATTGAACTTGCCACGAAAGTAGGTCTTACTTTTCGTGGATATTTTTTTGTCTCTCTATCGACAACCCATAACTCATCGTGGAAATATCCACAAAATATGGTTGCCACATGCCATTCGTTTGGTAAGCATTTCTTGCAGTTTTTTTTTACAAACATTCATCTATATAGAAACAAAACTATGTCTATATAGCGACAAACATCCACTTTTGTTTCCATGAGAATGTTATATTTTCCACGATTGTTCGTCGCTATATAGAGGAATGTCCGTGGAAAAACACAAATGAAAATTTTTTGTTGCCACGAGAATGTTATATTTGCCACGATTTTTCGTCGTTATATAGATGAAAAATCGTTGCAAAACACAAATGAAATTTTTTTTGTTTCCATGAGAATACTATATTTTCCACAATTTTTCATCGCTATATAGACAAAAAAAATTGGAAAAACACAAATGAAAAATTTGTGTTGCCACGAGAATGCTATATTTGCCACGATTTTTCGTCGCTATATAGACGAATGTTTGTGGTAAAACACAAATGGAAATTTTTTGTTGCCATGAGAATGTTATAGTTTCCACGATTGTTTGTCACTATATAGACGAAAAATCATGGAAAAACACAAATAAAATTTGTTTTGCCACGATAATGCTATATTTGCCATGATTTTTTGTCGCTATATAGACAAATGTTCGTGGAAACACACAAATGGAAAGCTTTTGTTGCCACGATAATGCTATAGTTGCCACGATTTTTTGTCGCTATATAGACAAAAAA
The DNA here is from genome assembly GCA_000966675.3 of Picea glauca. Classification (NCBI taxonomy): domain Eukaryota; kingdom Viridiplantae; phylum Streptophyta; class Pinopsida; order Pinales; family Pinaceae; genus Picea; species Picea glauca. Next base: position 326,207 of record JZKD02S1649626.1, read on the forward strand.
TCGTGGCAAAACACAAATGAAAAAAAAAAATTGCCACGAGAATGCTATATTTTCCATGATTTTTCGTCGCTATATAGACGAATGTTCGTGGAAAAACAAAAATGGAAAGTTTTTGTTGCCATGAGAATGTTATAGTTGCCATGATTTTACGTCGCTATATAGACGGATATTCGTGGAAAAACACAAATGAAAAGTTTTTTTGTTGCCAGGAGAATGTTATATTTTCCACGATGATTCGTCGCTATATAGACGAATGTTTGTGGAAAAACACAAATGAAAATATTGTTTTTCCACGAGAATGATATATTTTCCATGATGATTCGTCGCTATGTAGACGAGGATTGTAGGTTTAAAAAAAAAATACATATCGAAATGAAATTACCCACGGCATTGGAGAGATTTGAATAAATTGGTGGCATTCTACATGCTAGACACATGGAGGAGGTTGTATGATTGGAGAACACCTTACTTTGGATAAGGATAATTTGGCATTAAAGAGGATGTAATTGATCCCTATACATAATTAGGTGGTGTTTTTCCTGAGTTTATACATTAAGGCTTTAAAGTATACTGTCAAGGCATCTGGAAAAAATAGAGGGAGCTAAGAAAAGGAAAATGACTAATAAAAAGGTAAAGGATATTGTCGGTTTCTCAACTATTTCTGTCAAAATTCCCAGTTTTCCTGGACACTGATATCTCTCTCGATTGTTGCCCATGAATGTTCTAAGTCAACCCGGTTATTTACTGTTTGTAAAATAGTGTTAAATAAATTCAAAGCAATGTTGGTTTGATCCAACAGACCAGGCTCGATGTTAGGTTGCCTTGCAACTGGTACTGTCATGAAAGAGGATAAAGTTATGTGTTTTCTTTTTGGGTTGGTTATCTCTATTCCACAATGTAACAAGAATGATGTCAAAACACAAATAAATAGTATGACCAAATTGTAGGCCTTTTCTTGTATCTGAGTTAATTTTAAAGAAAAGAAACATGCATGATATGGAGAAAAACATAAAGTTGTTAGCAAAATGAGGCATCAATTTCAGAGAAATATCATATTGTAACAGAAGACTATGAAATGAGAAAAATATTAATGAAGCATATGATGTTGAAATCTAAACATCTACAGGTCTTGTATCTATTGATAACGGATACAGAGGAAAAATTGTAAATGATTTGAAATAACAAGAATAATAATTTACACAATAGAGGTTGCACTAAATTGTAGCTAAGAATTCATCAATTAAACATAGATAAGAAAGATGAGATAACAGGGAAACACATAACTCAAAAGTGACAAGATCAGGAATCTTCAATCTACATTTATATTAATTTAGAGTCTCTTCAAAATTACTTCGTCAACAATCTTTTTTTTAGAGATAAAAAATCCATTGTTTTAGTCTTCGTTCCCTGTATTTATACAATGGTCATCCATACTTGATGGTTAACAATCTCCTACTTTCTAGGAGAAAAATAGTTACAAAACTACAACCTTAACCATTGCACAATTAACTTTTGTTTATCTATCATTTCAACAGTATGAGTTTCCAAATGATACTTCATTGCTTAGTCAAAGTCTCTCCCTCCTTTGATGCTACACATTCAATACATTTCTCCAGAAAATGGACAAAGTTTCTAGGAGGTGTTGGAATATCTTTAGCCTCAAATAGATAAAACTTTCTTTGTACCTTTGGGAACTGGTCTTCAAAACCTTGGTCGGAAAACTTGATCACATGCAATTTTAAACTGGGCTATACCAACCATATGTTTATTAGGTTGGCATAAATTTCCTTCAATTGTAAAATTTCAATATGAATCTTCTTCAAACCTTCTTTGTAGTCCAACTGTTGTTTTTCAATGTTTATCTGCCCCAGTGACTCGAAACAGACATTTTTTTCAATGCCTAATGCTTGCTTATCCAAAGAATCGAAGCTTCTTTCACAATCATCTTTGATTTCTTTGACTATCTTCTTGCTCTCAGATATATTTGTTTCCCATACCTTGAGCATGGTGTCTCCTTTTATTTGTTATGTGATAGAGAGCTTTAGATTTTTCATTGCTTCTTTATTCCCTGAACATGCAACCGCTTTCTAGAAAGTATTCCTTGTTGCTTTAGCTTCCTTTTCTAGTAAAATAATATTATCAAGAGATTTTCTTACCTCTTGAAAGTAATTCTAGATGATCCTTATTTTGGAGATCAGTCTTTGTTGCTCGGATTCTATCTTTGTATGTGTTTCCAGTGAGAGGGTATGGAAATCCTTTAAATCTATAACCCAGCCTTCCATCAAATTAAACTTAGCCTGTAACTGTTCTGCATGCTCCTTTTGCTAAGCAACCTGCACCTGATTTGCTTGTATCCTCTAGTTCATTTCGTCCAGGCTTGATTTGAGTGATTGAATTTATATCCTTTCGACAGCCCTGGTCTGCTCCAAGATTTTACTCACTTATTCTCTGATGTTCTTCTCAGCATTCTTTAACTGATCCTGTAGTTGAGCTATCATGTTATTTGTAAGGTCTCTATCCCCACAGAGCCTTATAAAACACATGCTAAAATAAAGAATAAAGAAAATCATATGTTGTACAATTTCATTATTAACTTATAATCGTTGATTATTCAGCATAAATTAAATTTATGAAAAGCATGAAAGTAAATTTAATTAACAACCACATAACACAACAAATTCATGAAATTACACACCTTTGTCTGATGCTAGTCTGATGTTATTTCTCCAATCTCCATCTGTCCTCACTACTGCTTTGCCCAACTCAGCCCAAAACCAAATCCTTCCTCCCTGCCAACTAGGAACAGAGCCTATCCATCTCCCTAGCTCTAGGATTCCTAGAGGATTCCTAGCCCCCAAGCCCAAAACTCCCAGCAACCTGGTGCACCCCTATAACAGTCCACCCAAACTCCAAACCAGAAAATATCAAACTAGCAAACACATATAGTCCCTAATATCCAAATGTTGCTTTCTTCCCCCAAATTTCAAAAAGTCCCTCTCATGAATGCCTCTGCCCCCTCATATCCTCCCCCCATTCACCGCCTCCTCCTTCATTTAATGCCACCCACCTTATCCCTCCATTCAATACCTTATCCATCCATTTAATGCCTTATCCTTCATATGTTAAGTTTTCTAATAAATAAATAAAAATTATTAAGCTTTTAATTTGTTACCCAAACCTTTAATGAGTTAATTAATTAATTAATTAATCATCAGATATAAACAATAATTAATTAATTAATTAATATTATTAATAAATAATCATTGTTTAACTAAAATACATTAGGACAGTTAATTATTTAATTAATTATACTTGATAAACCTTAAGCAATCATTTAACTAGGGTTGTTACATGAAACTATTAGGGTTGTGTCTGACCTTGGGGCGCACCAGTAATTTTTGTGAAGAAGAAGGATGGTTCCTTACGACTTTGTATAGATTACAGGGACTTGAACCATGCTACAGCGAAAAATAGGTACCCAATGCCGTGAATAGATGACCTCTTTGATTAGATGAAAGGAGCGGCGGTATTCTCAAAGATTGATTTACGATCAGGGTATCACCAGTTAAGGATTAAGGAAGGCGATATCCCAAAAATTGCCTTTCAAACTCGGTTTGGGCATTACGAGTTTGTTGTAGTACCTTTTGGATTGACCAATGTGCCAGCAGTATGCATGAGCCTCATGAACAGTGTATTTCAGAAGTACTTAGACCGTTTTGTAGAAGTCTTTCTAGATGATATCCTCATCTATTCTAAGAATGAAAGAGAACATGAGGAACACTTGCGAGTGGTTTTGTCCTGCCTTAGAGAGAACAAATTGTATGGGAAGTTGTTGAAGTGTTCCTTCTTCTAGAAAGAAATTCACTACCTAGTTCATATCATTTCCGGCAAAGGAATCTCTGTGGACCCAGAAAAGGTAAAGGCCAATATGGAATGGCCAGTGCCGAAAAATGCTCATGAGGTAAGAAGCTTCATGGGGCTAGCAGGTTATTATCGGAGATTTGTGGAAGGGTTCTCTAAAATAGTGAAATGCATCACCACTTTGCAACGCAAGGGGGTCAGGTATGAATGGACAGAAGAATGTGATAGTGCATTCATTGAACTTAAGAGGTTACTAACTAGCGCGCCAATTCTACGAGTGTCAGATATGGAAAAGGACTTCACAGACTGCATGGATGCCTCGAAGCAAGGGTTGGGGTTCGTGCTAATGCAAGATGGAGGAGTGATAGCTTATGCGTCAAGGAATTTGAAGAAACATGAAGAGATTTACGCTACTCATGATTTAGAGTTGGCAACTGTAATGCTATCTCTGAAACTTTGGAGGCAATATCTTGTGGGGGGGAACTTTGAGCTCAAAATAGACCATCAAAGTTTAAAACATCTATTCACTCAAAGGGATCTGAATGCCAGGCAAAGGCGATGGAGTGATTTTATGAGTGAGTACGATTTTGGTATTTCATACATCAAGGGAAAGGAAAATGTGGTCGTAGATGCCTTGAGTAGGAGACCACGTGTCTTCTCCTTGGTACCCTTAAAAGTCAATCTGAGGGAACGTATGTTGACGCAACTCCAAGGAGACAGTTGGTATTTAAAGGTTACTTCAAACCTCTAGAGTGGGAGGCAATTAGATCCAAAGTATGAAGAATATAGTCTAGAAGCAGACGGATTGTTAAGATATCGGGGAAGGATGTACATCCCTGAAAATGGGGATATTCAAAGCATCATACTGAAGGAAGCCCATAGAGCACTTTATTGTGTGCATCCGGGTGTGAAGAAGATGCACGCAGACATGAGGAAGCTTTTTTTTTGGGTAGGCATGAAGCGCGATGTAGTCCATTTCGTCGATAAATGCCTAGAGTGTCAACAAGTGAAAGCCAACCACCATCACCCGGTAGACCTCCTATAACCACATGATGTTCCTATGTCCAAGTGGGAATCCATTTCTATGGATTTTGTTGTGGGGTTTCCGCTCACATCTCATAGACACAATGCCATTCTTGTGATAGTTGATAAGTTAACCAAGAGTGCTCATTTTATTCTAGTTGGAGACACTTATGATGTCACTAATGTGGCACATGTGTTTGTAAGTGAGGTCATCCATTTTCACAGGATACCTAAGAAGATCATTTCAGATAGGGACTCCATATTCACTTTTAGGTTTTGGACAAGTTTGCAGTCAGCGTTGGGGACTTAGTTGAACTTAAGCACAGCTTATCATCCTGAAACAGATGGGCAAACTGAGAGAGTAAATCAAGTCATGGAAGACATGCTTAGGATGTATGTCATGGATAATCAAACCCATTGGGGGTAGTACCTACCTTTGGTAGAGTTCGCCTACAATAACAGTTTTCATAGCTCTATCAGAATGCCACCCTACGAAGCTCTGTATGGAAGGCCATGTAGAACGTCGTTGAGTTGGGATAGATTAGAAGACCAAGTAATAGTTGGGCCAGAATTGATTCAAGAGATGGAGGAATAGGTGATTCAGATTAGGCAGAGACTAAAGGAAGCACAAGATAGGCAGAAAATTTATGTGGATGCACACAGGACTAACCGAAGTTATAAAGTGGGAGACCAGATTTTCATTTGTATCAGGCCTAATAAGAGTACCATATGGTTTGGGAAGGGGACAAAGTTGTCACCTCAATTTATAGGACCGTTCAAAATCCAAGAGAAAATTGGACCCGTTGCTTATCGTCTTGTACTGCCACCCCACTTGCATAAAACTCATAATGTTTTCCATGTATCTGTTCTACATCATTATGTTGTTGATGAATCACATAAGTTAAATTGGAAGGAATTGCAGGTATTGGACGTGGGAACTCTCACGGTAGAACCATTACGCATATTGGACCGTAGAGTCCGACGGCTTAGGAACCGTCTGGTAGACCAAGTTAAGGTCCAATGGGACAAGTATAGTCCAGGATCTTCTACTTGGGAAGATGTTGAGACACTACAATGAGACTATCCCTCACTTTTTTGACCACCTTGAGAATATGTTTCTCGAAGGTTGGGTGTATGTAACACCACCTTTTGACTTAGACAACCAGGATTACCTGAGGCCTACACACTTTTATTTTCTATTCACGAGTGAAACTATTAAATGATACACTTGAAATTTTAAGACATATAAATTTTATGAATGTTTAAATGTATTTGGATAATGATGGATATGATGTGATATATTGTGAGAATGTAAATTTTATGAATGGTTAAATATTATTGATGATGATGGATATGATGCGATCTACTATGTGAATGTAAATTCTATGAATGTCTAATTGTTATTGATGATGATGGATATGATGCGACATATTGTGTGAATGAGAATCCTATGAAGGTTTAAATGCTATTAGAATGATGTTGGATATGATGCAATCTAATTTGTAAATGATAATTTTATGAATAGGTGTCGTCAATTGGATTATGGAATATTATGAGATCTATTTCTAACTTGAAAACTTTGATGTTAAAGTTGTTGATACATGGATACTGAATTGAAACTATGATTGTATGCAATTACATGATGATAATGCATAGAAATGTATGAGTTTGTGTTAGAGACTAATCTGCAGGTTATGAGCTATGAAATAGCCAAGGGATAATGATGATGAAAGTGGATTTCATGAACATTGGACGAGAAAAAATATGGTATGAATCTTTGTATGTAACATTATATTGGTTTGGATGCATTGCTATGATATGTGGACCAGTGTAATATTTCAGGTGGTGAGACTGCCCAAAACCGAATAGACGATGACCAAACTCCCAGCAACACGGTGCCACTGTAAATTCCATTGTAGGGTGTGGACCCTAGTTATGATTAGGAGGGGTGGAGGAATTTCCCACCATGTATACTTCGAAACCTGAAGTCATGGAAGGACGGTGTTAGCTCACGCTCCCCTAGATGTGTGATGATGATTGTCAGTTGCCTGTTGGGGAAGCTTGGTCAAGATAGTGACACTTCTGCTTACGGGTTCTATTTGGAGTTAGGTCAATATAGTTGACGCTCCAAGATAGTCCAACAGAGGAAGGATAGGAATGGAAGATGGAAGTAAGTTAGGGAGGAAGGATGAGTGGAAATAGTTGAGAGTGTATGGAGATTTGTCTTATGTTGGAACTTATTGTTTTCCTTCTGAAAAGAAAATGTGTATATATATATGAATATTCATAATTATGTAATTAAACTACAATTGTCTAAATAACATTGTTGAGCTAGATAATTGAAATTAAAGGATTTCGCAAACATTTGATTGGTTTATTTTATTTTATAAAATGAATAATCTTGTTGAATGGATTGGATGCATATGGAAATTACTATAGAGATGATAGTTATTGATATTAGTACATGAACGGGACTTGTATGTACTAGCTACACATG
>JZKD02S1649626.1:370285-398326 GCA_000966675.3 Picea glauca
CACCCATTCTAAAATTGGGGTATGAAAATGACACATTTTTATAATGTGGTAAAAGAACTCATCATTATTGTAAACAAAATCATAAAAGAAACCCTTAAATGTTTATTTTTTAAATATTATTATCAGGCAAAGCACAAGGTAATACATAATGCCATGAAAATATCACAATATACTTTAAAAATTCAACGTCACTTTTTTAATATTTTTCTACTTTTAATAATAAAAAAGTAAATACAAGTTACCTTGAAAGTATTGTTATATTGACCATATTCAAAACATATGAGCTAAGAAATTTTATGAGCTAACATAATGGTGAAAAACAAAGAAAAACTAAAAAGAAATGAAAAAAAATTTAAATTTCCCCAGAAAACAATAATTTTAAAAATAAAAATACGTTTTTTTGTTAAAAAGAAGAGCAAAAAATCGCTTCAAACTTAAAAAAAGAAAAAACAAAACTGAAAAACAATCAAAATTCAATAAAATATTTTTAAAAAACATCTAAAAAAAAAAAAACACTAATATTACCTAAACTACAAAATTTTTAAATATTTTTTTAAATAAATATATAACTATATAATATGTTAATAATATTACAATGTTATAATATAATATTGTTATATTATAACAATGTTAAATATAATGTTAACTATCTTAACTAAACACGGAAGCCATCTAACATATCAAGTAAAGTAAAGATTACTCATGATAAGCCATCGATAGTATAATCGTATATCCCAATGCAAGTAAATATCAAACAAAGAATTGTAAAGGGGATAAAGGGGATGAGTCCAAAATCTCATCTCTTAACTATCATCATGAAAGTAACTCATCACATGTTGAACTAAGTATAATTCATCATAATCATTAAACAAATATATGCAATTCATCCATAGCCAAAAATGACATAAGGGTTTAGTCAACAACATCTTCTTAGCAATACATGTACATCAAGGGGTGTTTCCAATCTTGTTGTCATTTTACGTAAACACACATACAATCATAAAAGGATGATGAGTCCATCATATACAACATGAACCATACTCTTGCATAGTAACCATCAAAAAACCACCTAAAAATGGAGGGGGGTGCTACTAGTAGCACCATTTTTAAAAACGAGGTAAAAAACTTGACCCCCCAAAAAACGAGAACTTTGTAGAGTTCTCGTTAAATTAGTTCTTGCATATAACCACGGTTCTTTGTGACTTGCATATAACCACGGTTCTATATTGTTGGTGCAGAGTTTTAGTGGTTAGCCCCGATCGATCGAGCTATCCCACCGACCAAGGGCATAACCAGGGGCTATATGACCGGGCTACAACAGAATTTGGGGCACGTGGATACTAGCCCGAGGTCCCATGGATGCGCCACACAACCAGGGGTAGAACAGTTAGGGGGGAAGCGCACCAGGACTTAGCCCGAGGCCACATGGAGGCGCTCCATAGGACCAGGAGCTTGCGAGAAAGGGGTTGCACCCTTTTATTTAGCCAAAAGTGGGTTTATTACTTTATAATAAATATTTTTAATGATTTTCTCAACAGTTTGAGGGGATTTTGGTCATTTTTAGAGGATCTTGGGCCCTTTTTTAGGCCAAATCTTGGGGAGAAGTTGGTAGGTTGTTACCCACTTCTAGTCCATATAAACCAGAGGCTCTTGAAGCCATAAAAGGAGGTTCAGAACAGGTTTATGCTGAAGGATTATTGAGCCAAATCCATTTTTATGCAAGGAAGCCATTGAGGAGAGCACCTTTGAGGGCCATTTTTGGGAGCTTCGTTCATCCGATTTCAGTGCCGTCAGTTTTGTTAAGTTCTAGAGATCTGGTAGAACAAGACCATATCAGTTTATAATCCTTTTGGAACTGTTATTATGTACTTTTAAATATTTGAACATAAATAATAAAGCCTCACCCACTGAGACAAAGGCCCGGAGACGTAGGCAAGATTGTCGAACTCCATTATCACTTTGGTGTTTTATGGTTTGTTGTTTTTCATACTTATTTCTAGATATGTATATTGTTTTATGGCTATCATGTTTCATTAATAATTCTTCCTCTTTCATTAATTTCCTAAATGGTAATATAACTCATGCAAAAATAACCCAACCATTGTCGTTTAAATGATCTTTTCGGATCAACTGGTATCAGAGCTAGTTGACGTTTGGATTTTGAGTTTGCATGATTACCAGGGAAAACTTGAATCATGGTGAAGGAAAGATTTTTTAATAGAATCCATTGATTGGATTGAGAAAGAGAACTTCTCAAAGTGAGAAGATGGCATCGGAAGAGGGACTTTCTAATGAGGAGAAAGAGTTTCGAAAAACTTTATTCATCATGTTAGAGATGATGAAGGTTTTGTATGATGATTACTTGGAATGGAGGAGACCGAATCTAGGTGAATATTCAAAGGTCAAAAGTGAAGAATGAGAGGATCCTCCTTCACCTCCTTCTTCTCCATCATCTTCTTCTTCTTCAAGTTCAAGTTCTAAATTCACTGCAAGAAAACATGTCCATAAACATAAACATGATATGCCTATACTTAAGCTTGATGTTAAATTTGAATTACCCATGTATGATGGTGAAGTCAATGCAGAGAGACTTGATAATTGGGTCAGACAGATGGAGGTTTATTACAGTGTGCAAAAAATCAAGGATGAGGCAACTCAAATCAAGTTGGCATCACTTCGACTTGCAGGCACAGCACTCATCTGGTGGCAAAGTAAGTTGCAAAATGGCACGCAACAAGTGGGTAATGTATTTCCACCATGGAAAGTTTTTGTTTATGCACTTAGAAAGCAATTCTATCATTTGGGTTATAAAGAGAAATCTTTAATTTAATGGCAATGTCTTAAACTAAAAAAAGGACAAACAGTGCAAGAATACATAGATGGATTTCGTAAAATGGCATTGATGTTAGTTATTCCTTTACATACCCAAGAAACTCTTATGAAGTATATAGGAGGCTTACCTGCACATATTCGTAACATTGTATTTATGTTTGGACCTACTAATCTTGATGAGGTTTATGTCCAAGCAACATACATTGAAGTAGGGAAAATAGGAGTTGATGTATCAGGGGAATCGTCTTCAAGGAAAGAGCACAAAAGGTAGTGGAATGGAAAAAAGGAAAATTCAGTGGAAAGAAAGGAAGAGAAGCCCTCTTGCAAGCATTGCAATAAAGAAGGGCATGATGAGGACCTTTGTTGGCAATTTCATCCCAAGAAGAGACTGAAGTGGTTCAAAGAGAAGAAAGGGAGGCAAACAGTTGCAGCAACAACTCGGCCAACAGACTTGGGATCGGATTTGGGTGATGAATCTAAAGTCTCATTGGTTGGTTTGAAAGGCAAAATTGGTGATGGATTTGATTCTAGAAGTAAATTGTTTCACATAAGGGTCATTATGAGGCATATTAAGGTTGACACATTGATAGATAGTGGATCTCAATCTAACTTGATTTCAGAAGAATTGGTTAAAAAATTGGGATTAAACACTCAGATGCATCATAAGCCTTACACACTTAAATGGATAAGCAGCAGTCATCAATTGCACATAACAAAACAATGCACATTAAAGTTTGCAATTTCATCTAAGTTTGTGGACGAGGTAACATGTGATGTGGTGCCACTCAATGAATGTGGAATGGTCTTAGGTAGTCCTTACTTGTATGATCGTAAAGTAATCTTCTACAGGGAAAAGAATCAATATCATTTAAACAAAGCAGGCAAAGAATATGTGGTTCATGCTCATCATTTAAAGGCAAAAAAATCTCTTCAAACAATGGAACAATTAAGAAAGGAAGCTCAAACAAGCAACACACCTATAATTGTTTCAAATCAAGTAATTGATCTTAAGCAAGAACTGGAGATGATTGTAGAATGGAAGATCAATCACACTTTGCTTCAAGATAAGCTAATGTCGTGCAAATATTATAAACATATTATCTCATTTGCAGTCATGTTTCTAATGTTATCATTAGTAATGTTATCAACATGGATGATAGTGGCTTCAGTAAGATGTGACAGGGTACAAATGGCTAACAATATGTTGTTAGTTATCATGATTGTTTTACAGTTGATATTGATGAGACAGATGCACAGGACAGAGTTTTAAGACAGAGAACAAGTCGGGTGGCATGGACCGCACTTGACGACTGGTCAGTAACATTTTGGAGGACCAAAAGGTCTTTAGTGGGGAGGTGCGATCTAGAATTGGATCTCGGGACCAAAATATGTCCAGGAAGGCCTAAAAATCAAAGTGTTCATAATGGATTCAAAACAGGCATGTGCATAGGCCTCGTCGATACGAACCCAATGCAACTTGATCGAGCTCAGACGGACGTTGTATGCGAATTATATCGCGTTTTATTCATTTTTCCAAACATGCAAAATTTGATGACTATACAATCTGTATAGTCCATAAAGTGCCACGTGGCATCTGAATGTACAGGCCATATGGTCATACACCTAATGTGGCATGGTACGTTGGCATGCTGATGTAGACAGGTTGTTGACTAGGAAAGTACAGGTGGACGAGTCAAAGAGTGACACGTGGCACCACTGCAAGGATGACACATGGCACTGGCTTACGTGGCAGGTACAGTGGATGTTGACGTGACAGACACGTGGTTGGCAGATGGTCGAATCATGTGCTGACATGTGGCAGTTAGTTGGCATATGGTGTGGTGCCACATGGACCAGTCATGGGCTACCACATGGTACCTATTCGTTGGACATTTTGTTTGGAAAAATTGTATGGAGCGCACGGGAGTCGACCCCGTGACCTCTGGTTCGAGCTAATGGTTTGGTAGGGTCGGGCTACCAGCCCACCCTCAGTGGTACTTGACATGTATGGTGGCAAATTTATATATAAATTTATATGTGTTGATCATTGGGTGGATAAAGGGTTGGGGCTAGGCCCCAGCCCCCGACACAACTTACCAATATCATCATTTCATATGCCCTCTCCCTTATATCATTTGGTGCACGGTGTGTTGGCATAGCCCCCGTGTGTTACCACATATGACTACTACATATAACCACGGTTCTATATTGTTGGTGCAGAGTTTTAGTGGTTAGCCCCGGTCAGCCAGGCTAGCCCGCCAACCAAGGGCACAACCAGGGGCTATACGACTGGGCTACAACAGAATTTGGGGCGTGTGGATACTAGCTCGAGGTCCCATGGATGTGTCGCACGACTAGGAGCAAAAGAATAGTTAAGGGGCCAGCGCACCAAGACTTAGCCTGAGGCCACATGGAGGCACTCCATAGGACCAGGAGCTTGCAAGAAAGGGGATGTGCCCTTTTATTTAGCCAAAAGTGGGTTTATTACTTTATAATAAATATTTTTAATGATTTTCTCAGCAGTTTGAGGGGAATTTGGTCATTTTTGGAGGATCTTGGGCCCTTTTTGAGGCCAGATCTTGGGGAGAAATTGGGAGGTTGTTATCCACTTTTAGTCTATATAAACCAGAGGCTCTTGAAGCCATAAAAGGAGGTTCAGAACAGGTTTATGCTGAAGGATTATTGAGCCAAATCCATTTTTATGCAGGGAAGCTCTTGAGGAGAGCACCTTTGCAGGCCATTTCTGGGAGCTCTGTTTATCCGATTTCAGTGTCGTCGGTTTTGTTGGGTTCTAGAGATCTTTTAGAACAAGACCATATCAGTTTATAATCCTTTTGGCACTATTATGATGTACTTTAAAGCTTTGATCATAAATAAGAAAGCTTCACCCACTGAGACAAAGGCCCGGAGATGTAGGCGAGATTGTCGAACTCCATTTTCACTTTGGTGTTTTATGGTTTTTTGTTCTTCATGCTTATTTCCATATCTGTATATTTATTTATGGTTGTCATGTTTCATTAATAATTATTCCTCTTTCATTAATTTACTAAATGGTAATTTAACTCATGCAAAACTAACTCAACCATTATCGTTTAAAAGATCTTTTCGGATCAGAAGGACACTGACATGGAAAAATTGATCCAGAATTTATCTCGACAAAAGATCATGCAATATAAATAGAACAAAAAAAGTGAAAGAAAAAACTAAATAAACTAAAAACCTAATTTATTATTTATGTACAAACGAAGGGGAAAACATCCTTGGAGTGAGGTAGGATGGCATTGCAGAGAGTAGTATTGATATTGCTCAAGCAACATTATTTCTGAGCATAGAGTAGTATTGATAGTTCTCAAGCAGCATTTCCTGGATCTTCCCGTGTTATTAGCACGGGAATAGTACAGAACACATTTTTGGTGGACAAAAATCGTGTTCCCATAAAGATATAGAAGATCCCAGGTATTTAAAAAATGTTTTAACTATTATATATAACCTGATTGAAATTTACTCATAGATCATTCTTTTTAAACTAATAATGACATGATCGTTTTGCAGGAAATGATGTTTTCTTTAAAAGTCTAAATGATTGGTCACTGAATATATTTGGGCCCACCATCCACATAGGGTGGGAAAAACAAAGAAAAAATTTTAAAGATGAGCTCATTAATCGCTTGATTGGGTTGTTCGGTGTTGAGACCTTCAACCAAGTGGAGGTCCTCAAGAAAGTCGGCCAACATATGAATATTTTCAGTGGCCAATATAGGGTTCATCTAGAAATGAACCTTAGGTATGATAGCCCTCCAATGATTCTAGTAAGGGAGTGGAAAGCCCTGATGGATGATGAAAGGGAGAGGGCTTTAAGAAAACAGGGAAAGCTACCACCGGGCACAGGAAGGTATGCAATACTTTGAACAATGTAATTATATGTTTTTACTCTTTATTTTTACATGAAATTTGAAACATCTAACGTATTTCAAACTTTTCATAGGTTGCCAGACACATCAAAGGAAACAAAGGCCAGACTAGAAAAGCATGACCAGCACAAGCTTGGGCCTGGTGGTTATTCAAATTTGATGGCATGAATTGTAAGTATCAGTAACTCAAATATTGTATGCAAATAATAAATTGCATATCAATTTGTTTTTATTTCACCATGAAAGATAAATTGATGATCTTATGCAAAATTGCAAGGCGGGCGATTCAACGAAGTGCCAAAGGAGGACGAATTGAGGCTTGACTTCCAACATGGATTTGTAGTTGTTGTTGAACATCGAAAAATCTTGGGCGTTGGGCCAACATAGTTTTCCATTGATCCACCCTGTGCGCAGGTAAATAGAATCAACAAAGTTTATTTAAGATTGATTACTTGTGCAGTCTATTCATTATTAATTTTGGCCATAAAATATTGAGCCTCTTTGTTTGAAGAAGGAAAGACACAATACACATAATGCTTGGGATGGAGAATGATCGGCCAATGAAGGTCATGGTGTGCATCCTGGTAATGGATGTATTCATCTGCTACAAAAAACTTAGTATGATTTAGAGTTGAAAATATTTAATTGCAAATAGTGTATTAATTTTAATATTTGATGTTTCAACTCCAGATCACGCAGAGGGCCATCCTGTACAAGATGATCAAGAAACTAGACAATGATATGAAGTACATGATGTGGCCCCATCAGGTAAAGAGCACCACTCTAATGTTGTTTTTATTAATGAAATACTTGTAATGATATAAACAAAACATATCAATTTAACATTTCTTCATTATTGCAGTAGATCATGGCGCCTTACAACAGCATATTCCACATCTTGAGTACATGACCCGAAAAACAATAAGACAAGCTGTAGAGGCGACCAGAAGAACTGATAAAGATGTTGTAGAAGATGATCAGTTGATTTCTAAATTTGTGAAAAGAAAAAAGCCAAAAAATAAGTGATTGTAATAACATTATGACATATTATTTTTGATAATATAAACTAATGTCATAAAATATTTTTTGCCTACGAATGAATGAATGAACTTTATAAGTACTTAATGAATGAATGTTGAATGTTTATTTATGACGAAAAACACATATTTTCACATAGATTCATTTATTTTCAAGTACATGCATTGGGTATGGGGAATTGAGAGTGATGTGAGGAGGGGCAAGGGCCATATGAGCTTCCACCTTCGTCTAGTTGGCCTTGTTTAGTAGATAATATTAAACTATTCTCGAAACAAAGAGAAGCTCAATAAGTTAATGCTCTTTATTCTTATGTATTATATTCGTGTAAATTTTGAAATGCATGTCTATTTCTTAAATTATTTATTATAAATTTAACATTTCATGATTCGTTGATTTCTACAAGACTTTGCACTAGGAATTGCAATTGATCACTAGCCAATCTGGAGAGGTTGTATCAATTGTACAAAAAGGTACATAATTAATACTTATGAATCTGTCTTTTTATATGTTGTTTTGTTTATTTACCTTTCATGTGCATTATAGTGCTTTACTTCATTTATTATACGTAGTTTATTTCATCCATTCATGTTTGTATGCATCTTTACCCTAAGAAACCTAATTCTCACTTTACCCTACCAACCCCTACCTTACCTTGCTCTCACCTTCCAACCCTAACTTGACATAACCTATCACGATCATCTTATATACCCTATATTTTCTTACCCTACCAACTCAACATAACCTAGCCTACCCTTAGTCTAACTAAACCTAAATTAATTGTGCAGTATATTGTACCCCATGGGAACCATTGATGGTGTGTACCATTTCATGCCAATAGGGAAGCTTACATGGAACCAATATTGTTGGAAGATTTTTTGTTTTGAAACCCATTTTTAACCTCAAAATTCCTCTAATGTAAGTGATTCAAAGAAATAACACTTTGCTTACATATTAGGGAACCTTTTTACTTTACATCCTTTAATGATAAAAAGAATTTGGCACCTTGGAGTGGTGAACCATTCATAGAGTAGGGCCAAAAGAGTTGTTGACCCTAATCTTTTGTGCTACTTCACAAGGGGCTATGGCATTATCTGATCAATAAAACTCAATAATTTGGATACAAACAAAACTAAAGATGTCATGTCACAAGGGGATATGGCATTATATTCTCAATAAAACTTGATAGGTTGGGTTCAAAGAAAACTAAAGATCTCATGTACATACATTTGAATCTCCACTTTATCTCCATAAGGTAAGAAGAGTATCATTTAGGTCCTTCGAAGGATTGAGTTGTGGATCATAAGAATCCTAACTTGGACACTACCTTGCCCAATTTTGATTTGGGTGAAGGTTCTTCTTCATTTGAAGTAGATACTTCTTCAGGTTCGACCCCACAAGGAGCTTCAAATGCCTCTCTCACACCTAAGAGCACTTGTATATGATGATGTACAACCTGATGATCATTTTCTTAGAGAAATAAATTTCCCTCATCCTCCCATGTATTAAGCGTTCATCACAAGGACATTAGTACCTTTCCAATGCCCAACAAATTCTCCCCTCTTCCTTAGATTTCCTTATGGAGGACAATAATAACCACCAACCACAATAGTCGTTGGTAAACCCTAAAGACTCAATGGCAATGTATTCCTTGGAGCTTATAACTTGATGATCTTGACACTTAGTGACATTTACACCTGCAGCTTCATTGTATTGCATACTTTATAAAGGAAAATTTTGGTATTGTAATCAATGTAGTTACCAAGGTTAATACATGTGGCATAACACAATAAGTACTTATAGTGGCATTATTACCACTTAATTTACTAGCACATCAAAAGTACAAATCTCAAGGTCATTATGGGAAGTAGCTTGAGATTTTGTGACATCATCAATACCCCTCAATTCATGGATCTATATTTCCATATGTATATTTTATCATTATTCACTGGAGAACAATATGGATCAAGTGATTGTTTCAAGGAAGTTCCAGAGTTCTGTTTGGAACTCTTAGAGTTATTTTCTTTCATGCACCTCTTTCAGTGTCATTGATTTTGGTGGTGATATTATCCTTGTGTAAAGTTATGTTTGTTAGAATCAATATTTTTTTGATTAGGTTTATTTTGTATCCATCTCTTGAGTTTATGCAAAATGGGGCAAGTTTTGTCAATAGTTCAGAGGTTCTAGTTGTACAAATTCATAGAGATTTAAAATCAGATGGTTTTGAGAATGTTGATGATACAAAGGTATTTTCATATTCATTTGGCTACACCAACTTTTTTAACCTATAAATCTCATAATAACCTTTACTTGTTTCTTCAATATAGCATTTTCATTGTCAACCCCTTAAAAATTCTACTTCAAAATAAATTAAGAAGAATCAACTAAGTGTACAATATTCTCAAAGGTATTGGAAAATTTAAAAAAAAATGTGATCCATTATCCCCTTAATTTATGTCATCCACAATTCCCTGGCCACTATAACTAATGTTCTTAACATGTTAAGAGTACTTGGATTATCATCCAAATCCCCAAAGATTTCATGATGCCATAGAAGTTGCTACATGGACAATTTAAATGTCTTTCCCTTCGAACTTTAAGTTGATGTAGAAGCATTTACAACAATGACCTTACTTTATACTCTTGGTGCTACACACTTTAGCAACCCCATATAAATAACCAATTACCACATCTCCATAGTAAAATTTGGATGGGTTGGGGAGGATAGGGAATCTACCAAACTCGTGAATTCAAAAGTGGAATTTTTTTATAAATGTCAAAATCCTACTATTTACAAGCTTATCCACTATAAAGGTGGATTAGTCGATGTATCATTTAAGGTGTCGATTGTTAGTAGGTAGGGGGTATTGGTCTCCTTGCAAGATTTGGAGGAAATAAGTTTCCTTGCCAATACTCTCAACAATCTTCTATGGTCCATTCCACAAAGGGTAAAATTTTGTGTGCTTCCCTTATGGTGCACAAATTTTGTCCTACATTAAAATTAAATCTCTAGTTTGGAAATCTTTGTAGAAGGACTTTTATCAAACCAACGTTTGAATAGGTCTTGGTGGGATGTGAACTTTTATTTGGTTTTGTTTCTTTCCTCTTTAAGTTTGAGCAAGGCAATGATTCTACCTTGCATTCCAGTATTTCCATCTCCTAATGTTTTTTAAGAAAGTTGTAGGGAGGCTAAGAAAATGTTCGAAGGTAGCATTGTTTCTTCGCCTTAAACTAAGAAATAGGGAGAGATCCCTAAAGAAACCTTTGGGGTAACTTGGTTGTCCCATAATGCATTGAACAATTGATTGTGTCAATTATGATGGTGATTAGTGATTGTTTTCTCTATATTCAGAATCAAGTTATTTTTTGTCGATATGGCCAAACCATTTCCTTGTGAGTAATATTTTTATCATCAACACACAATGTTTGCTCAGAAAATTTCCATCTTTTAAATTTTGTCTTGGACTGTTTTTTCCTTGGAGGATGAGCTTGTGCATGGGGACAAGTGTCATGTAGATGTCATGTTTGGTGACAATTTAGTACCAGAATGTTGTATTCTCATAACTTAGAACTTGATTCCATCTAAAATATTTTCACTTGAGAACAATTTGTCCAAAATACCTTTACTAAGGTACATCTCAACACAAATATGATCATATGTGGACAAACTCAATGTTGTGCATCTCTTAATATATATTTCCATATAGTTACCCAAAGAGTTCCCAATATCCTCAAAAACTAATAAATGCTAGAAATGTAATGGTAGATTTGGGAGTGATACACAAACTATATTCTTGCAGTTGATAGCATGTTAGGGTCAAATTCAAGAAACCATGGATTAATTAAAACATCTTATTTTCCAAAAAACTAGGGTTCCTTAAAAAAATTCTAATAATTAGCATCATTCTAAAATGGAAAAACAAAAAAACCTTTGGAAAAAAGAAATATCTCACAATTATCTCTCCAAGTTGAGTGGATACATTTGCACAAATCTAAAGGAGGCCAACGCCCATTAAATTTGCATGTGACCCCTCATAATTTAATTATTGAATGTATTTTTTTTGTCTTCAAATTTGATATTTTCACCGACGACACCTCTTTTGATTTCTCCACTATAAATGCACTAGACATAAGAGGAATTAGAGTAGATGAAGTTGGAGATTTGTTTTTGACCACATCCTTAAAATAAGTTTTGGAAGGTGAAGATGCACCTTTTCCCATTTCTCCTCCATCCATGTGTAAAACAAAAAAAGAGTTGAATATTTACAAATGTTGTAGTTAGATAACATAGCCTGGTCCTGCTCGCACGAGTGTAGACGGATTGGCAAGTGCCATGTAAATGGAAGGAAATTTGTAAAATGAAGTCTCATGTTCAATTCTCACCCGGATTTACTTGTGCGCCATTCTTGTGGGCTGGGTGGTTGCACCTACGGTTATAGTGGTAGCCGACAGGGATCAACCCCGTGTCACGTCAATACAAGAACCGCGAGTTGCCGATTCCCCCAGTAAAAAAAAAAAAAAAAAACATAGCCTGATCCTTGATTTGTTTCCTTGCAAACATAAGCCTCTATTGGCTTGCTAGAATCCTTTGCATGTATTTTAACTTTATTTTTATATCTGCTATAGAAACTTCACAATGTACCCATATCATCATAGTTTTACATGAGAGTAATTTGATCATGATTAAAAACCTACTTGAAGAGCATTCATTTCTTTGAACTCTTGGGGCGCATCATCAAATTGTAGAGGGCCTGAGAACAATTATTTAACACTTTATTGTATAAGGATTACGCTAAACAATATACATGCGGATCTTTCTTTATAGACTTGACATGCATACTCTATTTTCATTTTATCTTGGAGATATTAGGATGGGAACCACTCCAAGTAGCTTCATTGGTAACAATCCTAATCCAAAAGGAAATCTTTTATTGTCTAGAATCACACTTTCCATCACACCATGAATCTCATCACCTTTGTCAAATTGTTCATCAACCATGGCCAATAGATTGTTAATCCAAGTAGATATAGTGTAGCCTTGCCACCATGGGTATTTGTATCTATTCACTTTCCTCCATGGGCACATGAAATATCCTCCCACTTGAGTTATGTTAGTGTGTCAAGTTTTCTTTAGTGATATCCTTACTAAGGTTCTTTCATTTTGAAGAGTGTTAAAGTTTAGTCCAAATTAAAATATAAAGGCAGAACCGAAGGATAAAGATCGAGGGATAAAGGAAAAATGTTTGTTCTGTTTGAGTTAATAGTTAGCGGTTAGCACAATTTAAGTTTGATTAGAAATATTCTAAACTAGTGGAATGATAAAAAGTTGGCGTAGGTGCTAAAAGTGGAAAGGCATTAGAGAAATGTGGTGGGGCCACTCAGATCATGAGTCTTACATCTCATCAATGGTTGATATTCATTGCAGAGGTTGAAATTGATCGAGGGTTAATTACTAAAGTGGATTCTGCAATGAACACCATGGTATAGTCGTTGGGGTATGTGTTGATACAATGTTCATTGTGGAGGTCAAGGTGGTGTAGATGAAAACCACCCCCAACAACTTATGTAATCACACATTATTTAAATAAATTGAAGGGTTTATATGTTTAATATTTTCCGAAGCGCCAACCTGAGAACTACCAAAATATATTGTCTATATCTCTACAACTCATCCTCCACTACAAATTCAAAGACTACATGTATTTATAAAGTGCTCCTAATGCCATGGAACAAACTAAAATTTCAAATGCACCTTACCAGAACCCTGAAAATAAAGAAGATTTAGTTATTGATAGGGATTCTAATGTGTTCGACCCTGTGTTGTATGTAAACATTGTCATTGAGTCTAGAAGTAGGTTAAGTGCGTTAGGAGTCCAAAATTCACCTTTTATAGATGTTGTTAAATTGTCAATTTTTCCCTATTGTCTCGAACAGTCATATTAATTCCCGGAATTCGTTAATTGGTGTGCCACCCATTATTCACATTCTGAAAGGGTCATTGTGGATACAAATGGGTCTGAAATTTTATGCAAGGTCGATACATTATCAGTTAAAGAGTCATTAAGGTTACACAAGGCGTTTGCACAAGGTTCTGAGTCATTTAATGAGACAAAACTGAATAGGGTTTACAAGGAATGTGAATTGGAAGTAAAAACCCAGTTTTTTTGTCATATTGTCAACTCAGATCAGTCCATTACAAGTTTGGCATTGCCTTATAATGTAAATATATTCATAGAAGAAGTGCAGTTGGTTTGTTCACTTATGATTCAAATATTAGGGTTAGATAATGATAAACATGTTGTTGAAGTCATGCCAGGTTTTCTTCTAAGAATCTTCAAGTCTGAGTCAATTCAGTCAGTATGCCTTAATTTTGGTGAATTCCTAGTTGAGTCAATCCATTCTCAGCTAGTGAATTTCCACTCTTTGGGACATTTTAGGTATCAAACTTATTTGTTGAGAATGTTTCTAGTTTCAAATCATGAAGAACTAAAGTAGATGATCCCATATTTCTCATTTGTATCAGCAAAAAAGAAAAAATCACCATGTTTACTTTCACACACAAAATCATGTCAAAAATATATAGGTTAATCCATAATGCAGTTTTTCCCAGAGTCTTGGCGAAGATGAAGAACAAATTGCAATTTAACCAGTAGAATAGGGTTGGAGAATGATTCCTATATATTAGTTCTACAGTTATTAGAATTTATGGATTTCATGAAGCACCCTATATTCTGCCTACTTTTCTTACCCCCCAGAATTTTTGCATTGGAATTTATTAGACAAAGGTTGGTAACAGAATCAGAACATTTCATTAAGCTGCATGGGGAAACAGATATCAAGTTTCCATTTAATATAGGCCCTTTTGTTGTCAAAAAAAGGTCTTGTCTTCCAACAGTAGAAGAGATGTTGAAAGTACTCAGTTTCCCAGAAGCAGAAAAGATAAGGCATGATCCTCATTAGATTATATCTAACAGAAGACAACAAAATAAAAATGCTCCATATGATCACCAAACAATAGAAGGGCTAGATAAAATATCATATTTGGAGAGTTTTAAGGAAGGTGAAAAGTCGAATGAGATGCATGAGGATGCAGGGCAGGTCAGTTCTCACACAATTACTATCCAAACCCCTGCTAAAACTGAATTATTGAACAAAAGAGATTTTTCAAAGACAATAGAAATGGAGGTAGATGGGGAACAATCTGTCAGCAAAAGGATGAAGATTACTCAGGTAAAGGATATTGTTGATTTAGAGGAATAAGCACAGGCAAAATATCAGGGAGGTTATGCTCTTGTTGAAAGGGAGAAAGGTGAACCAGAAAGTAAAGATACTTCATTTGTTTTCCACAATCAAAGGCATGTATTTGTAGATGTTCAAGGAGCTCCATATAAATCAAAAGTAGATCTCATTAAGCAGTATACAGAGAAGAAAACACTAGCATTAAAAGAATCTCGTAAATTATTCCCTGAAGGCAGAAAAATATCTCAAGAGACAGCTTCACTAATTATTGTTAGGGATCATGAGAAGAATACTTTGAACATTGCAGTCGCAGATGAAGACAATTTGTCAGAAGTAAAGATCAGATATGACATGATCAATGCACCAAACAAGATACAATTTTATAAGAAAACCAGTGATATGATTTATGCATATTTATTGCAGTTGACATTGAAGAACTCTAAGTTGACATCGTTGGTGTCTAATCTTGAGAGTCAATTGAAACAAGAAAAAGAATCTAAAAAAGCTTGGTAGGTTCAAATCAAAATATTTGAAACATATTTTTTAGCTTGTGGGGAAGATCCAAAAAATGCTCAAGGAATGAAGAAGCTTTTGGATGAAAAAGAGAATACTATTCAAACTCTCAAAAAGAAGCTAAAAATTCCAGCATCAGAGCATGTACAAAATCTAGAACTTACAGCAATTGAGCAAGAAAATGAATTACTACAGCAAGAGGTGATAAGTTATAAATCCAAAATGGTGCAGTTGGAGAAGGAGAAAGGGGATTGGCTCAAAGAAAAAGAAGAATTGATGGCAATAGTTTCCTTTGGAGGCCCCAGTCACGAAAAGAATGTGGCTACAAAGGACAATGACCTAGTAAAATCCATGTCACAAATTATCTTGAAAGATGGGGAAATAAAGGGATTAAAAGAAGAAAATTAAAAGTTGAAGTAGGAATTTTCTCAAAGGAGGGAAAAGAGTGAGCAAGTCCAAAAAGAGAACGATTTTTTGTAGGAAAATATTGCCAAGTTAAAGTCAAGGATAAAAGGAAAAGGTCCATTGCAAGGACCCAAACATGTTCTTTGGGATTCTTTAGCACTAAGTTTAGGCAGTATCTGAAGTTTGTTGATGACAAGAATACTGCAGCAGTTACAGCTCATCATAAATGAAAAGACCATTAGATTGGGCTCAAAATGCAATCAATCTACTAAATTCAGTTTCTAATGCATATTGCAGACCATTGGGTTCAAGGATAGGACTGCTATTATAATTTGGGCTAGAAAAATTATTGGAAAACATAATCATATAATGAATGTGCAGACAAAGGCTGAGCAAATGGAATAGAGTGTCCAAGACTTCAAGGACCTATTTATTCAGTTGTTTAAAAAAGGTCTCCCTTGTTTTTGGGATGGCAGAGGTAACTTGATTTCATAAGAAGAATATAATGTATTGTTGACTCAAGTTCGAATGGACAATTTAAAGTTTGAAGACCTGGAAGAGGGGTTAAAAGGGGTTACAATAGTTGATAAATTGATGAATTATTTCGAAGTTTTAAGCCAATTCATAACAATCAAATCAGGTTTTCCTACTATCTTCTATGCATCCTTCATAGAATTAGAAATTCTTGTTAAGTAAATGGTTGATTATGACATTCCTTATGAAAGTCAATGGAAAGAAATCATAATATTAGGAAAAACAAAATACAAATTACCTGCTTCCAATTGACCTTGAAGGTTCATTCAAGTGGCATAGTACAATTCGAAGGAAAGTCAACAAATCATTCAAACATATCCCAAATATAAAGGAGATCTCAGTTGGGAGCAAAGTGTTAACAAATCCCAGATATTTTGGAGGGAATATCTATTTTTGTAAAATTTTGTTAAGACTAGCTCATTAAGCATTTTTCATATATTTTATAATTTATGATGTAATGGGGGTTCGAGAGGGAGGAAAAAGACTGATATGTATTGTATTATTTTCCAAAGCTTAATGAAATTATCATGCAGAAGTCTTGAATGTTCTTACTAGAGATTCATGTGTTAATGCTCCTTGGTGTGTGTTTTTCCGTGTGAATGTGTATCTTTATGAGTTTTTCCATTTAAATTTAATGTCTTTAGTATTTGAATGAACTTATATATTGTTAGGAAGTTGTTAAATGAAGAAACAAGAAAAAATATTGTTCAAGGGTGCCATGAAAATGAAGCACTCCTAACAATAGTTTATTTGAAATGTCAATTTCAATGTTAGCTTAGTGAGAGAAGGGAACAACACCTCAAGGGAAGTTGGGGTTTAGAGAAGTTAGTGTGGTCATTGCATTTTTTCATCTTGGTTTCATTCTCCATTTATATTTTAAATCTCATGAAGCCTTTTTCATATAGTGTCTCCATCCAATAACCATATTTTGTCTATTGAATCCATATTCTTGGTGAGCATAACAATGTGGAGTTGGAATATTGAGTTGTGTCATCTCTTGTAGTAAACCCATTTGCTTGATTTGGAATATCTGTGACCTTTAGGATGAATATGTCTCCTAGAGCTCCCTATAGGTCATCGAGGCTTTGCATGCCTATAGGTGTATACATTTGTGTATACAAATACATAAATGGAAGGTACAAATATTTTTCACTTAAGCTATAATTTTTTACAAATTAGAGAGTATTCCAAGCAACAAGTGCCCATTTCTTAGCTGATTTGGTGCCCTACCAAATAAAATTGCATTAGAGACCCTTGATAACTTTTAGTATTCTTTTAGGAGCTACCAAAGATGAAAAGAGATAGATCGGGATGGCTTGAAGGACCGATTTTAGGAGAATGAGATGAACAACAATGTTGAGGGAGCGGAATGTCAAATTGGTGAGATTTTTGTTGAGACGGGAGAGAAGGTCTTTTTAAGAACAATTGTGAACAACAGTCTCCAAGAGAGAGGCACCAAGATATTTGGGTAGAAGGGATCTCCTAGTAGAATGAATATATAGAGAGAGAGGGGGGGACTCATCAACAGACCGCGTGGCCAATCTTGGCATCCAATATTTTATTTTATTTTTTAAACAATACAGTGTCGTCGGATATCTGACCCCTTGAGGTTGGCATCTGACAGCAACGCCATAGGTCTGATGCCCTATGAATTCGGATATCCGACGAGTCCAACAATAGGATGATTTGAATCCATGAAGTTTTCATCTGACAGCCCTTCCATAGGTCTGACGCCTCTATGGAGTAAGTTATCCGACCCCTATGGGGCAGAATGATCAACGGCCTAGCCAATGATTCGACAGTTGTGGAAGTCGAATAACTGACAGCTATAGGGACAACATTATCAGTGGCGCAGCCACTGATCCGATGCATGTGGAATTCAAATAACCAACTGTTGCTATTGTGTGTTGACTAACCGATAACATACCACCGATGCTTAAACAAAAAAAATTATATCAAATTTTAGACACGTAACTGTCAAAATTCAAACAAATTAGCCGTCAAATTTTGGGTACAAATGTGGTTGTGCATGTTGCATGGAGTACCTAAGGCAATTGTCTCAAGTAGAGATCCAAATTTTACTTCAAACTTTTGGAAGGGATTGTTCAAAGGTTTTGGGATGAACCTGAATTTTAGCCTAGCCTATCATCCACAAACAGATGGACAAATAGAGAGAGTCAATAAAGTGATTGAATACATGTTAAGAATGTAAGTGATGGATAAGCCATCCGAGTGGGAGGACTACTTGAATTTGGTTGAATTTACCTTTAACAATGGACACCAATCTTTAATAAAGATGAGTCCATTTGAAGCTTTATATGGTAGAAGATGCAATACTCTAGTTATTTGTGATAGTTTATAGCTTGTGAGTTCTAGGAAAATTGGGTTGTGTGAGAGGATTAGAACCATCCATAGGAAAACTTTTCCTTATGGATTCATAGTCTCAACTCAGGGGTAGCCCTATTGTAGAAATAGTTTGAGCAACAGAAAGATTATGGTTGAGTGGAGAATCCTTCATCTACAACCAATTGGTGATTGAATTTCCCATAAAGATAATGGTTTATGGTTATTGTAATTGTGTTTATTTAATGTTGTTAATGTTATGAATATAATGTTATTATATTTACATTCATGCAACAATCTACATAGGTATCTATGACAGAGTAATTGTGTCTGCATGAGCCTGCACTATCTTGTTTGCATGCATTAATTCATATAATGGTAGGACAATAAGGATAGAATGGAAAATTTGTGTTTTCTAGAGGTATACCAAGGACTACTAGATAGTGATCATGAACAAAATAGGTATGAAATGATGAGAAGTATTGGAAAATTATGAGGCTAACCAATTATGCAACCAAGAGTCAAGCTTCTCAAAATTGAAAATTTCATCAAACTTAGGGATCTAGACCTTGGCTTCCAAATGGACATAAATTAGCGGTACTACATTTGATTGAGGATAATTTTATGAGAGAGCCTCTTGGAAGGCTCTCGCCATCTCTTATTTAACATGGGTCACCTTCTCCATGGAACTATTATTGGTTGAGTCTTATGTTGACTCTTATCAACCACCACCTCTCAAACCCATTATGGATTGGGTTTTAGAGTAGCTAGTGACATGTTTATGATATGCATATGTTTATGCAAATCATAGACGAAAGAAGTAGAAAATCAAGAGGAATGCAAACCAATCATTATACAGATAAAGAGGAATTGTCCCTATAACCCTTGGAGGTCACGGGTTTGAATTTGAAGGGAGTGGGGTAAGTACACCTTTGTTGACTAAGTAGTCATATATTTTCATGGAGAGGGTCCCTTGTCCCACAAACAAAGGGATTTCATACATCAATTTGACGTATATCTCAGTTGTAACGTTTAATTTAGATTATAATTAAAGAGTTTTACTAGATTGTATCAAAAAATAAGTCAGTGAGTTTATAACAAGTCCTATTTTTCAAAAACTTTGCCCCGAAATATTAGGCAAAATATGGACTTTGTTTTATAAATTGTTTATTCCCCTACATGCTTTTTGATGTCAGTTTCTTCCACTTGATCATATATTTTATATGGGTATGAAAGAAAGACGTTTTATGAATGTATCAAAAATAACTTCCAAATTAAATTCCAAGTGTCTTTTTTCATATGACTTGGGTAGCTCAAATAGTATAGTAATATTTTGTTCAACTATACTCTT
The DNA here is from genome assembly GCA_000966675.3 of Picea glauca. NCBI lineage: Eukaryota > Viridiplantae > Streptophyta > Pinopsida > Pinales > Pinaceae > Picea > Picea glauca. The sequence goes on from JZKD02S1649626.1 coordinate 390,449, forward strand.
TATATACAATAGCTACTATGAAGTTGGTGGAAGCATTATCTAACCATTTGACTCAAATTTTGTGTTGTCTTCTTAATTGCAAATAATATAGATCCACCTTAACCTTATATTGTTATCCATTAAGACGTATAAATTCCGCCATGGTGTCAATCTCAATATTTTTGCACCCACAACTATTTAAAGACCATTTAATTACACTAGGTGGGGGTGAAAACATAGATATTAACATCCAAAAAAAATGAACACGTAACAAATTCAAAGTTAACATGACCTTGTGCTAGTTTTGTTTTTATTTTAGTTATCTATTCTCACAATCTACACAAACAATGGCTTGCATATTCCCAGACAATTAGAATACTAATGCACAACAACTCATGACTATTGCACCATAACACTCACTTGCACTCATACACAAATAAAGGTTAGAACTATTACACTTAAATAATAAACAAAAACTTTATATGCAAATTGATTTGATTTATAACACATGCACACCTTGGTGTGTATATAAATATATAGTGGGCATACAAACAAATATATGTGTAATGTTGATAAGAAATTGACCATGTATTGTGTTGACTAGTTTTTTTTGTTTTTTTCCCAAATGTGACATACAAACACACATACATAAAGAATTGGTATACCCCCTTAGGGTGGTCATAGGGTGGGTTTCCAACTATATTCACCTATGGTGGCATCATTATTTCAATGTCCCACCACATTGTCGATTCATGTGTGTGTGTGTGTATGGATGGATGGAGTACAAATCTAAGATCTGTATAGGTCAAATGGGAAAAATAGATAGGTTGAAACAAGGATGTGATTGAATTATTTATTTTTTCATTGGGAGGGGGCACCATTCATACAATGAATGTTGAGAAACATATAAGGTGTTAATTTAATGAGTTGATCTCTTAAACCCTTATCTATTGAAATATTAATCATTAAACCTCGATATTCCCTTATCAACTTCAAGTTAATAGGACCATCCTTGATCATAATTGAGATAAGGACTTGGTCTTGTTTGAACTTAGTTTCTGAAGAAGCATATAAGATTTCACTTAAGGGGTATGAATGGATACTTGGTAGGCAGCTTTCACCACAACCAAAACCCCTGAAGATCGTGATTTTACTTGATTTAATTAAGTCCAACATAGTTGAGATTATAAGAATTGTTTTTTTTTTAATAAGGGATAATTAAACAATTCAATCATATTACAATATTAGTTAATTTTTTATTGAATTTAAGGGGATGATGGCAGCTATTTCAATAAAATTAAACAAAATTAATAGTTATCATAAGTAGCTTGATTTCATTGAGTGTTAACTAGCGTTAGATCGATAGTTCGACTCCTTATGCAAAAGCTTGTGGGTTGGTTGCAACGTTATCTTTCAACGAATTGATTTTATAGTCTGTCTACTCAATGAGTGAGTATTTTCATAATAATCGCATCAAAGAAACTTAAACAAAATATAATATAATACATTTTTTTATTACTTTGAATCATGTCTTATTTAAAGTCATAAGTGATTATATTGTTCAAGTATGCAGGGGATTTTTTAATCCAATATTATGGAATATCAAAAAACTTCGATGAATATTGTGGAGTATTTAATACTCAAGTTATTCATTATGATCCATCTCATATGAGAAATCATTCACTAATGACCAACTTCTCATGAGTCTGAATAGTCTTGTTACCACTTATTGCATGACCTTGTATAATCCACTTAAAACTCATTGCATAAAGTGATGCTCACATAAATTGTTCGATGAGGGACATTGTTTACAACCTTATTTTTCACTTTTTTTTTCCTCCTTGGAGTTCACAAGTTCAAATTTGGAGGGGGGTAGATTAATATAGTTTAAGTGGTCTAATGGTTAAGAATGTTTGTTTCCGCCTTGGAGTTCACAGGTTCGAATCTAGAGGGGGTAGGGTATGTAAACCTTCATTGACTAAGAATAAATCACTATGTAGAGGGGGTTCGTTGTCCCATAAATGAGAGGATCTCATACATCAAATTTGGCATTTGGATAGCTCATGACCTTAAAAATATATTATTATTTTATTATTATAGAATATATTAATTGGGAATTATTAACTTGTCTCCCTAATTGGACTTATCTTATGATGTAGTTGTGTTTGATATTTCGAACTCCAAATGTTTTAATGGTTGTCTCTTCAAGATTTATAGCTTGCTTTGTCACCACTATGGATTGGGGTGATAGGATAACGAGAATATCCCTTTTGGTTGTTAGATTAAAGGACTCTGCAAATGTCATAAGTGAAGTGGCCACATGGAGGATCGATACTTCTCTTGATAGAAGATGCATAAAACAATTCCAATGATTGGATATTGGACTCTACAACATACTTTAAGTATCCCACAACATTAGTGGCACAACATCTCAAAAAGCATAATAAGCTCAAGTACCTAAGACACACCATGTATTCATCACATTCCCTTGAAACTAAGTCAAAATACATTAATTCAAAGACAAAATGATAAATGATATTTAAATTGACCATCAAGTATAAGTTTGGAAATGTTTAGATATACTAAGGACTATTAGATAATGATCATGAACAACATAGGTATGAAAGGATGAGTAGTATTGAACAATTAAGGAGCTAATCAACTGTGAAACCAACTGTGAAGCTTCTCACCATTGAAACTGCCATTAAACTTAGGGATCTAGAACTTGTCTACCAAATGGATAGAAGTCAGTGCTAGTAGGTTTGCTTGAGGATGATTTTATGGGAGAACCTCGTGGAAGACTCTCACCATCTCCTAAACAACATGGTTCATCTTCTCCATGGAACTATCATTGGTTGAGTATTATGTTGATTCTTCTTTTCCACCAACTCTCAAACCCATTATGTATTGGGTTTCATAGCAAATAATGAAATGTTTATGATATGCCTATGTTTAGAAAAATCATGGAGGAAAGAAGTAGAAAAATAGGTGGAACAAAACCAATCATCCACCACATAAAGAGGCATTGTCCATGTCACCTTTGGAGGTCACAGATTTTATTATGAAGGGAATGAGGTAAGTACACCTTTATAAACTAAGCATTTGTATCATTTCATGGAGAGGGTCCATTGTCCCACAAACAAAGGGACCCAATACATCAATGTGGCATATAGCTGGGTGGTGACATTTAATTTAAATTGTTATTAAAAAGAAATTTCACTAGATTGTATTAAAAATAAGTTAGGGAGTTTATAACAATTCCTCTTTTTCAAAATATTTTCCCTTGTTATCACGAGATTTGTACTTGTGCAAATCCTTCCACAAGATGCCAATATTATGTAACAACTAGAAGTAATTGTCATTATAACCTAGCCAAGTACTTCCCTCGTTTTAGTGAAGGAAACGGATCCAACATAATGGAGGCTTCCCTAGTGACCTCAAGGGATCCAATAGAAAGATAGAGGGCATTTTGTGGAACCCTATCTTGGTCACTCAATGAGATAGGCTAGGTCCAGGAAAGTAGGAAGGGTGGGATTAGTTGTACAAGGTAATTGGTTGACGTGTGTTAAAAAAGAAGTATTCCAATGCATAAAATGGTCAATTACCAAGTCAAATAAACTACTAATCACATATAGACACTAGATATCAAGTAAAACTAATTGTAGTGGTAAAAAAGTGTATATCAAAAAAGTATAATTTACAACAACAACAAAAAAAATCAACACAGAAAAAGTAGCAATTGTATCTTAGAATTAAGCCTTCAATGAGTAGATCAGCATACATTCATCAAACAATATTTATGAGTTGATTTTACCCCAATGTTAAGTAAGTTAATAGAAATTATTCCAGCCCTAATGGTTGTAGCAAATATTTTATAGAAACAACAATAAATTCACTTTGTTTGCTAAGCATTGGGTTAGAATTAGTGTGGAAATGAGGTTAGGGATTTGGTTATCAAGTAGCTTTGAGAGAAAGAGATTTGGTATGAGTTTTGCAAACACTTGTAGACAAGAGACTAGCGTCGCTTCCTTCTTAGTTAAAATGGAGTCAATGAAACACATCAAGAGGAGGCTAATCACAAGAGAAAAGGTAAAGGTTTAAATCCCAAGGTTATCCTCTCATAAACCTAGGTCAAACCTCAAAGGAAAAGCCAATAGAGTTTATCCTCAGGTAAACCCTAGGTATCGTCCCACTTCTTCTAATGCGTCTAGAAAAGGAAATGGATGGAAACTAGGTTTTAAATCCTAGGGGGATAGCCACTCCCAACCCCTAGAACTAAACCCTAGCCAAGACAAACCTTAAGGAGATAGCCACTCCTAACCCTTAAGGAAATTATTGAATGCTTCAAAAAAGTAAAGGTGCATACAATAAGGGAAGAAGATAACCTCTCTTAATCATTCCTTAGGGTTTCAAGATCATTCAAGGGAGTTAATGAAAACATGAAACTATTACCTCTCTAATAGAGCATTCACCAAAATTTACCAAGAAATATCACATTCACATAAGAAAACACTTACTAGTCAAGGTACATAGCATGAAGAAACCATAGTTCATGAATAATCCATCATTAACAAGAGAAAGAATCCATCCAAGTCACTCCAATCATGCGCATAATACATCCATAGCGAAAATAAAAGAGCATAAGACAAGTAGTAATGATCTCACAAGTGAGTGAGTTGTGTTTGATCCAAATGAGCACTAGCCTCATTTATATGAGGTAACCCTAGTGCATATGTCCACATAATGATGTCAAACAAAAAAAATCCATGATACAAGTGGGGTCGATCCCTCAAATAGCCTATAAAAATGAATAATCATGTTAATACACCATATTAATGTCCTCCTAAATCACACGTGTGGTGACGTCATGCTCCAAGGGGGTGTGTGAATCCTCCAAAGGCCATGTCTCATCATCTAATAGGTGCAAGAAAGGTGGAAAGGTGTGTCTCCTCATCAAGGTTCATGTCACATCATCAAGCCATCAAATGGTGTCCCAATAGAAAGCAAGCTCCTAATCATTAATCAAACCCCAGTGCATGACATCATCATCAAGGAGCTCAACATCCAAGGTGGGAAAGCTAGCATCCAAGGTGGAATCATCATGCATCACCTCTATGAGTAGTGTCTGGACATAAAATGTGCAACGTCCCCCATCAAATGTTGAATAAGGTGTGGGGTGCACTATATAAGGTGTGGGGTGCAATCTATAATGTGTGGGATTTCTACCCATTTTCTTGCCATCATGACCATATCTATCAAATGAGAGCTCATCTATCCATTGTCCAAGTTTGAGGAGGTGTGAGAGGATGTATCTGAAGGAGGTCAATCACCAAGTGACCCAGCACTCTACATTACATGTGTTGTATCATGTACAAAATGCACAATGTCCTCGGTAAAAGAACAAATGTGTCCTCCAAATACCATGTGTGGTGCACCCAAGGCAGTCAAAACCATGGAACCAAGTAAAACCAAAAATCACAAGGGGAAATAGTCCTAAGAAGCATATAAAGTATGCCATCAATTAATACAAAATCCAAGTGAACAACTCTCATTGGGTATCCCCTTCAAACTTCACACAAGCTCAAGAATTTATGCAATTTGGCAAGTTTAGGTATGGGAGGACCATCAAAGGAACCTATTAGGTGTGTCATTACCCAAGTAGAGAGATATTTCCCTGGAAAACACATTAGAGATATGTAATTAATGAGGTGTTCATGGGGTTTACTTCTGGGCATGGAGTCATTAACCTGCAAGACAATGTATGGGCTCACCTCCATGAGTGTCATTGTAGAGGGTGCACTTGGTGATTGAGTTACCCTTTCCTCAGTACTTTTTTAATTCCAACCCCCTTATTTGCCTTTTTCTTTATATTTTTTATTTGATTTTCAAGCCCCCTTAATAGAGTTTCAAGCATAGCAGTTCCTTTGCTTTTAGTCGGGATATATTCAAATCCTTTTTATTGATGAATGTGTTTATTCACATTAGGACTAGGGGTTATCGCCATTAATGAGAGGGTAGAGATCAATTATGGACTATGACTTTTATCTATCCTAATTATCCCATTTCTTTCTTTTATCATCCAACAACAATCTACCTCTTGGCCTTTAGCCCCTTCTTCTGATAAGAGAATGTGGTACATGCCTTTTTGGTGTATATGTAACCACATTACCCAAAAGGCAGAAGAATGGAAGGATCAAGGATGTAAAAGTGGTAAGTATGATCGAGAATGGTACACTACCCCTTTCAAGGAACCACTCGTAGTACCCTTTTTCCCAGGAGTGACAACAAGGGACTAGTATGCCCAGGTTGGCCACCAAGATGAAATAAGGCAAAGAGCATAACTTATGAACTCGTGATTCATTATCCAACTTCAACCTATGATCATTACTCAAATTCCCAATGTATTACATATGACACTTTATATCAAACAAGGACAAATGTACCTTATAATGTGTTGGGCCACCATCTCCCAATGAGCCTTGCTACTTAAGTGTGATGAGCCATGCTATGAGAGGAAGAAGCATCTGAGAGGGGTGCTCGATTGTTATCTCTGGATATTTTTATCATAATGATAATCATTATCATTTTCTTCATTGTGGGCCATGAGACATGATCTCCTTTAGTTACCCATAGGTGAGAGGGGATAACAACTGGCTCCAACATGGGGACATGTGCTCATCGTAGAGTGCATGAGAACCTCAACATCTTTGGTAGTCCATAACTTGCAACTTGTACCACTCTAAAATATCCTACTACATTCTAACATGTACACATTAGTAATACAAGGCAGGGGATGTTACCCACTCTAATTATGAAAATATAAAACCATGCGAGAAAGGAAAAAAAAAACATTTTCATCAATACATCATTTTTTCTTTTTCATAATATAAACATTAAGATAAGATGAATGTATAATAAAGAAATGAAAAATATCAATAAAGGGAAAATAATGCAATAAATAAAGCACAAAACCTGACCTATATATCCTACCTACCCTACTTTAATGTTACATAAAAGCTAGGTATCATCGTACAACCATTAAATCCATCCCATCATTTCATTAAAGTTAAAGACTCTCCCTTTGTGCTTAATTACAAACCAAAGCAAAAATGATCTGAAAGGATCCAGGAGGATCTAGGAATGACCCAGAATTCTCAAGAGTATCCCAGGAGGCTCAGAATGGCCTTAGCAAATGGAAGAAGGGAAAAAAATCAAAGTCATGAAAACTAAGCAAAATTGGAACCATTACAAAGAGCGTGTCGCAAGATTTCCAACGGCATGAATGGTTCGTCAAACGGAGTTCAAATGAAGAAGTTATGGTCAGTCAAAGTTTGGTTAACTAGGTCAAGTCAACCAGGGAGACACATCAGCATCTGTACTTCTAACCTCATCATGACATCAACAGCTGAATGGATAGGGTGATTTCATCATGACGCAATGTTGACGTCAACATGCCATGTGGTAGCCCCACAGGCTTCCATGTGTCAGGCGGATTTGGCGTTTACAGGGTGCTAAATGGACCAATAAAATGTTGTCATGTGGCACCCCCAAGTGATGCCACCTGGAACCACCCAGTGGCCTCCATGTGGCCCATCGACAAACTGACACTTAGCAGCTTATGGATGCGCCACGTGGCCGCTTGTAATTGGGACACTTGGTGGCCAGATAAGTATGACACGTGGACCTGTACGATGGCAACACATGGCAAGGTGACGTCGGTGCCATGTGGGTAGCTGACTGTGTATCGGGCAGCCAATAGGAAGGCACCACATGGCCCAATTTAGAGGTGCCATGTGGCACCCTCCATTTTCCCAATGAGGGCTAGAATCCGAACGAATAAAAAATTTGATCGGTCGTCGGACCGGCCGGCGTTGAATCAAACGGTCGGATTTCGGTAAC
>JZKD02S1649626.1:398359-422829 GCA_000966675.3 Picea glauca
TATATATATATATATATATATACAGTGGAGCTGGCGGTGGGTGCCGACCGGTTGACGCCTAGTCCAGCGAATCCCCACCAAATTTTTCATATGGTTATAACGTCAACCAAAAATGGGGTCTGAGACGATTCGAACCTCGGACCTCAAGGAAACCAACGCCAAATTAACCCTCTGCCAACCTGTTGGCCTAAAGGCCAATGTTGTTAAGTATGTTGGGCTTTAACCTTTTAAATCTGACTTTTTCCAGTTTCGGGAGGAGGCGCCAAGGTACAGTCGGGCATGCAAATTGAGACAAAGGTACAGGCATTTATTGCAGGCTACAAGCATGTGAACCGAGATGAGTTTTTGGATGGACCTAGAGGTGCCAGTGTCGGATTGAAGCGTGAAGACAATCATTTTTGGGTAATTCGACACCACGAATTCAATGGCGTTGTCAGTTTTCTGATTTGAGAAAATCTTTTGTAGGTCATTTCCAGAATGAGGTATACTTATGTATACTTCCAAACTATTTTGCTGAGTTAATGAAAAGGCCTACCCATTTGAGAGCAGGACCTAGAGACGTAGTCCATCCATGAACGAACTCTGTTATAAAGCTTTGTCTTTCATATTGATGCTTATGTCTCCTTCTTTATGAACTTTCTTCTTTATGGTACATTTTAATTTCTGCTCATTTAATGCAAATCTTTTATGAGTCATAATGATGAAAATATCTTGGATCATGTTGGTATCAGAGCAGTCATCTTTGACTTGAATTTTTAAGTGTGAATGCTTACTAGGGCCAAGCATAAGCAGGGTGAAGGAAAACTTAAAACTTTCAACCCATAGATTGGTCATGCATCTCGAAGGAAGAAAATGGATGAAGAGGACAAGCGTGATGAACAAGAGAAAAATTCCATTTGATCTTCTACCGCATGTCAGATATGATCGAGCGAATGTATGTATATTACGAGAAGAGGATGGAGAAGAAAGGGAAGAAGAAAGAATCCAAGGTTGACGAAAATGCTTCAGTGGATCAGGGAATTGGAGGAGACCCTCCTGAGCCCCCATCTCCATCATCGATTTCTAGCTTATGCAACATGATCTTGGTTATGACTCAGGTGACGAAGAAATTATCGCAGCAATTGGGATGCAAGGTAAAGATTCCTTTTATGCATGTTCAAGTTCTTTAAATAAATCACATGATGATGATAAAAGGAGAAGTGAACTATTCGACATAAGAGTTGTATCGAAACATATAAAAATAGACACATTATTTGATCCAGGTTCCCAAGTTAATTTAATATCGGAGACACTTGTTAAGAAATTGAAATTAACCACAAGACCTCACCATAAACCTTACCCTCTCGGTTGGGTATCTGATAAAGAAAAGTTAAATGTCACTAAGCAGTGTAGGTTGAGGTTTTCTATTGCTTCTAAGATGATAGATGAAGTGGATTTAGAGGTGGTTCCTTTGGATGTCTATGGTATTGTATTAGGGAGTCCCTATCTGTATGATAGTAAGGCTATCTTCTTTCAAAAGGAAAACAAATACCATCTTACAAAATATGGAGTGGAATACATCATTAAATCTCATGGCATAAAGGACAAATCAACACATGTTAGTTCAGGCCAAGTAAAAATAGCTATAAATACTAACAAGAATCTTGCACTCACAATTGTAAGAGCGGAATTCCCTAATAAGTCTAATGTTTATGATTCTCTTGATCCTTTACATAAGAATGGATTGTTTGAGATGATACAGGTCTTTCAGTGGGAAGGAAGGAAGCAGAAGGCCTTCAACACATTAAAGATCGACATCACACCAATGATAGTCTTACCTGGCCTTCGGCAATCATGCAAGATTGAGACCAGTGCGAGCATCAACGTCGTGAGGACAAACATGCTTTTTATATCTCCTAGTGTTACTTCTATTATTTTGAAGAATATTTCCTTAGCTCATATCAGGAATGTTGGATGGTATGATATTGATGAAATATTCAAAGATGTATGTGGGAGCTTCCCAAGTTTGCAGGTGAAGAAGTTTTGTTTGCAGGATAGCTTACTCCGCCATTTGAGTAAACCTTGCATTCCTTCCTACAGGGAAGTGCATGTAATTGAAGAAGCCTTCGCTTTGTTTGTAATTGGGCATTTGGGAATTATAGTGTATTTGCAAGGATGGAATTTTCCTCGAAGGAAAGAATTTGTAACTATGATTGTAAAGGAATGTGTGTTTTACTTTTGTAAGCCCACTACTAAAAGGTCAGGGTTGTACACACCACTTCCTATTTCCTCTTATCCTTGAGAAAAATTTTCAATGGATTTTGTAATGGGATTACCCATGTCTACTATGAGTCATGTCTACTTGTGTGTAGCAGTGGATAGGTTATGTGACAAGCAGGTTTCTCTTTTGTTCTCCCAGTATGTATGGGTCCATTTCAGGTTGTCCACGTTCATTATCTTCGATCAAGAGTCTCGATTGTTAGAAGAATATTGGACAAATTTGTGGCATCTCATGAACACCAAGATGGGGAGGAGCATTTCTTTCCATCCACGGGCTAACAAACAAACATAGGTGGTAAACAGTACAGCGGTTCAGTTGCTTCAAGGATACTACAGCCAACATCCTAAGTCATGTAATGATCAGTTACCCTATTTCTAGCCTCCATATAATCAAGTCATGTACTCTTCCACTCAGGGTTCACCAGTTGAGACTTGTCTTGGGTATCTACCTAAGATATTCTTGGACTTATTGTATGGGAAAGATGGCAAGGAGAGAGATGCATCCCTCAAGTTCATTCGAAGGATTCAACGGGTCAACCAAGTAGTCAAGGAGTATATGAAGGAAGATGTCATCCTAGATCGAATACTGTGGACCTCACGCAGGATGACATTACTTATATTCAAGTATGCCTAAAGGTCACATAGCCCAGCAATGCATGGTGGATCAAGAAGGAAAGAGTGAGGGAGAAATTCCCTCACTTATTCGTTGATTGATAAAGGCTTTTTGGGTCCAAAATATCTTAGTGGGAAGGCGTGATCCGAAAGGATCCGGGAGGATCTAGGAATGACCCAGAATTCTCAAGAGTATCCTAGGAGGCTCAGAATGGCCTTAGCAAATGGAAGAAGGGAAAAAAATCAAAGTCCTCAAAACTCAAAAAAAAAAATAGCACCATTGCGAAGAGCACATCGCAAGCTTTCCAATGGTATGAACGGTTCATCAAACGGAGTCTGGATAAAGAAGTTATGACCAGTCAAAGTTTGGTCAACTAGGTCAAGTCAACCAGGGGTCACATCAGCACCCATACTGCTGACGTCATTAGCTAACTATACATGGTGACATCAGCATGACACAATGCTGATGTCATCATGCCACATGGCATCACCACACATTGCCATGTGTCAGGTGGATCTGGCAATTTCGGGGTGCCAAATGGACCAATGAAATGTTTCCACATGGCACCCCTAGGTGATGCCACGTGGAACCACCCAGGGGCCACCACGTGGCCCATCAAAAGACTGACACTTGGTAGCTTCCGAAAGTGCCACATGGTCATGTGTGATTGGGACACTTGGAGACCAAACATGTATGACACGTGGACCTGTACGACGGTGACACATGGTAGGGTGACGTCGATTCCACATGGGCAGTTGACTATGTATCGGTCAGCCAATAGGAAGGTGCCACGTGGCACCCTCCATTTTCCCAATGAGGGATAGTATATGAACGGTCAAAAAATTTGACTCGCTGCTAGATCGGTCGACACCGAATCCAACGGCCAGATTTCGATAATGGTCTATATATATATATACGGTGGAGTCGGTCGGTGGTCGGTCTGGAAAACCACTGCCAAAGTTTGCATATGGTTATAACGTCAACCAAAAACGGGGTCCGGGAGGATTTGAACCCCGAACCTTCAGGAAACCAACGCCAAATTACCCTCCTCCAACCAGTTGGCCTAACGGCCTATGTTGTTAAGTCCGTTGGGATTTAACCTTTTAAAGCTGACTATTGCCAGTTCTGCGAGGAGGTACCAGGGTACGGCTGGGCATGCAAATCAATACAAAGGTACATGCATTTATTGCAGGTTGTAGGCATGCGAACTAAGATGAGTTTTTGGATGGACCGGGAGGTGCCAGTGTCGGATTGAAGAATGAAGACAGTCATTTTTGGGTTATTTCACGCCACGAATTCAATGGCATTGTCCATTTTCTAATCTGAGCAAAGTTTCTGCAGTTCATTTCTAGAATGAGGTATACTTATGTATTTTGCCAAATTCATTTGTTGAGTTAATGAAAAGGCCTACCCATTTGAGACTAGGACCCGGAGATGTAGTCCATCCATGGACGAACTCCATTATCAAGCTGTGTCTTTCAGATTGATGCTTTTGTCTCCTTCTTTCTAAGCTTTCTTCTTTATGGTGTATTTTAATTTCTGCTCATTTAATGCAATTCTTTTATGAGTCATAATGATGAAAAGATCCCAGATCAAAAAATATATCAAGCACAAAATAATCCTGAGCCTGGAAAATCACTACAACATAACCAAACATAGAACCAAATATCATAAAGGTGGGAAGGAGGAAGGAAATCATGTCGAGATGTGTCTCCACAAGCTTTCTCAACCCACCTATGAATAGGGATGTGATAAGAAGAAGGCTCATAAGGTTGGTTCAAGAGATTTAGAGAGTGGTTATCTTGGCTTTCATCACTTCCCTAGGTTTGAGACGAAATCATAATAAATCTGAAAGAGACCCAATGATTACCCAAGGAGGAAATGGTTGAAGATTGGGACATGGGTATAGATCTCAAGAAAAAAATATTCTCCCAACATAGGTGTAACACCCTGTTTCCCCCAATTTTTAATTAATCATAAAATAGAAATTACCATGCTAATGCATGAGGAAAATGTAAATATATTACTGTTCAGTTGCCAATAACTGACTGCAGGGGTGAAGCCTTGAAAGTACTGGCCATGATATCGCTAGAGAAAGAATGTGAAAACGATACAAGAGGGTTCATATGTCAAATAACCCCAAATCTCCCTTGATAAGGATGACCAACCTCCTTCGAATCCCAAGGAAAGGAAATCAGTCAATGAAGAAAGGACCGGTGGTTGAATCACCAACCACCCCCATGAATGGAAACATGGGTTGTCAGTCCGAAGTACCATAGGGACCTGCAGACCTGAGCTTCCTTCTAACAGAAGGAACCGGATAGGTCGGCAAAACCCTCCTAGGTAAGAGGGACACACACACAGGAGAGAGGGAGACACCAGACGAGGGTGGAAGCTCGCAAGGGAGAGGCATGAAGCTCTCCAATGAATCATGAACAGAAGGCCATGAGCTTGATGCCGAAGAGCATCTGAGAAACCTCACCGAGGCCACAACCGAGTGAGAAAGCTCTGAGTTACAGAGAACAGGACCCAATCAGAAGCGGAAATGGAGGAAGAACCCTCAAGAAGTGTGAGAATTCCCTGGTGATATCATGGCTTGGCACGAGGGTGGTCAGAGCTCTAAGAATAAATGCCTCTGTTCCTATGGTCAGGTGGAAGTACGAACACCCACAGTCAGTTGGTTGGTGGAATCCTGTAATAGATAAGTGATTTCTTACCCTATGTAATTTATCTGTAACTGTGTATGAATTGGCTACACTGGGTACGTTGCAGGAATCGAGCATATTTCTTAATGGATATACTGTGTCCCCCCCTTATTTATATTTGATTGTATAATTTGACCAGTAAGACAGCATATGGTTAGGATAGGTTTTATACACGTAAAATACTTGTGTTTTATGGTGGCATAAGCCCGAGTCACGAACTGTGCGTTCGTCGACCGTGGACACAGTTTCATGTACGCATGTAAAACTTCCTAATCCTTTTGAGTCCCTTGGAGGATGAAGTCTGTTAAGCTCGGGATGGATAGCATTTTCAGAATGCAAGTGAGGCCCAAAACCATCAGGGCTCGCAGAGGAAGCAAAGGCCAAGGCCTTTGAGACTTTGAAATCTTCCAAGGAAAAGGAAGAAAGCATGAGATCAGGGAGGAGCTATAGCTACCGTCAGATCTTGCATGGATATTTGATAGCCATCGAATCCAAGAGAAGTTGCATGAGGTTTAACCCTCGCATACGCAAAGGTGAGGACTCGTCAAAGTCCCGAAAAGATCAGGACCGTCCATTTCAGAGGACACGTGGCAAAGATCCGAACCCATTGGGGTTTTGGATACCGGAAGGTTGAAGGAATAGAATTGTGGAGTTGCTGCATCGCACATTCCTGGTTCGTGAAATCCTGATACAGGAGAGGAGCCATTGGATTCTGGTATTTTGGCTATTCGGAGTTCAGGACGTAGAGGAGGTTGTGGTCTTGGTACCGAGAGTTTCAAACTCCCAGTACGCGAAACAGCGAAAGTATTAGGACTGTCCATTTTAGAGGACACATGGCAGAGATCCGAACCCATCGGGGTTTCGGATACCGATAGGTTGAATTACCAAGAGTTTGGTCATGGTGGATTCACGAAATCGCAAATCCCGAAGTCCCGAAAGGTGCACGCGGTTGAGGTTTCAGGGAAATCCCCGAAAGGAGATTTCGGCAATTCGGTTACCGGGAAAACAAGAGGTAAGAGTTCTAAACTCTTGACCCATAAAACCCCGAAAGGATCTGATTCGTTGGATCAGGAGAGGCTTTAAGCCGTTGATCTCACTCAGGAGAAGGAGGACCAAAATTTCAGGATTTCGGAAGTTCCAAGGAAAAGGAACCGGGGCACTTTGCGTTGAAACTCCCGAAGTTGTGTAACGCGGCGTATTGTTGGAGTGGGGCTGTAGTCTCAAGATTTTGGAACTTCAGCATTTCAGGGTTTGCAGATGCCTAGTTTGGTTGACCTGTGGCCATAACCAATGATCACATGGAGGTGGACAAGGGAGGAACTAGCCTGCGCCAGGCCCCCGTAGGATTTTGAGGATTCTATCCCGTGAAGAAGGGCGAAAATTTTACTATGCCGTAGTGGGTGTGTGACAAATTGGTATCAGAGCATGGTTACAACACTTGGCATGCTTGGGCTCATGTACAAGTCGTGTAAGGAGATGTTGTTATCTTCATTTCCCCTTTAAGGAGAAGGACTACAGAATGGAACTGTAATTTGGGAATTTCTTTAACCCCTCTATTAAAATGGTAACTACTCTTATAAGAGTAAGGATGCACTGATCAAAACTACTGATAAGACCTGAGTGTGAATAACAGAGGTGGAATAAATTGTGCTATGGAGCTGCACGAGCTAGAAAAAGGACATGAACTGAGTTGTTATGTTACAAGTGTGACGATGGCTACCTACTAAAGCAGGTAGAGTCTCTTGCAATTGAGATGGCTGGTTAGGTAAGAATTAAGATCCAAATGAAGAACTCCTTCATGATTTGGGAAATCTGGTAAGGACTGGTAGGATCCTTAGAAATGTATAATTACTGCATTATTAAAAGACTAAACCATGAGCATATAACTCCTCATGATTGAGAGGACTGATGAAAATATGTAGGGTCAGATTACCTGACCTATAATGGTTAGAATCGACAACAAGGATAATCTGTTTAAGCAAGATTAAGAGGAGTCCTTTGGGACTGTTGCTAATTCCCAAGAGTGACCCTTGTTGGTTGTTCCCATAAAGAGAGGGTAACGTCCATATGAGTTTTGACTAAGATATTAGTCATGTAAGTAACTTAAAAGATCAGAAGAGATAGCGGGGAAATTTGGTATGCCGAACATGCATATAGAATCAAGCTTGTATTAAAGTTTGAAAAATCTGTAGGTTGAGCGCGGAGTATACCAGGAGGAGTAGTGGCTTTAAGTCTTGAGAGGAAACACTTAGAAAAAGTTTCGAAGTTTCGAAGAGTTGAAGCGTTCAAAGGTGAAGCGCAGAAAACTCAAGTTCGAAGAAAGAGCAAGTATGAAGGATTGAGCGGGAGAAATCCTTCAGAAAAGAATTTTGAAGATTGGATAGGATCGAGAGTCAAGATCCATTCTGAAAGAACCAAAATGCTTCGAGTTTTTCGATCTCAGAGAAGTAGCGCACTGGTTAGTTGCGAGGAGATACCGAAATTTCGCCAAACCTAAAGGCTTGGAAGAAGCAATGAGAAATTCGCGAAAAGATCATAGTCGTTGATTAAGGAGCGATCTGGACAATTGATCGTCCAAAGAGAATTTCGCAGTTTTGGGGATCAAAGGATTCAAGGTTCTTCATAATGGAAGCCCCAAAGTCACGAAATCGTGACATAATCATAACCGTTGGGTGGGGAGTCGTTGGTGACCGTTGATCTGATCTGAAATTTCAACATTTCAGGTATCGAGAGTCTGAACGGATGGTGGAATTCTCGGAGGAAGGAATTCTGAAATTCCATGAACCATTAGATCTAGTTGATTAGTGGAGAAGATAAGGTTGATAACCTCTCATCACTCACAAGCTCAGGAGGAACAGTATCTGTTAGATTGGAATCAACGAGAGTCGTTGATCTAGAGCTTCAAGGTTTCATCTATTGGGAAAATAGAAGCGTAGACTTTCCAAAGTTGTGCCAGGTAAATCACCGATTCAATCAAGGTCGTTGGTTAGCAGATGACCTAAACCGTAGATCCGGTGTAATTGGATCTTTGGGAGTTGGAGGTTTAGAAGTCAACGGGTAGAGTTTTGAGGACTCACATGTCACGAAATCCCGACATCCAACCTGAGCCGTTGGATCGAGATAGGCGGTGGATCGTTGATCTAATGCATACACGTTTCATAGATTTGAAAGTGGGAGTTAAGGAGTGAAGACTCCGCCAGAATCCTGAAAGGTAGAAATCCAGGATTTGATCAGGACCGTTGATTGCCAGAGAGATCTGGGTCGTGGGATCCAGGTTGTCGAACCCTCGTGGATCAGAAGTTTTGGGAAACGATGGGGCATTGTCTGTAGATTCGTCGAAACGCGGGATCCCGATGCGTGTCTGGGAGTTAACCCCAGGTTCCGAGCAAAGGGTCATGTGAATAAAAGAGCCGAGAAAACCTTAGCTTCGGTCTTTCGGGTTTTCAGATTTCAGGGATCGAGGAACCAGAGTTCCTTGCAACAGGAATCCCAAAATCGCGAAATGTGAAGCGCATTTTTGTTCGGATCGTGGTCATCATCGGTGGTCGCGTGAGGAGAAGGAATGAACTAGCATGATGAATACTTAGTTGTGTTCAAGTGTACTTGAGTGCATGAGTTTAATGCATTATGAAGCTTCATAATAGGAAGCCTAATATTAATACCGATAAGGTATGAATGATATTAAACGTGCAAGTAATACACATGTATGGTGTAAGAGTATAAGTATATTAGAGGCCCAATATGATTTCCCTGATGAGTGAAATGTGAAGCAAGTATTACTCTTGTCCAGATTAAATGAATACTATGGAGGCATAGCTGACTCCATTCTAGGGAATCATGAAAGTTCTGTTCCAAATAATAGCCTGAGGGGAATGTGTTTCATTTCCTCAGGAAGTACCAATATAATTAGATGAAAGGGTAAATGAGCAAAGATTCTCTCTTGTCATAATAAGAGACAAATGATTATGCCTTTGAGCATCACATGAGAAGGATTGTGAATGAATCTAAATTGATTGATCTTAACAGTAAAGGTGCAGGTGGGTTGTAAAATATACCTATGGCAACTGCACACATGCTTACGATTATGAGTATAGCTAAGTACATCATGGATGTAAGTTAGAAAAAACCTAGAACATGTGTTGGTGCATAATCTGGAATACATACCAGAAAGGTATGTCTATGTCCCTTAAAGAATGCTTATTAACAAGCTGAAGCTAATTCGAGCTTGAGGCCATCACAGATAGTGATGAATATGCAACAAGGGAGTTGCATGCCGAATGAGTTCCCAGTGGAGGAATTGTGTAAGGAATTTGTCAGAAGAACAAAGTCACAACCCTGATAATTGTTGAAGGTTGGGCAATGGGCTGCAAGGCCTGTCCATATATAAGAATCATGGATTACATTTTGAAAGAATCATGTAATTAATAGAAGACTAACAACTGAATATTGACCATTCTGATAACCAAATGGAAGTGTGTAGGATGCACATGTTCATGATTCATTATGAGCAAAGAGTTGTTATTAAAGCATGTTGTAGTATCCCAAAAAGGGTTAGGGTGAGGCCTAACCAAGGCTGCTCAAAAAAAAAAAAAAAAAGCAGTTGTGGAAACCGGTATAGTTGGTAAGAGGCAAGTAAATTTCCTGAGTATGATTAAATGAATAAACAAGTATGTTTAATTGATAAGGCTTGGTTGAAGCTGTGATTAAGGAAAGGCAGTGAGACCTTAGAGATAACTCGACTGGCTGAAAAATCCCCAGGCGATGTAGAAAGAATTTGAAGAAGGGGAGAGGCCTCAATTCTTTCCTTGTTGTGCATTATGTTTCCTATGGGTTGAGAAAGCTAGTACATTGATGAACGAAAATGTGGTGACACCATAGTAATGATGGTCGTAATACTATGAAAACAGTTTAGAACTATTGTATTGCACTTATGGAAACATTTGAGGATGTTTATGAATTCGAATGTTATGATACATGCATTTGGTTTAATATTATGACTAATGTAATTGTGTCTATGATGATGCATGTTGTGTATAGAAATAAATTGAAGCTATTGAGGAAGAAAATTTTCAATGATGGGCAACCTCAAACAGAGAATGACCAGGAGAAGGCTATGAGTGAAAGATTGTTGATAGGGCTGTAAAAGCCCCCATATAGCCCTAGTGATGAGGTAAAAATAAGAAAGAGGGTGTTGGCAGCCAAGAACCGGTCATAAAGTGTGACGAACTTAAAAAACAATGCAAGAATGCATTGGGTATGAATGTGGCCATGGATGTTGGCACAATTGTTAAAACCCCTTTTAAATGTTGAATTACGTTTTGAAAAGTTTGGTATGTTGAGATGAAACTAACAATTGTTTGGTTGTGTAAAGAATGAATTGCAAGAAGCAAAGAGTCTTGGATATGGCAGTATTGTAAGTCCATAAGAAAGACTGATTGCCTGTTGAGCTAGACTGCAAGGAATGGTATTCCCCTTTTTAGAAAGTAATTTAATTGTTAAGTATGCACAATTCTGAAATTGTTCTGACGATGTTGTAAAGGTGCAATAAAATGTATATGCATGGAAAAGCTAACAAGTTGTTTGGCCGATTGAAGTTGAAAGTGCAGGAAGCAAAGGGGTCTTAGATATGGCAGCATGGTAAGCCCATAAGGAAGGCCAATTGCTTGTTGAGCCAAACCGTTATGGGAAGGAAAGTCCCATAATTATGAATCCGGTTCCTGTGCGGAACAAATATGAAAAAAAATCGTGAGATTGGAAAATCTGTGGGTGACAGATTTGCAACAACATTCTGAGAGTTAAAATTTATAATGATGTCTCATGAATTTTATATACCTGTGATACAGGTGAGAAGAAAAGACATGTCCAGAAAGGAACGGATGAAGGCTGTCAATGTTGAAGATGATGAAAAAGGGATACTGTCGAACCATGAGAACCCCATGATAAGTCATGATCACCTTAAATAAATTATGTTGAGGTAACACAAGCCGGAGGGATGCCTCAGCAGAGCAAGTCTGAGGGACGCTTTGACTGTAAGACTCGATAGAGTCTCTAAGATTTTCTTGTGCGAGAAAACCTCGGCAGGGCAAGATGGATCGCCCGAGGGAATGTATAACAGTGAAGGGGATGCCTAAGCCTAGGCCTAGAGGATGAGTGACCGCAAGGAAGAGGAGACCTTAATAATTCTTGTAAACTATTGGGATCATGCACACAGTGGGTAGTTTCCCGTGCGAAAAAACCTTGGAAAGGAAGATGAAATCATGATTGCTCTTGTGAACTATTGAATTGGAATCATGCACCCAATGGGTACGTCAAGGAAAGCGATGAGCATGGATAACAAAACTACCATGTGGATACAGATTCACAAACTGCACAGATAAGTATTGTGCTAAGATTATGAAATTTTCATTTTGAATTTTGAACAACAGTAAGATGTTTTCGCACGAAATTATGATTAATGTGCTTGTTGTCCAAGAATTATTGAAGGCAGATGATGAAGACTCGGATCTTGAAAAAGAACCTGACTGGGGATGAAGGTCAAGACTTCTGAAGTGGCCGAATGAGAAAGGCATGACAGGTGTTTTGAGAAATAACACCAAGGACGGTGTTCCTTTAAGGGGGAGGGAATTGTAACACACTGTTTCCCCCAATTTGTAATTAATCATAAAATAGAAATTACCATGTTAATGCATGAGGAAAATGTAAATGTATTACTGTTGAGTTGCCAATAACTCACTGCGGGGGTGAAGCCTTGAAAGTACTGGCCATGATATCACTAGAGAAAGAATGTGAAAACTACACAAGAGGGTTCATATGTCAAATAACCCCAAATCTCCCTTGATAAGGATGACCAACCTCCTTCGAATCCCAAGGAAAGGAAATCAGTCAATGAAGAAAGGATCAGTGGTTGAATCACCAACCACCCACATGAATGGAAACATGGGTTTTCAGTCTGAAGTACCACAGGGACCTGTAGACCTGAGCTTCCTTCTGACAGAAGGAATCGGATAGGTCGGCAAAACCCTCCTAGGTAAGAGGGACACACACACGGGAGAGAGGGAGACACCAGACGAGGGTGGAAGCTCGCAAGGGAGAGGCACGAAGCTCTCCAGTGAATCACGAACAGAAGGTCGTGAGCTTGATGGCGAAGAGCATATGAGAAAACTCATTGAGGCCACAACCAAGTGAGAAAGCTCCAAGTTACATAGAACAGGACCCAATCAGAAGCAGAAATGGAGGAAGAACCCTTAAGAAGTGTGAGAATTCCCTGGTGATATCATGGCTTGGCACGGGGGTGGCCAGAGCGCTAAGAATGAATGCCTCTGTGCCTATGGTTGGGTGGAAGGATGAACACCCACAGTCAGTTGGTTGGCGGCAACCTGTAATAGATAAGTGATTTCTTACCCTATGTAATTTATCTGTAACTGTGTTTGAATTGGCTACACTGGGTACGTTGCAGGAATCGGGCATATTCTTAATGGATATACTGTATTCCCCCCCTTATTTATGTTTGATTGTATAATTAGACCAGTAAGAAAGCATATGGTTAGGATAGGTTTTATACACGTAAAATACTTGTGTTTTATGGTGGCATAAGCCTGAGTCATGAACTGTGCGTTCGTCGACCGTGGACACAGTTTCATGTATGCATGTAAAACTTCCTAATCCTTTTGAGTCCCTTGGAGGACAAAGTCTGTTAAGCTCGGGATGGATAGCGTTTTCAGAATGCAAGCGAGGCCCAAAACAATCAGGGCTCGCAGAGGAAGCAAAGGCCGAGGCCTTTGAGACTTTGAAATCTTCCAAGGAAAAGGAAGAAAGCGTGAGCTCAGGGAGAAGCTACAGCTATCGTCCAATCTTGTGTGGATAGTCGATATCCATCGGATCTAGGAGAAGCTGCATGAGGTTTAACCCTCGCATACGCAGAGGTGAGGACTCGTCAAAGTCCTGAAAATATCAGGACCATCCATTTCAGAGGACACGTGGCAGAGATCCGAACCCATTGAGGTTTTGGATACCAGAAGGTTGAAGGAATAGAATCGTGGAGTCGCTGCATTGCGAATTCCCGGTTCACGAAATCTTGATACAGGAGAGGAGCCATTAGATTTTGGTATTTCATCTATTCAAAGTTCGGGACGTAGAGGAGGTTGTGGTCTTGGTACCGAGAGTTTCAAACTCCCGGTACGCGAAACAGCGAAAGCATCGGGACTGTCCATTTCAGAGGACACGTGGCAGAGATCCAAACCCATCGGGATTTCAGATACCGAGAGGTTGAAGGACCAAGATTTTGGTCGCAGTAGATTCACGAAATCACAAATCCCGAAGTCCCAAAAGGTGCACACGGTTGAGGTTTCGAGGAAATCCCCGAAAGGATATTTCAGTAATTTGGTTACCGGGAAAACAAGAGGTAAGAGTTCTGAACTCTTGACCCATAAAACCCCGAAAGGATCTGAGTTGTTGGATTAGGAGAGGATTTGAATCATTGATCTCGCTCAAGAGAAGGAGGACTGGAATTTTAGGATTTTGGAAGTTTCGAGGACAAGGAACCAGGGCGCTTTGCGTTGAAACTCCCGAAGTCACGAAACGCGACGTATTGTTGGAGTGGGGATGTAGTCTCAAGATTTCATAACTTCGGCATTTTGGGGTTTGCAGACGCCTAGTTTGGTTGGCCTGTGGCCATAACCAACGATCACATGGAGGTGGACAAGGGAGGAACTAGCCTGCGCCAGGCCCCCGTAGGATTTCGGGGATTCTATCCCGTGAAGAAGGGAGAAAATTTTATTATGCCGTAGTGGGTGTGTGACAATAGGGCTTGTTTATCTTCTATGTGTGATTGAAAATTAAAATTCCTACAACAAACCATAGGTTGAAAACAACTTTTCCCAATAGATAAGTCATCATCAAAAAGATAATTCCCAATTGTATCTTCAATGAAATAGAAAGATGAGTAAAAAGAAGGTTGGGAATATCCACTGTTAGATTCTTGTGATGTTGGGTGAATCATTCCCTCATAATAATGTTCATTGAAATCCGAGCACAAATGTGGTTGAAAATTTTCTTCGTAGAATAAATCCAAGTGCTCAAAAGAATACGTATCAAAACTTATAGGAAATGGCTAGAAGTCATCATGAGAATGGTGCAGTGGATCACTCTTAAATGGTTGAAACAAATATGTGAACATTTCATCTTCACATTTCCAAGAACACAAATCAACAATGATCATAGATGTATATTCCAGAGATGACAAACTTGCATCCTTGATTCTAGAGCCATTATTGTCATCATAAATGGGATTTCCATCAAAATGAAAGAAATCATTATCCCATCTATGTCTTCTAATGCATATAAAATCAGCATGCTCTTCATTAGATGAATCTACTACATCCAAGGGTTCCTCCAAGAATTCTTCATTTTCTAAGTCATGAAAAGATGCATCATAAGAATCAAGGGCTTGAAAAAGAGCACAACTTACCTCATTCTAGTCTTCATGTGAAGGAGAGAGGGAAGCTTGGGTGACTTCATCTTCATTAAATGGAGGAATAAATACCAATGTCTTGTCTTCATGAGGGCCTCCTTCATGGATTGGGTATTCAACATGATGTTCTTCATCAAAGTGTTCTTCTTCAATATATTCATAAGGAAGCTCATGATCTACTTCATGTTCTTGGTAACTCTCATCATGAATATCTTCTTCAAGCTATATTTCATCAATTGAGTCTTCATTTTCTTTAATGGGATCATGAGGTGATTTTTTCTCCTCTTCGAGGATTTGGTAACCTTATTCATGAATTTCCTCTTTGGGTTCTCGTTCCTCACTAATTCTTCATATTCTTCAACAGGTGGAGAAAATATTAAAGACTCGTCTTCATGCATATGAGTATCCTCAACGGGGTCTTCTTCATGGCCTTGTCCTTGAGCATGGTACGCTTCCCTAAGGTATTCTTCAATAATGTCAGAGAATAATCCTTCTTCTTTAATGGCTGATGTGATCTCCTGAAGAGTGTTTTCATATGTCTAAAACACTGGACTCAAATGCTCAAGAAATTTGTTAATGAGATCTGTGAAAGAATATATACTCCTTAGTTTGCAACAATCCTTGAACCAGTCTCATAATTTTCTCGGCAGGGAATATAAAAACAATTTTATTTGTATATCCTCGTGTATCACCTCTACTTCCCATATGTATTTCAACAACTTTACAAGATGAGTAACGACCAAAGATCGATCACCCTCATCTTTTCGATAATTTTACGACCATTTCACATCAAACTTATTTGGGTATGCGTGAATGTTTTCAAAATCAATAGAAGGATACATTCTATGATAATCCTAAGGTTCCATGATTCCATCACTTTATAATGTTATAATATCTTTGAATAGGATGACACCTTCCTATACCAGTGGAGTCGTCACGTGAGCTCTCTAGACAAGGCTCATCAACATGTGGGAAAGGAAGAAAGTTCTTCTTCAATGGAGTCATTAGGTAAGCTATAGGAGTAAGGCTTTGGAGTAAGCTTACCAAGAAAGTGTCATAAGGAATGACTCGATTCTCCCCCACAGTGGTGCCAAAATGTTATCATGGGATTTATACTTATGCAAATCCCTTCACAAGATGCCAATCTTATGTAACAACTAGAAGTACTTGTCATTGTCACCTCAGCAATTACTTCCCTAATTTTAGTGAAGGAAAGAGATACAACACAAGGGATGTTTCCCTAATGACATCAAGGGATCCTATAGCAAGATAGAGGCAAGTCTGTGTCCCCCTATCTTGGTCACTCAATGAAATAGGCTAGGTCTAGGAAAGTAGGAAGGGTGGGATTAGTTGTAAAAGGTAATTGGTTGACGTGTATGAAACAATAAGTATTCCAATGCATAAAATGGTTAATTACCAAGTCAATTCAACGACTAATCACCTCTAGAAACTAGATATCAAGTAAAACTAATTGTAGTAGTAAACAAGTGTATATTAGCAAAGTATAATTTGCAACAACAACAAGAAATCAACCAAGGAAAAGTAGCAATTGTATCTTAGAAATAAGCCTTCAATGAGTAGATCAACATCCAGTCATCAACAAATATTTATAATCTGATTTTATCCCAATATTAAGTAAGTTAATAACAATTATTCCAGCCCTAATGGTTGTAGCAAACCTTCAACGACAATAAATTCACTTTTTTTCCTAAGCGTTGGGTCATAATTAATGTGGAAATGAGGTTAGGGATTTGGTTATCAAGTAGCTTTGAGAGAAAGAGAGTTTGTATGAGTTTTGTAAACATTTGTAGACAAGAGACTAGTGTCGTTTCCTTCTTAGGGAAAATGGAGTCGATGCAACACATCAAGGGGAGGCTAATCACAAGAGAAAAGATTAATGTTTAAACCCTAGGGTTATCCTCTCATAAACCTATGTCAAACCTCAAAAGAAAAGCCTCTAGATTTTGTCCTCTCATAAACCCTAGATACCTTCCCACTTCTTCTAATGCTTCTAGCAAAGAAAATGGATGGAAACTAGGTTTTAAACCCTAGAGGGGTAGCCACTCCTAATTCATAGAACTAAACCTTAGCCAAGATAAACCTTAAAGGGATAGTCACTCCTAACCCTTAAGGAAAATATTGAATGCTTCAACAAAGTCAAGGTAAATACAACAAGGGAAGGGGATAAACTCTCTTGATCCTTCCTTAAGGTTTCAAGATCATTCAAGGGAGATAATGACAACATGCAACTATTACCTCTCTAACAGATCGTTCACCAAAATTTACCAAGAAATATAAAATGCACATAAGAAAACACTTACTATTCAAGGCATATAGCATGAAGAAACTCTAGTTCATGAAAAATCCACCATTGACAAGAGAAAGCATCCATCCAAGTCACTCCAAAGGTGTGCATAAGACATCCATAGCAAGAATAAAATAGAAGAAGACAAGTAGTAGTGATCTCACAAGTGAGTGAGTTGTGTTTGATCCAAATGAGAACTAGCCTCATTTATATGAGGTAACCTTGGTGCATATGTCCACATAATGATGTAAAAAAACAACAATCCATGACACAATTGGGGCCAACCCCTCAAATAGCCTCTAACAATGAATAATCATGTTAATACACCATCATAATTCCCTCCTAAGTCATATGTCTGGTGATGTCATGCTCCAACGGCGTGTGTGAAGCCTCCAAAGGCCATGTCTCATCATCCAATAGGTGATAGCAAGGTGAAAAGGTGTGTCTCCTCATCAAGGTTCATGCAAGCCATCAAATGGTTCCCCAATGGAAAGAAATCTCATCATCATTAATCAAACCCTAGTGCATGATGTCATCATAAAGGAACTCAATGTCCAAGGTTGGAAAGCTAGCGTCCAAGCTGAAATGATCATGTGTCACCTCTCTTAGTAGTGCACAAGCATAACCAAGTGCAATTTCCCCCATCAAATGTTGAATAAGGTGTTGGGTGCACTATATAAAGTGTGGGGTGTATTGTATAAGGTGTGGGATTTATGCCCATCTACCAACCATCATCACCATATATGTCAAATGAGAGCTCATATGTCCATCGTCCAAGGTCCAGGAGGTATGAGAGGATGTATATGAATTAGGACAACCACCAATTGACCCAATGCTCAGCATCACCCATGTTGTATCCCATAAAAAATCCACAATGTCCTAGGTGAAAGCAAACAGACATCCTCCAAAGAGCATGTTGAGTGCACCCAAGCCAGTCAAAACCATGGAATTAAGTAAAACCAACAATCACAAGGGGAAATAGTCCTAAAAATCATATAAAGTGGGCCATCACTAAATACAAAATCCAAGTGAACAACTCTCACTGGGTATCTCCTTCAAACTTCACACAAGCTCAATACTTTATGCAATTTAGCAAGTTTAGGTATCAGAGGACCATCAAAGGAACCTATTATGTGTGCCAGTACCCAAGTAAAGATATATTTCCCAAGAGAACTATTGATCCTTAAATTTTCTAAGCCCTTGTAAAGTCTTTCTTGTATATTTGTTTCCATACTTAGAAAAAATTTCACTTTGTCACGAGTCAACAACATTTATTTTCTTTAGATCCAAAACTCTGTGGTCTCCAAATTGCACCCTCTTGTTCTGTTGCCCTCATTTTGCACCTATTCTTAGATTTTTTTCTTGAAATGCTTCATCGCGGGTCTAAAGGAGTTCTTTGATTCACTCACTATTACCGTAACCCTTAGGTCCAAACGATCCTCCATACTTAGTCTATTTTTCAAGTTTTCATTGTGGGTCTACATCATTTCAGTTACGCTCCACTTAACTTGATCCTCTACATTTGACCTATTCACTTTCGTACTTAGTCAAAATATTAAAACTCTACCGCGGGTCCATGGGTTCACATTGATTTCATTTTTTGTTTCACATACCCCTGATCTCTATTGAGTTCTCATACTTAGTTGTTTTTATGAGTTTTCACCGCGGGTTCACGATCACTCCATCTTTTCTTCACATACCTTCGATCCTCCACCGCCCTGTTGTAAATATTCGTCTAATATTGCCACATTCTCCAATTAACATTTAATGTGAATCTCACAAAGATAACAAATGGTTAAGTATCAAAGGTCGTAATTAATGGCGACGTTCTTGAGACTCTCCTCCATTAATTTCAAGATTGTTTTGTATTAATAGCTCTTTAAACCAAAGGCTCTGAAGTATTGTATAATAAATAGGATTACCTTGATAACAACATTTTGGAAAAGGAATTGTACAATAGTTCGCCAACTTCATTTAGCATGACAACCAGAAGGAGAGAGCAGTTCTATGAGGATACCATAAACTTAATTGGACAAGAAGACCAGAAATTCTAGTGGTCAAGAGACTATAGATATTATTTGAGATTGCCACTTTCGGAGAGAAATATTAATCAGATTTGGACATCCATGATTGCTACAACAGCTTGTGTTCCAAAGGTATTCGAATGCAAAGAATTAATTTCCTAGTGTATAGATAAGTTTAATAAGAACCAACAACTAATTCAACTTCTCAGGGAATCCCCAATTTCTTTAAGTCCTTATGTCTTTAAAAGAATGCTTAGACTTCCAGAGCTAGAAATTACCTTCAAGGGGGACGAAGCTAAAAAAATCTTCAATGCGATAAATGGTGGATTCGAACTCTTGCTAGAATATCTAGAAGATCTGGCCATGATGTCAGAAGACCTATCAGCTATACATGTTAATTTTCTAAGGAACCCCTATCATAAAATGGTGTGGTTGTTCACCAGGGTGGTTGGACAATAATCCATTGCTATTGGTCCTCATCTGGTTCTATACATCCTATATTTCTCCATTCATGAAAAAGAAGTTTACGATTGGGCAAATATTATTTCTGATGAACTCTCTTTTCAACTGGCAATTTTCAAAAAGAGTAAGAAATTTTATATGTCCTCATATTTAATATTTGTTATCATGTATTGTCACATTTTTAAAGGGTTGTGTTTATCCAAACACATCAACTGGAAATTTGACCCAGTTCAGACATGATACCCTGCCTTATGGACATAAAAGGCCATGTACCATTCTTATGAAGTGCATAATTCATTTGTTTCTCCTTTTAAGAAGCTCGTTTTTGGACTAAGTACTTCAAGATTGTCTTTAGAAGCAACAACATTTCTAGATAAAAGAAGAAGTTTTGAAATAGTCGAACATTTTAGCGTCATCAAGGTTTATTGTTCCAAAGAGAATCCCTCACACCTTCAATATTATGTATTAGATAAGATGTTTGTAGTAGAAGTGTGCAGACAATATAGATTATGGGCTCATTTCTTCCTTGAGAAAAGAAAAAGGCAACTTATCCCTTTGCCTTGGAATATTGGAGAAATAGTATTGAAAAGTATTACTAGCATCAATGAATTTTCGGTTCAATTCGACCAATTCAATTTAAAGCTAGAAAATGAAGTTAAAGGGTTTGACCCTAATCAGATGTTCATGAATTATATGATTTATGTGGGTTACAAAGTTGCATTTGCAAATACATTTTTATTTGGAGAGGAGGAAGGGGATAGACAGAATCCTCAGGCAATTCCTATTGAAATAAATCAAGAAGATATTGAAACTGTGGTTAGCACCACTGAACAACATCGACAGCATGGAAAAGTTGTAAATTAAAGGAGGAAAATTTCGATGATGGAGGTGACCATAATCCTCCTAAAGGAAGTCTTGAAAGAACCCATAAGATTCTAGTAACCAATAAAATAAAAAGGAAGATAAATCAGAAAGGAACAAATGAGGTTGAACCTGAAGATGAAATCACTCTTGAAGACATGGACCTTGTGTTGGGTCTGTGTTATATTCTTTGCACGACTAGCCCTAGTGTCTGCTACGTTGCATTGGGCATGTAGGGGGGTTTGAGGGGGAGGTGTTATGGCCCCCCTTCAGGGGTTGTAGGGGGCCGATAGCCCCCCCTGCACGGGGGTTTAGGGGCAGCGCCCCCGAGAAAAAACAAATTGCCTCATTTTTCGTGTCACCTTGATTTTCATGTCCATTGTTAGGCGGTTTTTCGACAAATGGGTTTTCCCAATGGTTTTCTATTTCCAGTTAAGGAATTAGGGTTGCTGACTAATCGAGCTCATTGGGTTAGAGTTTTGGATGTTGCTTGCTCCTATATGTATATTGTATTGTAAACATTGTATCACAATAAATAAATATATATATATATATATATATAATATGTTGGTTTTCCCGGTTTGGTTTTCTAAGGGAAAAATCTTTGTGTAATGTGTGTATTTTCCATTGTATCTTTTTCGTTCTTTTATTGAAAATTTGTTTGCAATAAAATATTGTACAAGGTTAAAAATCTACATTTGGTATCAAAGCTTTGTTGGTTTCAAGGGGGATGCCTTTGTGGTCAAGGGTTTGGCTCAGGACTGTGATAAGTCTTGTTATAGTGGGAGATATGTGGTATTGATTTTTCAGGTGAAAAGAAATGGAAATTAGTTTGAAAATGGATATCGAGAAGTTTAATGGGCAAAGTTTTGAGCTGTGGAAGCTCAAGGTGGAAAATCTGTTGGTGGACAGAGATTAGTGGATCGTGGTGGATATAAGTACTACACCTACAAGAACTTCAGCAGATGACTCTAAAAATTTGGATCAGAAGGCGAAGAGCACAATCTGACTTTGTCTCTCAGATTCAGTATTACTGAATGTGTCGGAGGAAGCTACAGCCAAAGATTTATAGGATAAGTTGGGGAAGTTGTATCAGTCTAAGTACTTAGTAAATAAATTATTCCTGAGAAAGAAGTTGTATAACCTAAGGATAAGATATGGAGACTCAGTGGTAGATCATTTGAATGGCTTCAATACTGTGGTAAGTCAGTTAGTATATGTTGAGATTAAACTTTTAGATGAAGATAAGTGTATTAGTTTACTATTCTCTTTACCAAACTCGTGGGATAGTCTGGTTGTGGCCATAGGTAGTAATATAACTTCCTTGAAGTTTGATGAAGTGGTCTCATCCTTATTCTCGAAGGAGATGAGATGAAAGAATGTGGAAGGACAGAGCACAGATGCATTATTTGCAAGAGGATGCCCACAGGAAACAAATAAATCCAAGTCCTCAAGTGGGAGATATAAGTCTAAGGGAAGATCTAGTTCTCCCAGAAATTTTGTAAAGGTATGTTGGAGATGTGGAAAAGAAGGGAACTACAAGAAGCATTGTAGATCCAAAGTTGAGAAAAAGAAGGGATATGAAGAATATCCTTCTACAAAAGAAAATACCTCCAAGGACGAAGGAGGGAATGTGTACTTGGATTCTTCAAGAACACGTGCAAATCATGAGGCATGGTTGGTTGACTCAAGTGCATCCTTTCATATGAATCCCCACAGGCGGTGATTCTGTGAATATGAAAGGTATGATGGAGGTAATGTTTTCCTCGGTGATGACTCGAAAACCATAATCATAGAATGAGGAAAATTTAAGTTGAGGCTCATAGATGGAAGGATTATAACACTACCTGGTGTTCTGCACATCTCAGGTTTTTCCAGAAATTTGATTTATGTAAGAAAAATGGACGATGCAGGGGTAAAAATAATATTTGAAAATGAAACCTACAGGATGGTTCGAGCAGCAATGGTGTTGTTGAAGGGAGTTTGGTTTGCAACTCTACATAAGATGCAAGGAATCATTATTAGTGATGGGTGTAATAATTCCATTGTTCATGATATTGGAATTGAAGAAGAAAAAACTCCTACAGTCTCTGGAGAAAAGGTTATGTTGTGGCATCAAAGACTGGGGCACATCAGAAAGAAGGGTCTTCAACTACTACATGGTAAAGGTATGGTTGAAGGTATGTCTAAATTCTCTCTGGATTTTGATTTCTATGAACATTGTGTATATGGGAAGCAAAATCGGGTAAGATTCCCCTCTAGTGCAACGAGGGAAGAAGGAATTTTACAGCTAGTGTGTTTGGACCTGTGTCGGTTCCATCATTGGGAAAATCTATGTACTATGTCTCATTTATAGATGACTTATCAAGGAATACTTGGATATATTTCCTCAGGAAGAAATCTAAAGTCTTTGACAGGTTTAAAGAGTTTAAGGCTCTTGTTAAGAATCAAACAGAGAAAATAATTAGGGTGTTGACGACATATAATGGCAGAGAGTTTAGCAAGAATGAATTTGAAGAATTTTGTAAGAAGTGTGGTATAGCAAGGCAGAAGACTACTCCATATACACCTCAGTAGAATGGAGTTGCAGAAAGGATGAACAGGAAGCTGATGGAAAAATCAAGGTGCATGCTCAATGGTGTCGGGTTAGGGAAATAATTTTGGGCAGAGGCAGTGGGTACTGCATGTTACCTAGTAAACATATCACCCTCATCAGCACTAGATGACAAGACTCCACAAGAAGTATGGACTGGTAAGAAACCTTAACTCACACATCTCAAGGTATTTGGTTATGAGGCCTATGTTCATGTTCCAAAGGAAAACAAAAGTAAGCTAGATAAGAAGGTTGAAAAGTGTATCTTTATTGGGTATAAAGATGGTCTCAAAGGTTATAAGCTTTGGAACCCATAAACTAAGAAGATTGTGTATAGCCGAGATGTGGTATTTAGAGAAATGAATGATGTTGTTAAACAGGAAGTCCTACCAAGTAAGGAAGAACCATAGAAAATAGAGTTTGATTTAAAGGATGATGAATCTAACTCTACAAAAGAACTGGAATTAGCAGAAGAAGATCCTCATACTCCAGTATTGAGGAGATCAGTTCGAGAAAGAAGGTTAACAAAAAGTTATACTCCATCTGATTTCCATTCAAATTTTTCTTTGTCTATTACTGATGATGATCCTAAAACTGTCAAGGAGGTAGTGGATTCAGAGTATGGAAAACTCTGGAAAAAGGCCATGGATGAAGAAAT
This sequence comes from Picea glauca, assembly GCA_000966675.3. Taxonomy (NCBI): domain Eukaryota; kingdom Viridiplantae; phylum Streptophyta; class Pinopsida; order Pinales; family Pinaceae; genus Picea; species Picea glauca. The sequence continues at coordinate 422,309 of JZKD02S1649626.1, forward strand.
GGCAGCCTTGGATAAGAATGAGGTTTGGGATCTAGTGGAGTTTTCGACTGGAAGAAATCTCATTGGCAGCAAATGGGAATTTAAAAAGACGTTGAATGCAGAAGGCAAAGTGGAGAACTACAAAGCTCGATTAGTAGCAAACGGTGATTCCCGGGTTGAAGGAATTGATTTTGGTGAGATTTTTTCTCTTGTTGCCAAGTTAAATTCTATAAGATTTATGTTATCTGTTGTTGTTTCTTTTGATTTTGAAGTGGAACTGATGGATGTGAAGACAACATTCCTACATGGGGATCTAGAAGAAGAAATCTTTTTGAAGTAGCCACAAGGCTTTGTTGTAAAGGGAAAGAAGAAGTTGGTATGCAAGCTGAAAAATTCCTTGTATGGTTTAAAACAATCACCAAGGATGTTGTTGGAAGATTGGTTGTTGTCATTGATGTCAACCCTAGTCATGGGTTTTGGACCGCAAGATTGGTGAAGGTATTTGGACATGAAGGAAAATGCACATGCAGATACAACACCCA
>JZKD02S1649626.1:423188-447986 GCA_000966675.3 Picea glauca
AAGTCATTACTTCCCTTGAACAATAACTATTGATTATTTCTCGTATATTGTGCATGGTGTATTGTGGTGTATTGGTGTAACTCTTATACTATTGTTCATTTCTCATTGGATATAGCTTAATGGTTTAAGTATAAGTTGAAAAAGGTTTTAAATTGTACTTGATATTGATTCACCCCCCACTCAGTATCAACAGATGTGGTATCAAAAATTTGATACTTATATGCTAGGACTTGGCTTCACAAGAAGAAAAGAGGATCATTATGTGTATTTTAAATTAATTGGTGATCATTTGATTTATTTGGTCTTGTATGTGGATGACATGTTGTTGATAGGAAACAACAAGGAGATTATTCAAGATGTGAAAACTCAGTTGTCATCTAAATTTGACATGAAGGATTTGGGTGCTGCAAATTTAATTTTGGGCATGGAAATTAAAAGAGATTGGGAAAAGAGGAAACTCTGGTTAAATAAGAGAAAATATGTCGAGACAATATTGGAGAGGTTTAATATGCGGGAATGTAAATCGGTCAAGGTCCCTATTCATGTTGGTTTAAAGTTATCTGTGGATCAGTGTCCCAAGACACAGGAAGAGGAGGAGGACATGTGTCATGTTTCATATGCAAGTGCAATTGGCAGATTTATGTATGCAATGGTTTGTACTAGACCAGACATTGCACATGCAGTGGGAGTTTTGAACAAGTATATGTCAAAACTAGGGAAGGAGCATTGGACAGCAGTAAAAATAGTTTTTTGGTATTTGCATGGCACTGCTAGCTATGGATTGTGCTACCAAGGAAGACCATGATTGGACAGAGTGTTGGACATACATGGCTTTGTGGATGCAAACTGGGTTGTAGATCTATATCGTAGGATATCTACAAGTGGGTATGTGTTTAACTTGTTTGGAGGATCAATCAGTTGGATGACTAAAAGATAGGTTGTAGTGGCACTTTCAACTACTAAAGCTTAATACATGGCAGCCACTCATGCAAGTAAAGAAGAAGTATGGCTACAAATATTGTGTTCAGGTACTGGGTTGATACAATAAGTTGTAAGGATAGATTGTGACATTTGGCGTGCATTTTTTCTGAAGAAGAACCCCGCTTATAATTCAAAGACAAATCATATTGATGTTCAATATCACTTTGTGAGAGACATGGTTGAAGAAAAGAAAGTGTTGCTAATGAAGGTGGACACTTTGAATAATGTTGCAAATTCATTAACAAAATTTGTGAGCACTAAGAAGTTCTCTTGGTGCAGAGGATCTATGGGAATTGTTGCCCTGGATTGTTGACTATGTAACCCTGTAACCCCCTGTATGCAAAGAAAACAACAAGTAGGAGAATGTTGGGTATGTGTTATATTCTTTGCATGACTAGTTGTAGTGTCTGCTACATTGTGTCAGCCGCACATGGGGGGATACTAGGCCCCCCCTTCAGGGGTTGTAGGGAGGCGATAGCCCTCCCTGCATGGGAGTTCGAGGGCAGCGCCCCTAAGAAAAAAAATTGTCTCATTTTTCGTGTCGCCTTGATTTTCATGTCCATTGTTGGGCAGTTTTTCGGCACATGGTTTTTGCCGATGGTTTTCTATTTCCGGTTAAGGAATTAGGGTTGTTGACTAATCCAGGTCATTGGGTTAGTTTTTTGGATGTCATTAGGTCCTATATGTAAATTGTATTGTAAACAATGTATCACAATGAATATATATAGAATATGTTGGTTTTCCTGGTTTGGGTTTCCAAGGGAAAAATCTTTGTGTAATGTGTGTATTTGCCATTGTATCTTTTGTGTTCTTATATTGAAAATCTATTTGCAGTTAAATATTGTACAAGGTTAAAATCTACACCTTGATGCAAACATTGAGGACATGGAACTCTCTAACAAGGAACAATGAGTGCAGGAAACTAAAGAAGTTGTAGCAGAACTGGTCCCACAAGAACCATTTATATTTGAAGAAGAATCCATGACTTTGCATAGCACTCTATTTGATAAAGGTTCAAAGAAATTATTTTTTGAAAAAATTAATGCAAGAAACAAGAAAGTTTAAGGAAAGACAAGCTCAACACTTGACCTAAATGGAGTCCCACGATCAAGAATTGTGCAGATCCATCAAGCCATAGGCGATGTCCTAAAGATGTCAATCAGAGAAATGGAGAGTGAAAATGCTACTCTCAATGACAAGATTACAGAATTGGATATTGCTCTAATGCCCCCGCCCATATTTGCTAGCCCAATTGCTATGATGCAACCATGGAAGACCCTTAATGGAATGCCAGAGTCTAACTCAAAATTAAGAGGGACATCAAGCTTACTTGTTTCCCTTAGAAGATTTGTTGGAGAAAATATTAAGAAGAGAATGTATCTAATTCTTGAGACATGGGAACTAGCGAATAGTTTCATTTCCTTGGCATAAAAAACGACGAATTTAAAACAGTTCCTTCAAGGTGATTTGGAAAATTATGAGGAGTTTTATAAAGGGGAAAATACTACCTTTGTTATTAAAGTTTAAAATATAAGTGAGCTTAAAATAAAATAAGAAAACCTACCCTCTCCAATCCGCATTAAACAACTAAAGGCATGCTAGATTAAAAGAATAAAATGTTTAAAAGAAATATTGGTTGATCCTCACACTATAAGTGTCAACATGGGAGAGTGTTATCTAAAGTTAATTGAGTTGGATCTACCTGGAAAAACTAGAGAAATTGATGACCCAAAGATAATTTTAAACTCCATATTTATGTCTAAGTAGTGGTTTGAAGAGAAATTGGAATCATTGAAACCTGCATCGGTCGAGAGATTCAACAGTTTAACAGAGTATTCGGAGTTTGAAGTGGAAAGTTGGTTATTCAATTATGTAAACAAGAATGAAGATATAGAATATACATTACATTGAATTTCAATTGACTACCAAGGGATAGAAGATTCATTATTTGACATAAGAGTAAGGCAAAAAGTAATTGTCGCACCAATGAGGGATTATATTGAGAATTGGTTAAAGAAAGATTTAATCAGAATAATGGAAATGGATCAAGAAATGGCGGTTACAACGGATCAAGAAATGGCAGTTACAATTGATCAAAGAATCCCAGCAAAGGAGAATACGAAAGGAACATCGGCTAGCAAATAGCCTGGAGAGAGAAATCCATCACAGTGAGTAAATTGATCACATATTTGTAATTTCTCTATTATTTTTCTCTTCTCGTCCAGGAATCATCCAGTTTTGTCTTGTCGTTCTTGAGAAAACATAACTGATTTTTATTGTCTCCTTCTTTCTTATTTTCATGTTCAACCTTGTTCCACTTTCTTTTTATGGTCCACGGGAGACCCATCGCATTCCATTTGGATGAATGTTATTTTTATTTATTGAAAAATGGACTATTAAGACAATTATTTTTTAACTCCCAATAGAACTATTTTGGGGTGTAATTTCAATGATTTCTTAAACTCTGAGAATGGGATATTCGAAGTGCACCTATCATATTCTCTCTTATTTTGAATGAAATACTCTTTTAAAGTTCTCTCAATTGTGGACTTATGTCTTTCCTTCTTATGAATGTGATCAAAATTTATGATACTGTGATGGATGTGAGAATTATATTATTTTTCATATAATGGTTATTTTATTTATGTACAATATATTGTATATTGTATCATAGTCTTTGAAATATTCTTGGTCTGCTTCTGAGGAATTCTCTTTGTGAATATATTATTTTTCAATCAGTAGTATTTTGAATTTTGTTGAGCGATAAAGATTAGAGTTTCTTTCAAGTATCCCCTATTTTAATAATGTAAGTATCAAGATATATATTTCAGAACATACATAGGAGTGACCCCCCCCAGGCTAGGGGTAACTAAGGAGATCATGTCTCCAGGACCATAGGTATCAAACATGGAGTGTCGAGAGTCAAATTGACTAGCACAACCTACAATGCCCCTCCTATTTCTGATCACACCATCATTCATCACCAACAGAAAAGCATCATCCACCACATCGGCTTATCCTGGAAGAAAAAATGTCTTGCTCCATGGGGTAATGAGTCTGCTATCATGGTAAGTGTCATTTTAATATTTGAATTATTTGAGCATGTTGCAAAGAATCCTTTCTTGATTATGAAACATTTGCTTGGAATTTATACCTTTTGCCTAGTTTCACCTTAGTGAGTGACATGGATTCCTAGTAAGTAGGTTACCCTTGGGAAATGGGTTGCTATTGGGTGGTCCTTTAAAGGGTCATCATACCATTACCTTCCATACTTACTACCTTCCATCATTCTACCCTTTCGTTTCCTTACCTTTTGGGTTTTCGGGCTCATTGACCCAAGAAGGGATTGTACCTCATTCCATGGGAAGAAGGGGTTGAAGGCCCAGAGGTTTTGTAGTTGGCAAGAGATAAAATCCAATCACTATCCTTTTAGATGCTTGCCTTTAGGTCCTAAGAACAATAAAACACTTCTCCAAAAAATGAAGGACCTACAAAAAAAATCACATAATTAATGAATGTCCCTCTTGTCGAGGGGGTGCATTATGGTATCTTTTACTTTCCATTGCACATGGAACTCAATGTATCCTAGATTCAAGTGGCATTGTGATGCTCTTTACTTTCCATTACATATAACATTGAATATTTGGACTCTAATAAATCAAATGGAAAGGGCTTGAAAAAAGGTTGCATTGAAAATGAAGGATGCAACACACCCTCTACAAAGGCACTCATAAATGAGACAATATGAACCCTCGTATGTAAAGAACCCCATACCTATAATTATTGCCCCAAATCCACCTCACACTCACTACATGACTTAGATAGGTTCCTCTTGGGAAACATCCCTTGACTTTGGGATTGGCTTACCCAATAGGGCACCATGACACCCCTCCCATACCTAAATTGGGAAAAACTTATAAGGTCTTTGAGCATTTGTTTAGTTTGAAAAGGAGGGTTTGGTGCACATGTTTGGGTGGTTCTTGTATTAGATATGACTTACTTGGCATGATACTTGTGACTTGTGAGCACTTAGAGGGCATATTTACTTTTCTCTGTAGGACCTTGCCCAGTGAATAGGTATTCATGGGGAGATGACTTCGTTCAAACCTTCATGAGGGGCTTTGGAGCCCAAAGATGGAGGCCAGACCCCACGTCTAGGGCACATGAGATGATGGATGTTGTACTATGAGGATGTAGGACGTTTCCTTTGGAGGCACTTTGGCATGACCAGACGGTGAGCCCATACCATCTTCCACTTGGATGTTGGCCCATGGAGGCCTGGACATCACCTTTCTAGCCCATGATGTCATCTAGCAGCTAGGGTTTAATCAAGGAGGCATTTGACATGAACTTAGGCATGTGGGAAGTAACATATGGCCTTTGGAGGCCCAACGTTCCACCTATTTGGCCTAGACATCACTTTTGGGAGCTCAATTTCACCCTTAAGGGGCATGATGTCACCCTTCTAGGGTTTTGTCTTATGTAAAATTTAAATTTCGTAAATTGGAAAAGGAAAATTAAGAAGTTGACCCTCTTATGAAAAGACATGACTTTTCAATTGAGTCTTTTCATGGCTAGGACTTACATATAAATATGGCTATCCAACATTTCATTTCATCATCACACTTTTCTCTCACACAAGAGAGTTTGGATTGAATTTTTCGCTATCTTTGGAAATATTGGTCTCTTTTACTCATGCGTTAGGCCTTGGAGGACAAGTTTGGATATCTCTTTGCTGATTTTTGGAGGATTTTTCTGCAATTAGGGTTTGTTTTTGTCATTGTCTTGGTGAAGTAAGTAAATTTCTACAATTTCCATGCCATTAATGCTTTATTGTGAATTTACTTGTTCATATTAAAGATTTATTGCTTAATTAAAACCTTAAGAGAGTAGCATAAGGTGCTTTCTCCTCTCACACGATTGTTTCATCCATAAATTTGTGGAGGAAATCCTACCTAGTTTAAACTCCTAAAGCCCTAAAGTGTTATCACTTTAGGAGTTTGACTCTATACTTTTGTTAACATTATTAAAGAATCTAAGGAGGAGAAGTTGTTAGAGCTTAAAAGTGCTTTCTCTCTAGCAATCTCTTGGTTTGAAATCTAAGGCCCTAAAGTGCTAGCACCTTAGACTTCAAGCTCCATCCATTGGACATTGCTACCATCATTCTCCAATTATATTCTATTGTTTTTGTAAGGGAATTTGTAACCCAAAAAGCACTAATCTACCTTCTCTCTAGTGAAGAAGTGATCACACAACCACTTTTTATCATTCTCTAAGGATTTTACTAACTTTTCCTAACTCTAACCTGAGCTAACCCGCTAAATTCATTGTTTTTTGTTGCAAAACTTTGTTACATCCATCTAATTCACTTTATTTTACTGCATACACTAGCCTAACACTAACTTAATATACCCTGAATTTGCTTGGAACAATTGGGAATTGATCTATTGGATATATGCTAAGTTTTCACTGTAATTTCATGCAATTCTAATCAAATTTTATTGTTCTTGTTACAAAACACTAATAGTTATTGTAAATTAATATATTGTTGCAATTTTAAACCATCCATCATTAATTCTCATTGTTTATTATCTCTTGAGGTCTATATTGCATACTGGTACCTGGAAACATCATATATATGTTGTCAATTGTTCTTGTTCCTGGCATGTACCTGAAACATCCTTTTCTTCCTCAATTTCACAAACGTAGACTTTGACTTAGGTGATCAAGAGAGGGAAAATAGGCTTGGCTACAATATTTACTACTTTGATCCCTTGAGGTCACCAGGGAATCCTCCCTTGTGGTGGACCTCTTCCATCACTAAAACGAGGGGATCTCTTACTAAGGTGAAAGTGGTAGGATTTCCTATAGTTACACAAGGTTTGGGGTGCAATAACAAAGAGTACCACCTCTATAAAAACGCAGGGGGATATTTAATCCTCGTGAGGTTGTTGTTTGGATATTAACCATTCTAAACATCAACAATAACCCATTAGAGATATGTAATGAATGTTAGGTGGTCATGGGGTTTACTTCTGATCATGGGGTCATTAACATGTAAAAAAAGGTATAGGTTCACCTCCACGAGTGACTTTGTAGAGGGTGCGCTTGGCAATTGAGTTACCCTTTCCTCAACACTTTTTGCATTCCAAACCCCTTGTTTTCCTTTTTCTTTATATTTTTTATTTGATTTGTGAGTCCCCTTAAAAAGATTTCAACTATAGCACTTTATTTGTTTTTAGTCAGGATATATTCAAGTCCTTTTTTATTGATGAATGTGTTTATTCACATTAGGACTAGGGGAGACCATCATTAATGAGGGGGTAGAGATAAATTATAGACTAGGAATTTTAACGATCCCAATTATCCCATTTCTTTATTTTATCAGTCGATTGCAATCTACCTTTAGGTCTATATCCCCTTCTTCTCATAAGAGAATGTGGTGGTGTACATGTAACCACATTACCCAAAAGGTGGGATATTGGAAGGATCAAGGATGGAAATGTGGTAAGTATGATCGGGAATGGTACATTGCCCCTTTCAAGGAACCACAAGTAGTACCCCTTTTTCTAGGAGTGACAACACTAGGATGCCTAAGATGGCCACCAAGTTGAAACAAGGCAAAAAGCATAACTTATAATCTCATTATTCATTATCCAACTTCAAGCTATGATCGTTAATCAAATTCCCAATGTATTAAATATGACACTTTGTATGAAACAAGAACTAATGTACCTTATAATGCACTGGGCCACCATCTCCCAATGAGCCTTACTACCTGAGTGTGATGAGTCATGCTATGAGAGGAAGAGGCATCTGAGGGGGGTGTTGGGCTGCTATATGTTGATATGTTGATCACAGTGATCGTCAAAATCATTATCTTCATTGCGGGCCATGAGACATGATCTCCTTTAGTTACCCCTAGGTGAGAGGGGGTAACATATGGCTCCAATATGGGGACATGTGCTCACCGTAGAGCGCATGAGAGCCTCAACATATCTTGTATTCCAAGACCTGTAACATGTGTCACTCTAAAAATTTTCGACAACAAAGGTATTCCAACAAAGGACGAATACCTTCAGTAACCACTCACACAACCATATCAAAGATCAACACATCGATGTTTTTACATGGTAAAACCCTAGTGGAGAAACATCTACGGCCCCGGCCTACGTGGCCACTTGAAGCAATTTATTAATGCACAAGAGAATATTGCAAAGATATTTACAAGAGAGTTCCTCGCAATCGATCATCGATAAATGACACTCCATGCTCTTTAAATAGAGATCATGGACCAATCGGGTGTTAAGCCATGGATCAATGTAGTCGTTAAGATCGAGGAGAATATGAATTGTCGAATCACTCTATGTTGGGAATATATCATGACCATCGGATTACCTAACTACAAATGCATACTAATGCGTACTAAAGAAACACACTTTTACCTAACGACACATTAGACCAAATTGATCTTAACTAACTCCTAAGTGTCTAACTATCCTAACATCCCCCCTTAAGAACAACTTGGGATAGGATTGAAGGATTTACAAAGGCAACACAATAGGAGAAGGAAGGAGGAATTAGAGCCTATCCCCCCTTAGTGACAACTTCTTGAACTCCTAACATAGATCAAAGTTTGGAAAACTTCACTTTTGTAATAGACTTGGTGAATATGTCAGTAACTTGATCTTCTATAGGGCAAAAGATCACTTCAATAACTCGATCATGGATGAGCTTTCAGATGAAGTGCATGTGTATCTCAATGTGTTTGTTACATTGATGTTGAATTGGGTCTTTGAAAAGCTTGATGGCACTCTGATTGTCGCACCAAAGGGTTGTCAGATGTTGCTGCTAGAATCCAAACTCTGAAAGGATCTGTCAAAGACACAAGGCTTCTTTACTTGCATTAATTGTTGCTCGATACTTTGGTTTTGTTAAATAAAGAGCAATATCTTGTTGTTTCTTACAGGACTAAGTGACAGGTCTTGAAACCAAGGTTGAAAACATAACCTGCAGTAGAATTGTGATCACCAAGGTTGTCGACCCAATTTGAATCAGTGAAACTAACTAATAAATTAGTCCCCCTTGAGTTGTAATGTATCTCGAATTGAATTGTACCTCAGACATACCAAAGTATCCTTTTAGTTGTTTTCCAATAAATTTCATGGGGTGTTTGCATATACCAGGAAATAATACCAACAACAAAGGAAATATCAGGACGGGTATGAGTCAAATATAAGAGGCTACCAACTAACCGATGGTACAAAGTGGCATCAACTTCAGGAGAAGTACAAGTGGAAGCAAGTTTGACTCCAGACTAGAAGGGAGAACAGGTTGGTTTAGAATATTCCATGTGAAAGTGATGAAGAAGGTCACAGGTGTACTTAGCTAGGAAAGATAAATTCCTTTCTTGGTTTTCAAAACTTGGAGGCCAAGGAAAAAGTGAAAATAGCCCAAATCATTCATTTCAAATTTTTGGGTCACTACCAGTGAGGATAAGGTCATCAACCTAAAGAACAAGGATTATGAGATGACTTCCCACTTTCTTGGTATAGACATTGGGTCAAATGACATCTAGAAAAGTTGGTATCAAGAAGAAAGCAATCCATTTTGGCATACCAAGATTGAGGAGCTTTCTTAAGACCATAAAGAGATTTCTTAAGGTGACAAACAAGGATTGAGTCATCCTAGACAAAGCCAGGAGGTTGTTCCATGTAGATTTCTTCTTTCAAATCCCCATGCAATAATCTAGATTTAATATCCATTTATGTGAGGTAGCAAGGGAAAGAACAAGGCGGATGGAATTCATTTTGACTACAGGGGCAAAGGTTTCATTATAGTCAATGCCTTCAACTTGAGAGAATCCTTTTGAAACTAACCAGGTATTGTGTATTTCAACACTTCCATCTTATGCATACTTAGTTCTATACACCCATTTATATCTGATAAGTTTTCTTCCTTTCAGAAGAGGTACAATATCACGAGAATTGTTTGTCATTAAAGAACAATACTCTTCATTCATTGTTGTATCCCAATCTGGATGACTTGAAGCTTCTGCAAATGTCCATGAAACTAGAGCCAAAAGAGAAGAGGCTCGTTGGAACTATGAATGTGTTTGATGTTGATCTGAAGGATCACCAGCTGCTTCTCGAGTTGAACAGACCCATTGGGGAAGTTGTGGTGCTAGTGAAAGTTCATGTCCAATGGACTCATCTGGAGGAAGGTGAGTAGGTAAAGGTGGACTTTCATCCTCATTGTCATCATCTGAAGAAGAAGAAACCATAATAGGAAAATAACATGGCACAAATGTTGAAGATAGCTCGTAGTCCAAAGAAGGCACAAATGTCGAATTAGGCTCGTAGGCTAAGAAATTTTCATCAAATTCAACATATCTTCTAATAATAATTTCATTAGAATGGGGTTGAAGAAGTCTACAACCTTTGACATCTTCAGAATATCCAACAAAATACACTTCTCACTTTTAGGTTATAAAGCTTTCCTTTTCTCATCAGGAATGCGAGCCCATGCTACACTGTCAAATACACAGAATTGGATTACATTTAGCTTATTTTTATTCCATGCATCTTTAGGTATTATATTTTTTAAAGTCTTTGTGGGAGTGCAATTTACTATGTAATATGCATAGTTAATGGCTTCCGCCCATTAATGAAGATTTAATCCCTTAGATTAGATAATATAATTATCCATTACTTTTAATGTGTGATTCTTTCTCTCAGCTACACCACTTTGTTGTGGTGTATATGGAGCAGTGTGTTGCATTTGGATTTTCTATGTAACACAGTAACTTGTAAAATTGTTATTCACATATTCACCTCCATTATCTATTCTTAACCTTTGAAGTTGATGTCATTATTGTTTTTCTACAAGGGTGTAACATCCCCGACCACCCACGTTGAGGCTTGCTACACGAGAGAACGCTTTCATTCTCTCAGCGGAACATACTGTAACATACCCAACATCCAACTGAGCTATACCACATAAAAAAAAATTGAACTGCATGCAATTAAAATATCTACACATAGAACTCTTGCGGAAATATATATATAAAACGTACACCGAGAAATACATCTATAAATGCACGGATTCACACTAAAATAACAGTAAACATATACATCCAGCATATACAGGAAATACCCATAAATATACAGACAATTATAACCACACATAGGATAAACCCATAAAAATAAACACGTAAATAATAATGCAGCATGTAAATTTATCACACAATTGACACTTATCTTGGTAAGAATATCACCACCTACGTGCACACCTTCCACGAATCTTCCAGCCTTAGACCACACAACTCATCACTCTCAGCAGTGGGTCACCCCCGAGTTGGGACTAAACTCCACCCGGGGAAATGGATTCCTAACCAGGCTAATGGCTCATAGACAACAAGAAAGACTATGTCACAGGTGCCAACTCAAACTAATAGCCTACAGTCCCTCATTCCCCACATGCTTGTCCCACCCTAGGAATTGTGCCCCTTCTCTGCTCAACATTCCTCCGGCTGCCCCACTTCCTTTCCAGGATTCAGCAATAAGCCGAACAAGAAGTCTCAGAGTCCTGTAGCTGCAGTTTAGCACCTTCTGGAAATCAATTCCCAGCAATTATTTCACCCAGAGAGATTGCTCACGGGCCTAACAAACTGCCTCTTCAATATTCCACGGGCCTGACAACCCACTTCTTCGGTCCAACTCCCAAGCTAACCCGCTACACAAACAGGTCTGGGTATGGATATAGGTTCAAGTACAATGACATGAGGGTATAGAGGATAGCTCAATAAGTGTCTGAATGATGATGGAGTGATTGGTTGGATGCCTGAATGATGGGAGGAATGTTGGAAAGAAAGATGGGAAATTAACTAAGTCCAAACAATATGTATGTGTGTCCCCAACTTGACACTTGTCATGTTGGGAGCTACTTTGGCCCACTTGTCCCCAACTTTAGAACTTAAGATAAAATAATTATCCATACTTTATGATTTAAGAAATATTAATATAATATTCATTTTTGGCTTAATCTCCCTCGCTTAGCCCCCTTTCCTTAACTTTTAGCCCCCCCTTTCCCTAACTAGTGGAGTTTAGTCCCCCATACTCTTTTATTGTGGTCGATCTACACGCAATGATGTATTTTATATTAATGATGAGACATATACAAAAATAGGTGCACTTGCCTTTAACATCTAGGCTCTCTAGTCTAATCATCACAAAATTGGTTCACCAGCCTATAAAAACACATCATATACACAAAGGCTCCCTGGCCTCAAAATCATGTGCACTTAAGTTGTTCCATGCGGTATCCTAGAATGTACACACTTCATCATTTTACTGTGCAGTACATGCGTGCACTATGCCATGAAAGGTGCATACAAAAATGATATCAAACAACTCACCAGCTTAAATACATTTTCATTTACATTACAATTGGGTTCGGCCTAAGGATATTATAAAGGGACTTGTAGGCCAAAAACTTGTCAAACACTTTGCTCTTGAGTTTTAAGAAGTAAACACAAGTGCATCTAAAGAAGTCATCATGAAAGTTAAAAAATATTGGCACCTAGAAAAAGAAGGAGAAGAAAGCGAACCACACAAGTCACTGTGAACAAGCTGCAAAGGGGATGAGGTGTGCCAAGAGGTACATTTGTCAAAATTTTCCCAATGATGTTTGACGAGAACACAACTGGCACAAACACCATCTCTGCAAGAAACAATAGGAAGACTAATCACCACATGTTGATTACATAGTTGTTGCAATGAGCAATAGTTTAAATGACCAAACCACTCATGCCAAAGTTTTCTCAAGTCATCGCTATGAGAAACAAAAACTAATGGAAAAGATGATGACCCAAAGTTGTCAAACGTGTACAACATGGTAATATCATCAGCAATTTCAGTTGCAAGTACATGCTTAGGATCTTCTAGATCCTTGATTACAACTTGATGAGGTGAAAACTCTACGGTTTTACCTTCACCTGAATAAGCGATCTTATATACTGATAGAAGGTTGCAGGAAAGACTTGGAACACATAATATGTCATTGAAATGACCATTATCTACCTAAATTGTTCTAGACCCTGCAACACTAAAATATCCATCATCACTGACAAATATTTTGTTGGTGTTACATTCATTTATAGCAGAAAATATGGTTTTATCCTTATCCATATGATAAGATGATCTAGAATCAATAAGATACTCATCAGAAGAAGAAGTAGAATTTGCATTGAAAGAGAAACCAGAAGAAGAAAGTGCATGTCCATGAGAAGAAGAAGATGATGAATCAATATTGATGTTATGCTTCTTCATCATTGTTTCTAAGGCTTCCATCTTCTTAAAACATTTGGACTCCACGAGACCTTATTTTCCACAAAAGTTGGAATGTCTGCCAGTCTTCTTACTTTTAGATTTTGTTCCTTTGTCACCAGTAGGAGCGGAAGATGGAGGAAATGGTTTGAGACCCTTGTTTTGCTTATTGTTGTGGAAAGGATGTTGCTTCTTGGGATTCTTGGATTTATCTTTTTGTTGGGCCACTAAGGCTTTGTTGGAGGTACTTGTAGTGTTGATCACTCCAAGTTGCACAATTTTATCTTTCTCTCTAATCAAATCATCACAAAAAGACTCAAGAGTGAGATATTTATAGGCCCTCACTAGAGCGTCTCCAGTGGCATAAAAGGTAGATACAAAGAAAAAATATGCACTACCAAACTTAGAAAGAATAATATAGAGGCATCGGTCTTCCTTCAAATCTATTTTGTAATCTATACATAAAAGTCTAAGTGTTTTGAACTTAGACAGATAATATTCAATGCAGGAAAAATCATTAGGACTTAGAGTCATTAACTGATTTTCTATCTGGTGGGATCGAATAATATTAGTTGCATCGGGAGCATCAATTCCTTGAAGGTGAAACCTTAAATCAGGAGAGATGGAAATTATGATTAGTCCATGTGCTTCGTCAATCTTATTAGCCCATTTGACTTTATTTTCATCATCAGTGGGTTCTAGTTCTTTTACCAAGGTAATCGGGTACAATCCTTTACTTCTTAATACATCCTCCATATGAGATTTCCATGAGAAGTAGTTGATACTAGTAAGAAAAATATCACATGGAGAAGCCATATGAAATATGCAGAAAAATATGAAATGGATGGTATGGATGGAAAGATCTCGAAAAAATAGGTTGTTTAAAAAAAAGGGCACTGAAAACAGACTTCGAATGTGAAAGTTATACCCTTTTGAAAAAAAGCATAAATGATAACCAAAGATTCTGGCACACAGAAAGTGGAAGTTGGTCCATGTGGTGATACCCCTCCTTCTAATAACCTCACTTTTACAAATAAGTTGTTTATGAAGTGACCCACTTTTATAGGATAACTGGGGATCACTTTTACAATGAAGTTACTTTATAAATGAAAGTTGCATGCAAAACAAATAACTTAAAATAAAATACTTATTTAATAGTGATTCACTTTTATAATTAAGTGAAATGCATGAACCTATCAAAAAAAAGTATCAAAAAACAAAGAGACTTGAACTCAAGACCTCTTACTAAGTAAAGTAACTTTCAACCAAATGAGCTAGTGCAAAACACATTATAGTCTTAAGAAGGAGGATTGGAGGTGTTGGTGTTGTTGTTGTGGAAGACGACATTGGAGAGCTTGCTCATAAAAAAACTCTTTTCACACAAGAAAAAATTTCACTTCTCGACAACAACAAGGGTTAGATCTCGGTTATCTTACCCAGAAAATGCAAGTTTTCCCTATGTTTCTAATTTACCAAGATCACATAAGTGCATGACAAAGAGCATAGTATACAGAAAAACCCTTTCTGCTATGTTTATGATTTGCCGAGATCACACATAATGCAGGAAAAAGAGTATATGCAGATCAAAAAAGTAGCAACCTAGAAATTAAAAATAGAAAACCAAAATATTATCTCTCTAAAAATTTAAAAGGGCATACTCAGGATTTATACCTCTGGATCTGACATAAATGGTCATATCTCGAGAAAACAAAAACATTTTCAAGTGAATTGAAAGGCGTTCCTAACATAAAAGAGCACTCCAGACGCAATGGAACTCTCCTCTTATCCCATAAATGTACAAAAATGGAAAAAAACCAAAGATGCGGCAACATCGCTACACGATCTTGATCTACAACTGGAGCGGGTCTTTAAATGTGCTCTGATACCATGTTTGACAACATAGGTATTCCAATAGAGGACGAACACCTTCAATAACCACTCACACAACCAAATCAAAGATCAACACACCAATTTTTTTATATGGTAAAACCCCTGTGGGGAAACATCCACGATCCCAGCCAATGTGGCCACTTGGAGAAATTTATTAATGCAAAAAAATGTATTATAGACAAATTTACAAGAGAGTTACTCACAATCGATCATCGACAAATGACCCTCCATTCTTTTTAAATAGAAATCATAGACCAATCAGGTGCTAAGACACAGATCAATGTAGTTGTTAAGATCAAGGGGAATATGAACCATCAGATTACTCTATGTCGGGAACATATCGTGACCGTTGAATTACCTAACTACAAATGCATATTAATGCATACTAAAGAAACACACTTTTACCTAATGACACATTAGACCAAGTTGATCTTAACTAACTCCTATGTGTCTAAATATCGTAACAAAAACATCTTGTTACATTCTAACATGCACACATTAGTACCTACAAGGTAGGGGGATGTTATCCAAAATATAAAACCATGCGAGAAAGAAAAATATTTTCCATTTTCATCAATATATCCTTAATGCAAAAGAAAATATTACAAACAGATTTACAAGAGAGTTTCTCACAACTGATCATTGATAAATGGCCTTCCATGCTCTTTACATAGAGATCATGGACCAATCGAGTGTTAAGCCACAGATCAATGCAGTCATTAAGATCGAGGAGAATATGAACAATCAGATCACTATATGTTGGGAACATATCGTGACCGTCGAATTACCTAACTACAAATGCATACTAAAGAAACACAATGTTACCTAACAACACATTAGACCAAGTTGATCTTAACAAACTCTTAAGTGTCCAAATATCCTAACAAAAAATCTTGCTACATTCTAGCATGCACACATTAGTACTACAAGGTAGGGGGGTGTTATCCAAAATATAAAACCGTGCAAGAAAGAAAAATATTTTCCGTTTTCATCAATATATCCTTTTTTAATTTTTCATAATATAAACATTAAGCTATGATGAATGCATAATAAAGCAATGAATCAATAAAGGGAAAATAATGCAATAAATAAAGCACACAACATGACAAATCTAGCCTACATACCCTACTCTAATGTTACATAAAAGCTTGGTATAATCATACAACCAATAAATCCATCCCATCATTTCATCAAAGTCAAAGATTCTCCCTCTGTGCTTAACTACATACCAAAGAAAAAATATATCAAGCACAAAATAATCATGAGCCTACAAAATCACTAGAACATAGCCAAGCATAGAACCAAATGCATGAAGGTGGGAAGGAGCAATGGAAATGGATGAAAACTAGGTTTTAAACCCTAGGGGGATAACCACTCCTAACCCCAAGAACAAAATGTAGCAAAGACAAACCTTAAGGGGATAGCCACTCCTAACCCTTAAGGAAAATATTGAATGCTTCAACAAAGTCAAGGTGAATACAACAAGGGAAGGGGATAACCTCTCTTAATACTTCCTTAGGTCTACAAGATAATTCAAGGGAGATAGTGACAACATGCAACTATTACCTCTCTAATAGAGCATTCACCAAAATTTACCAAGAAATATCACATGCACATAGAAAAAAAACTTACTAGTCAAGGCACATAGCATGAGAAACCCTAGTTCATGAAGAATCCACCATTAACAAGAGAAAGCATCCATACAAGTCACTCCAAAGGTGTGCATGACATCCATAGCGAAAATAAAAGAGAAGAATACAAGTAGTAGTCATCTCACAAGTGAGTGAGTCGTGTTTAATCCAAATGAGTGCTAGCCTCGTTTATAAGGTCCCATCAAATGTTGAATAAGGT
This sequence comes from Picea glauca, assembly GCA_000966675.3. Taxonomy (NCBI): domain Eukaryota; kingdom Viridiplantae; phylum Streptophyta; class Pinopsida; order Pinales; family Pinaceae; genus Picea; species Picea glauca. The sequence goes on from JZKD02S1649626.1 coordinate 440,237, forward strand.
GTGGGCTACATTATATAAGGTGTGGGGTGGATTGTATAAGGTGTGGTATTTTTGCCCATTTGTTTGCCATCATGACCACATCTATCAAATGAGAGCTCATATGTTCATCATCCAAGGTCCATGAGCTGTGAGAGGATGTATCTTAAGGAGGTCAATCACCAGGTGACCCAACACTTTGCATCACACATGTTGTATCCTATACAAAATAAAAAACATCCTAGGTCAAAGCACAAATACATCCTCTAAAGACCATGTCAAGTGCACCCAAGTCGGTCAAAACCATGGAATCAAGTAAAACCAACAATCACAAGGGGAAATAATCCTAAGAAGCATATAAAGTAGGCCATCAATTAATACAAAATCCAAGTGAACAACTCTCATTGGGTATCCCCTTCAAACTTCACACAAGCTCAAGACTTTATGCAATTTGGCAAGTTTAGGTATGTGAAGACCATCAAAGGAACCTATTTGGTGTGCTAGTACCCAAGTAGAGAGATGTTTCCCAGGAGAACCAATCATAGATATGTAATGAATGTGATATGGTCATGGGGTTTACTTTTGGGCATGTGGTCATTAACATGCAAGAAAATGTATGGGCTCACCTCCATGAGTGACTTTGTAGAGGGTGCATTTGACGATTGAGTTACCCTTTCCTTTGACACTTTTTGCATTCCAAGCCCCTTTTTTTCCTTTTTCTTTATATTTTTTGTTTGATTTGTGAGTCCCCTTAAAAATGTTTCAAGCATAACACTTCCTTTGCTTTTAGTCGGAATATATTCAAGTCCTTTTTTTTGTGAATACATTTATTTGCATTAGGGCTAGGGCGGTCTCCATTAATGAGGAGGTAGAGCTCAATTATGGACTATAGCTTTTAATTGTCCTAATTATCCCATTTTTTTTCTTTTATCAACCATATTCAATCTACCTTAGGGCCTTTAGGCCCTTCTTCTCATAAGAGAATTTGGTACATGCCTTTTTGGTGTACATGTAACCACATTACCCAAAATGTGGGAGAATGGAAGGATCAAGGATGGAAAAGTGGTAAGTATAATTGGGAATGGTACACTACTCCTTTCAAGGAACCATTGGTAGTACCCATTTTTCTAGGAATTGTTAGAAATAAAGGGATGTGCTCATTTTTCCATAGACAATATAGCAATATTGTCACCCAACCATAGGCACAAAGGCCACCCCCGAGCACCTTAACCTTGACAGACAGAATAATTTCAATAGCATACCAATAACCAACCAAGGCTAGAACACCTTTATCCAAGGGTAGTGCATCAAGAAAGAATAACCAGAAACTAAGTAGAAAGTCCAAACCATAACCAAGAGACCAATATCCAACCAATGGCTAGCGCACCTTTCTCCACGGGTAGTGCACCAAGCAAGAATAACCAGAAACCAAGCAGAAAGTCCAAACCATAACCAAGATGCCAATTGCAGCAGCTGTAGTTGCATCCCTCTCCAAACTTGTGCACCACTAGTCCTTATGCAGTTGTGAGAGTGAGAGTGACAAATGAAATCTAGCACCCTCTTATTTATAGTTCTCTAAGTGACCTAACTGGGCTGACTTCTCTTCCCGGAGACTAATAACTCAATATTAATTATTCTCTTGAGCTGACTTGTCTTCTAAGGTTATTATCCAACGTTTTAGGGTTTCTCTTGATTCCTGTAATATTCTAGTCTCGTCAAAGGTTGCACGTAGAGGTTAATACCTCCCGCAACTACCATAATATCAACAGGAATTACAACACAAGACTAGGATGCCTAGGATGACCACCAAGGTGAAACCAGACAAAAAGCATAACTTCTAAGCTCATGATTCATTATCAAATTTCAACCTATGATAATTACTCAAATGCCCAATGTTTTAAATATGAAACTTCGTATGAACAAAGGACTAATGTACCTTATAATGTGTTGGGCCACCATCTCCAAATGAGCCTATGTGAAACAAGGAGTAATTTACCTTATAATGTGTTGGGCCACCATCTCCCAATGAGCCTTACCACTTGAGTGTGATGAGCCATGCTATGAGAGAAAGAGGTGTCTGAGGGGGGTGTTGATCTGCTATCTATGGATATCATGATCATCATTATCATCGGGATCATTGTCTTCATTACAATCCATGAGACATGATCTCCCTTAGTTACACATAGGTGAGAGGGGGTAACAACTCTCAAAGCTTAGGCAAAATTTGGGCTTTGTTTTTTAAATTGTTTATTCACCTATGTGCTTTTTTATAGTAGTTTCTTCCACTTGATGATATATTTAATATGGGTATGTAATAAAGATGTTTTAAGATATATCAAATATAACTTCCAAATTAAATTGTGTGTCTTTTTTCATATGACTGAGGAAGCTCAAATCATATATTAATATTGTGTTCGACTTCCCTCTTTTTTTTACCAAGAAAAAAACTATATATTTGTTATTTCAACATAAATCAAAATACAAATCCTTCAGTTCCTTTAAAAATCAAGAACTAGTCAAAGTACTTCCATCCAATTGTCGAGTGAAACAAAATTTATTGGAGACTGGCATGCTACTAACATCAACTGAGATGAACAGTCATGCCAATAGTACATTCCAAGGTTATCCCCATAAGAAAAAAAAAAAAATACCCTGATACAAACACTAGCCTGAAACCATATAAGAAACAAAGGTTAAAAATAAAGCATTTGGACCACATGCAGAGCTACCTCGCCTTGGAATTCATAGTAAATAAGAGTGCCTTCGGCTAAAAATATATCCTCTTTTGAGAGTTGGTCTGCCTATTGGTTGAATCTTCTATAAATGTGATTGATAAAAACCAAGACAAAGAAATCTTGTAACTCCTTGATTCTTTGTTGCCAAGGGATCAGAGAAAGGTTATCCAGTTGAACATGTCCATGAAACTAATCCACCACAACCTTTAAATCCCCTACTACTTGAAGATGATGAATATCCAATTCTTTAGTGAACATGAGAAGGGCCCAAATCACTAATATCTCTTCCATGTTATTCGATACAACCCCCACACCTAATTTTACACAATAAAAATCATTTTGAGAAACAAAAAGAACCATTCCTGCGCCACAGGAAGTTGGCGATCCCTGACTAGCACCATCGAAATAGCTCCAAGCAATTGATTTATCAAAAGACAACTCAATTTTGGGTGTGATAACTTTAGAAGCTAGCTCTCCCTTGACCTCCAAGAATGCCACCCTGATCCTATGAGCTACAAATTTTGGATTGCCAGACTTTTCTTTGAAAAGAATTTTAATACCCTGGAGTCAAACCCCCCACAAAACATAGTTGGGGAGATCAATAAAAAAAAGTATTCGTGGATATCTTACCCATTCCCATAAACATTGCTCCAAGCAACCATAAAGTTGTTAGAAAAACAGGATCACGGAGCAATAAAATAAAACAAATGTGGAAATAAAACACATAAGATACACAATACAATAGAGACACAGATATATGTGGTTCACTGATTGTGGGCTACGTCCACCATAGAAATTGCCAGGTCCTTCCTTTTTTATTATCCAGTAAATGAAGGGATACAACCTACAACACACCCATTGTAACTTCCTCTTCTTTCTCTCAAAGTCTTGTCAACAGAATACAACATTCGCAATGATCCATAGCCGCAATACATTTCCTTGATAAAAGAGGGTTGCCTTCTAGGGAAAAAAACCCTAACATAAATTCTACCGTCAGATATGCGACCTTATAGTGAATGGTCTAGATTTACTATGAAATTACATTGTGTAAGGAACGGTACAATCCTAATTTTGGTCAAACAGAAGTTGCGCAAGTCACAGAGGAGTTGGACAGATAAATGAAGAAAGAAACCGAAAATGGTTGGAAGGACAGCACAACACCAGCATGGAGAAAGAAGTTACAAGAGAACAAGAAAAGAAAGCAATCGAAGTCTCAAACTCGAAGATCCCAATAGGCTTATATATACGGGATGAATATGATTGTAAATGGTTGATTTTCAGATAGTTGTCCAGATGTTTGTTAGAATGAGTTCGAGTTCTGTGTTATTGTCCATTTTTTGGTAAATGTTAGATAGAGTTCTAGGAGTCTGGGTTTTGGAACCAAACCAAGGTTGTAACAGAGTCATGTCATGTTGTAATGTTGAAAGAGAAAGGGTTCGAGTTAACCTTGTCTCTCAGTGGCAGAGTTTTGTTGTTAAACTCTGGCATGATCGAGTTGTGTCTGTAACTGAGTAGAATTATGTAATTGAGAATAACCATATAAAGTTAATACCAAGAGAGACCCAAATTTTGAAATGATTGTGTCTGTTTAGATTTAGATTATATTGAATGTTTCTTTGTATTTTCTTTATGTCAGATCTACTTAATTGGATATAGCTTCTTTATGAATGCAACGCAACTTTGTTTTCTTTAATCTGAGTTATGAATGTTCAAATAGTTATGGGTTTAATCGATCTTGCGCAAGACTAACAGTGATCTTGAGACTGTATGGATTTGTCTAAGTATTCTTCTTACCCTTCCCTATTTTCCTTGTCTTGGTTGCACTTCGGGTGAGACTTCTTCCCTTCAAGGAAGATGAAAATGTCAGCGCTCTAGACTAATTTGGTACCTTTTGTTGGTAACCTGAGAAGGACCCTGGTCTGATCAATTGCACGCCAACAAAATGGTTTCGCTTCCAGGACCTGCTTCATAAGGGAACCCGTAGGGAGAATGCTTCCACGGATCCACGGATCCAATATTCACCAGTGGTGGGAAACAAATTGTGACGCCATCATATGGAAAGAAGCAGAGTTGCGAGGTAAATCTGTGAAAGATACACGAGAGGTTATCTTTTACTCAGAAATATCAAGCGACCAGTACGAGATATTCTGGGTTAAATTTTTGGAAGAACTGTTCCACTGGATAGATAGCCTCCAAGAAGCTTCAGAATTCCAATAACGAGTTAAGAAAACATGTACTTGGGATACATAAAAGATTGCAGCGCTTCATCGGTTGGATCACCCAATCATGCGAGCAGTTGATTTATGGGTCGATACAACTCTGGAAGGACACATTATTGAGTTTGCAGTTGAGAACCACCAGTCTTTTTCAAGGGAAGAAGCGGATTTCAAGAAATACGCACGAGGAAGGCTACTGAGAGAAATTCCCCTATGGATTAAGGTATTCTTGATGGAGGAGGGGATGTTGACCATCTCCCCAACTAAGATGACATCCTAAACACCCACACTTGGGGTGAGGTGACTTTGGGGTGGGATAATGGCCTGAGAAAGGGAAAGGGTTCTTTGAGAAATGGGAGAGCGGCAATAAATGGATGCAAGGAATGAGCAAGCCTTGAAAAGAGCCGCCATATTTGAGAAGTGGTGGCGCGGTAAGATAAAGAAAGAAGTAAAACAGTTTGAGGTGTTGAGAAAAGAACTCAAACCAAGAGAAGTTGATGAAGGAAAGCAGAAAGAGTTGAGGAAGATGAGAAGACAGGGAAGACTGGTTATTCAAAGACTAAGTGAGAGAGAAGCGCAGAGAGAAAGAAGTCCCCAAGAGGGTGGAAAAGAAGAAGAATGTGTAGAAGCAAGGGAAGATCAAGCCGGCATGGATCTTGTAGGAGAAAGAGAAGATTCATCCCCGATACTAGGAAAGATCGGGAGCCCGACCGACGAGAACACTCTAGAGGATGAGAACAAGACCCCCATATCAAAGAAACCCACCCAGAAGCTAGTGGAACGAACCCCGAATCACCCATCCCCCAAGTGTCTTATGTACCAGTGGTAAATTCTATACTACCCTCTTATGCTATTCCTATTTCAATTCAATCGGTTAGTTAGTCACAGTCGGTGAGCACAAATACTAGGAGGATATTGGGATCCCCTAGTATATCGCAACCAGGATCATTAGGATTTACTTTTATGGGAGTAGTAATATCAGCAATGGATAGAAACGCGAGAGGCTCGATCAGATACCACTTGATCCACCGGATCTTTTAATGACTTATGGTTGAGTTTTAATTTTGCATGCTTTAATTAACCATTTGAGAAACTTAGTGAAAGAATGAGGAAAGAAGAGGAATTATGACAGCCATATATACATTTGCATATCTGAAATGAAAGAATAAACAATAAACCATAACATGCAGATTGATAACGGAGTTCGGCACAACTTTGCCTATGTCTCTGGGCCTTTTTCTCTGTGGGGGAGGCTTCTTTATTTCTGCTCAAAAGCTCAAAATTACATCGCTGCAATGCCAAATGGCTACAAGACTGATCTGGTCATGTTCTCCTAGATCTCTAGAACAATTCAAAGAAAACGGCACGCAAAACGGACGTCCGGAGCTCCCAGAAATGGTCCGACAGCGTCTCCTCCTCAAAAGATTCTCTGCTTAAAAATGGATTTAGCTTGATTTTCCTCCAGTATAACCCTTCTCTGACTGCTCTAATGGCTTCGGAGCAGTCAAAAACCCCTAGCTGGGCTCTTTCGGCACCTCAATCGGTTGAAAAACGAAGAAGTTATGCCTCCTGGAAGTTTTCCCCTTCAAGTTTTCTGTCACTGGTGCTACAAAACGCACTCTCCTCCATTGAACCTGGATCACACGCAATAAATAGCGTAAAAACCTGGCACCGGGCACAATCGCACCAACGATGCAAACCGTAGAACGGTTAAGGTGCCTCCAGCCCCTAACCGCCTAGGCACCTGGGAGTATGGGTCATATGACCTCGCGCAATTGAAAAAGGGCTTAAAATCGTTGCAACGGTTTAACTACCCCCCGCTCCGGTTAAAGTCACATGGTTCATACCATAAAACCGTGGCTTAAAATCTACACGCCAACGGTCGGGTTACAATAGCATGGTCATATGTGAATCAAACTACCCCCCGCCAAACAATACAAAAAACAATTTTAAATACTTTTAAACCCACATACATATTAAGCAACAACTTGTGGTGTATTGGTCGGGCGGTCGTGCGAAGGCGCTATGCTATGGGGGAGGTCCGGGGTTCGAACCCTGCGGACTCCCATAGTTTTACACAACAACCATAAACCAAACAACGAGTGACACGTGGCGCCCACGGATTGGGCCACGTGTCCTCATACCATTTGCCACCAACGGACACGTGTCACTTCCTGATTCGACAACTGTCAACCAACCAGATGTTGCCACATCATCACATGTCGTACTGCCTCGTCAACCTTGCCATGTCATCACCATGTATACTGCTGACATCATCCCGTGCCACGTGCCACCCTTCCAGTGATAACACGTGTCACCTCGGCATTGGTCCATCCATACGCCAAAATGTCCAAATCTTCCTGCCACGTGTCATCACCCGGAGCTGCCACGTGTCGCCTGTACGGACTTGACATGTCACCCGTACAGACATGCCACGTCAGCGTACAGACATGCCACGTCAGCATCCGTACGGACTATACGGACTGCACAGTCAGCAATTTTTTTTGCCTGTTTTCCTTATTGGATAGAACGCGATATCTTCTCCATACGGAGCCCGTTTGACAAAGTAAATATACCACCGAAATCAGGAAGACGAGACGGACGCAATGGCACTATTTTCGTCGCATTTCGAGCACTTTCATTTTTTAGCATTTTTCAAGCCCTGTCAGGCTTCTGGATCCGATTTCGGATCACACCTCCCCACAATCAGACCTTTTGGTCCCCAAAAGGTTACTGACCAATCAACAAGCTCGGGATAGGCCACCCGGCTTGCTCTCTGTCTCTGAACTCTGTCCTGTGCACCTGTCTCATCAAGATCAACTG
>JZKD02S1649626.1:449465-470826 GCA_000966675.3 Picea glauca
CGCCTTCACCACGCTGTAGCTTTTCCCTGGTTAACATGCAACTCAAATCCAAACGTCAACTAGCTCTGATACCACTTGATCCACCGGATCTTTTAATGACTTATGGTTGAGTTTTTAATTTTGCATGCTTTAATTAACCATTTGAGAAACTTAGTGAAAGAATGAGGAAAGAAGAGGAATTATGACAGCCATATATACATTTGCAGATCTGAAATGAAAGAATAAACAGCAAACCATAACACGCAGATTGATAACGGAGTTCGGCACAACTTTGCCTACGTCTCCGGGCCTTTTTCTCTGTGGGGGAGGCTTCTTTATTTCTGATCAAAAGCTCAAAAGTACATCACTGCAATGCCAAATGGCTACAAGACTGATCTGGTCATGTTCTCCAAGATCTCTAGAACCATGCAAAGAAAACAGCACGCAAAACGGACGTCCGGAGCTCCCAGAAATGGTCTGACAGCATCTCCTCCTCAAAAGCTTCTCTGCTTCAAAATGGCTTTAGCTTTATTTGCCTCCAGTATAACCCTGCTCTGACTGCTCTAATGGCTTCAGAGCAGTCAAAAACCCCTATCTGGGCTCTTTAGGCACCTCAATCGGTCGAAAAACGAAGAAGTTATGCCTCCTAGAAGTTTTCCCCTTCAAGCTTTCTGTCACTGGTGCTACAAAACGCACTCTCCTCCATTGCACCTGGATCACATGCAATAAATAGCGTAAAAACCTGGCATCGGGCGCAACCGCGCCAACAGTGCAAACCGTAGAACGGTTAAGGCGCCTCCAGCCCCTAACCGCCTAGGCACCTGGGCGTATGGGTCATATGACCTCGCGCAATTGAAAAAGGGTTTAAAACCGTTGCAATGGTTTAACTACCCCCCGCTCCGGTTAGGGTCACATGGTTCATACCATAAAACCGTGGCTTAAAATCTATGCACCAACCGTCGGGTTATAATAACATGGTCATATGTGAATCAAACGACCGCGGGCCGGGGCTAAGCCCCGGCCCGACCCCCCGCCAAACAATACAAAAAACAATTTTAAATACTTTTAAACCCACATACATATTAAGCAACAACTCGTGGTCTATTGGTCGGGCGGTCGTGCGAAGGCGCTATGCTGTGGGGGAGGTCCAGGGGTCGAACCTCGCGGACTCCCATAGTTTTACACAACAACCATAAACCAAACAACGAGTGACACGTGGCACCCACGGATTGGGCCACGTGTCCTCATACCATTTGCCACCAACGGACACGTGTCACTTCCTAATTCGACAACTGTCAACCAACCAGATGTTGCCATGTCATCACATGTCGCACTGCCTCGTCAACCTTGCCACATCATCACCACGTATACTACTGATGTCATCCCGTGCCACGTGTCACCCTTCCAGTGGTGACACGTGTCACATCGGCATTGGTCCATCCGTACGCCAAAATGTCCAAATCTGCCTGCCACGTGTCATCACCCGGAGCTGCCATGTGTCGCCTGTATGAACCTTCCATGTCACTCATACGAACCTGCCACGTCAGCGTACGTACATGCCACGTTAGCGTCCATACGGACTATACGGACTGCACAGTCAGCAATTTTTTTTACCTGTTTGCCTTATCGGACAGAACGCAATATCTTCTCCATACGGAGCCCGTTTGACAAAGTAAATACACCACCGGAATCAGGAAGACGAGACGGACGCAATGGCACTGGTTTTGTCGCATTTCGAGCACTTTCATTTTTGAGCATTTTTCAAGCCCTGTCAGGCTTCTGGATCCGATTTCGGATCACTCGATACCCAAAATTTTGAGGTAAAGGACACAAGGATGTTGAGCAGCATTGGTTTCTATGTGAAGCAATTTGGAGGTCCAAAGGGACTCTAGATGCAAATAAACTGGTTGAATTCCAGACTACCTTGAGAGGTCGTGCTCTCAAATGGTACATGAAGGTTATTAAGTTAGGAGGATCGCAAGGACAGGGTTCACTCTTGGCCAAGTTCGGATAAAATTCATAGCAGAGTTTAACCTACCTCAGTCAAAACAACAATCTCTATCTGATTTGCGTTAAATTCAACAGAGGGAAGGAGAATCGGCTTGGGAATATATTCAGAAGTTTAAGGATTCCATTGGGAGGCTAGCGCATCCAATTCATGAAGATCACCAGAGAGAATGGTATATCCATGGATTGCTACCTCTAACATGAATTATGTTAACACAATAGCGGATACCCTCCTTGACAGATGCCTTGGAACGATCAATGAAGATTGAAGCCATGGAAGGATATTCAGAGAGCCTAAGGGTAACCAGACCCCCAGCGGAAGCAAATTTGGTGAAACTACAAGAACAAATATCAGCACTAACAAAGAATATTCAAGAATTGACGATACCCAGACCAGAACGACCTCAAGTCTGGTGTATCAGATGTTACACAGAAGGGCATATGGTGAACGAATGTCCATGTATGAGGGGAATGGATCCTCCTCAATTTCTGATGGGACCCTCATCGGGACCCACGGGAGGAGTTGCGCAAGTATCTGCGTTTTACCATTCCAAACCCTAACCTTGTATCATGCCTTTTCAGGAAATCAAGCATCGCAGTCAGCTGAGTACTACAAGATCTATCGAATTCATGGGCATGCACCAAGGCAGTGCCCTATTATTCAGAAGTATTCTACTTTACTAAATATTATACATTATGAGTTATGTGCATCTACCACGCATGCTATGAATCAGTGTAGAGCACTGGATGCACTTGCGGACAAATTGGATCGAACATCATTCAGGGTGAATGAAACCCCTCAAGGACCGGGAAGGGGTCGAGCAGGTGGGGCCAGAGGAAACTTCAAAGGAGGAAGAACCGAGGGAAGAGGACCAAGTAGGTGCTACAACTATGATGAGCAAGGTCACATTGCTAGGGATTTTCCTCAACCTAGACGGCTATGGTGCTCACACTATAGAATAAATGGACACACAATTGAAGACTGCCCAAGGCTAATTGCGAAATAGGAAGATTGGGCACGTCAACGAGGAGCCAACTTCACTGGCTCAGAGATAAAGAGGGAAGTCAAGGTATAGGTACCCAAGATTAATATCATTACTCGAGGAGGAGCAAAGACTGGTGCAGATGATGATAATCTGCTTAAGATCCAGAAATCAGTGCCCAAGGAGGACAGGTATGACCCTCTGAAAAAGAAGTTATTCTTTAAAAATGCAATAGAAGTATTCTAGAGTATCCCTGGCCCTGAAATAGAAGAAAACCCCCCTCATCCAACCATTTATCCTAAGATTGTGCAATTCCCTACCTCACCCACTGCACCCCAAAACCCCGTAATCCGAATGAGACAACCTGAGCGGTCGCAAAATATAGTCAACCTTTGGTTTCAGTTATTTTTTTATATTCTTGGGAATGACCAGCTGATAGAGAAGTTGCACAATGCCTTGTATCTAGTCCTAGGAACAAAGGAATCCCCGGGAGCTAGAATAATGACTAATCTTCATGAGAAGGACACTCAAAGAGTGCAAAGAAGGAAAATACGGACTGGGAAAGAGTTTAGACTAGCAGCCAAGCTAGACGAGTTTGAGATTCAGGATGTTATGTTAGATCTAGGATCAGATGCTAACATATTTCCTAAAAATACTTGGGAATATTTAGGGAAACCACAGTTGACATATTCCCCAATCCAATTGAGAATGGCCAATCAGTATTGTATTTTCCCAATAGGAAGGCTGGAGAATGTGGAGATAGATGTTGCAAGAGTAAAAACTATAGTTGATTTTGAGGTGATCGAAATCATGGGGGATAAGGACCCTTATCCTGCACTATTTGGTATTTATTGGGGTTATGATAACTATGCTCTTATCGACCTGAAGAGGGATATTATGACATTTGAAGCAGACGGAATAAAAGTAGTTCAGCCCTTGGATCCATATGTAGGCCCTCGATACACAGATCCAACAAACACCAATATGGAAGGAGAGGATCTAGATCAGTTATACGTCGTAACAGTAGGAATGAGAGCAGACTACATCAATCCTATGACCGATGGATCGGTAAGTTGGAGGAGCATACAATCGACGAATCGAGATTCAGAACTAACATTTGATAGTTGGCAACAACATACATATGAAATATTTTCAAGATGATGTGCAACTGTCAGAGAAACGAGATGGGTTGGAACCGAGGTCAGAGAATATCCGACATGCAATGGTACCTCAGGCCTTGGCAGTTTTCTGGTTAGCATGGAAGAAAAGATATCAGAAGATCAAAGGATCGTAGTTCTGGTCTTAGCCCTGGAAGACACCCCTGCCAGGTGGTGGGCTAGCCACAAACCAGTAATTAGGAACTGGGAGGATGTGAGGCATGTTATCCAGTGTAGATTTCAAGATAAGGAGAAACTAAAATTAGATATGCGGATGGATTTTTAGGTTGCGTAACTATTCAATGGACAGTCTGATCTTAAAACACATGTTGAACAATGCGTAAGACAATGGCAAGCTGTGGAAGTACCATCTCACCTATGGGTTCAAGTGTTTCCCCATTCGCTAGGTCTGATCCTGAAAGCCTGGTACATTCATGAAGACACCAAAAGGCATACCATTAGTTGGAAAACATTAGCAAACCAATTTTCCAAGGACTTCTCTTTTAAAAGTAAGTACCATGAGCTTAAGATAGTCCTATAAAGAATTAAAGAAATGGATTTTACCGATGTTTGTAAATGGAATTCAAACCCAGTGGTATGTGCCAATCATAGTCAAGTGTTTCAGTATAACCTTCACTTGGACATGGACAAGACAACCATAGAATGTTATAAAATCGAGAACGATTTGGCAAAGCCGTATGATTTAGAAGTACTGAGAAATTTAGCCATTAAGGAAACAAAAGGAAGTAGAGAAATTGAGAATATGCTACCCAGTCAAACTGATAGCTCTTATAACCATCCATTGAAGTTGCAAAAGTCAACAGAGGAACTACTGAGCAACCCAAGATAGTTGTTGTAGGAGACTGCTGGGATGATCAAACTAGCCAGGAAATACATAGCCTATTGCGGGAGTATGAGGACTTATTCCCAAAGACATTCTTATAGCTAAAAGGGATAAAAGGGGTTATGGGAGAGATGAAAATTGAACTAAAACCAGGATCAAAACCTATAAGGCATAGACCATATTGTCTTAACCCAGGGTGAAATAGAAGGTTAAGAGGGAAATAGATAAGATGATTGAGGTCGGACTTATTTTCCCAGTTGAAGAAGCAGAGTGGGTTAGCCCCATAGTCATCCAGAGAAAGAAAGGTACAGAGTGTTATCACTCCAGGAGTCCTTCTAGGTTGTAGTTCGAAGAAGCCTGGTAACTTAAAGTATGTTTTGGTTTTCTGTGTATGTTGGATCAAATAGGATAACTAAACAACTAATTCACACTCAAGACACTTAAATATATATAACCAGATGAGACAATGCTTTCAAAAGTCAATAATCAGATAAGTAACTGAAATGGTGGGTGAAGAAAGACTATATTTATCAACCAGAACACATATGTGATGGGCTGAATAAAGATAGCATGGATTATTATTAAATCAATGTTTATGAGTTGACCAATGAGATGACAGTTATTTGCAACTAGACAAACTTAGATAACAGTAATCATCCAGAGCACAGGAAAAGATAGAAAATGGCAATCTGACATTAACAGTGAAAGAAACTTGTGATATGTATTGTATGGAAAAGGACAACAACAAAAACAGCATGGTCTAGTCTCCAAACTCGAACCCCTAGTTCATCATAATTCACAGGATTTATAGCCTTTACAGAATAGTTTCAACACCCTATTAAAGAGGATCTGAAATACTAAAGATAGAACAAAGTCAAAAACAGTTTTTAAAACATAAGATTAGATCCTAACTAAAAGGAATCAAATCTTAATCAAAATCTATGATCTTCAACATCTTCGACACCTTCAGCAATCTTTGACATGCTCAACAACCTTCAAGGTGATGACAAAGCGCTTGAAATCTTCCTTTGACAGTTGGGCAGTATCTTGACCAAAATAGAAAATCTCTTCAACCTTTATCTCCTTTGTATCGGCTTCAAAAACTTAAAGAGAGAGTGATCTTTATCCCTTTTAATTTTATCTTTCATTTAGAACCTTGTTGAAATGGTTTGAGAGCAAAAATATTTGGTCTGAGCAAAAACACTGACATTCTGCCTGTGTCTGTGTTTTCAGTGGCTTATAGGCCTTAAACAGAGTAGGGTTAGCTATCGAAAGCGGAGCTTTCGGCAGCTAATAATGCCTTTTGGAACCTGCCTAAGCTGTCGAAACTATAGGTATTCGAAATTATTTCCAAAACTGCAAAAATTTTATTCCTTCGATCTGTTTGTTCTTCAGGGTTCTTCATAAGCATACAGCCATGGAAAATCATTACCCCGGGCAATGGAATTATCATTTTGTCCCATTTTCACATTGAGGTATTGTTGCTCCCTCAACAACAGGTTGTAGTCCATCATTTTGAATAATGCATTTTCTCCCCAATTCCAATACAATTTTCTGAAGGACTTTATCAACTACTACTAATATGTTTGCATGGATTTTTATTGTAGGAAACAACCTATTTTCATGTGGTTTTCCAACTCCATTCTTGTACATTGATAGACGACATTCAAATTGTATGTTGTTTGCATTTTCAAGCCACTAATGATAAGAGGACTGGAAATGGCTTGTAGATTACAGTCAACATAAAATAACTAGAGGATAGTTTGAATAACAATAGGAACTTTCCATCTGTGGAACACAGAACATCAATCACTAATTATTAACTGTGAAGAGAACCCTGCATATGCCACAATCATCACAATGATATTGTTTCTTTGAGATATGATCATCAAGGAATCAGTTTGAACATAAATATTCCCCTATCTTGCCTGTCGAGATCACACAAAACCTCATCCAAAGAAACCATTGCTTAAACAGTAAATTTGATCTCCTTTTGAACTACCCATCTACACATAACAACTAAGCCCCTGGTGATAATGGAACTTGATGTTTCAAATGAACAACCAGTTGGTTCCTTCAATTTGACAATAAAGGAAGTTGCAGTATATCATGTTCAACATTATAACTTCCAGTTGGAACTCGAGGAGAGATTTGTTTCGATGTTAGTCGTTGGCCAACTAGATTGCTTGAGAGTCGATGCCCTGTGCACATATTTCCTATAGTAAGCAATCTTCTAACTGTCGATTCTCTAGAGGCTTGAGATTATGTTCTATGATTTGCAATCCCAAAAATGCCAACAGATAATATTTTCAGGCATTTGGATTGATACTTGGAAACTCGAACTGTGTGCTGCCCATGTTCATACTGGTGTATTCGACACCTGAATACTCGACAATCAAACCCTTTGACACCTGCCATGACCTGGAAAACACTTCGTTTTATTTTTTATATGCCAATGGAGGACAATATTCCACATTCTCCAGGAGGATGTGAATTTCTGTGTTTATATGCACCACTGCATACATGACATATTCGATGAAACATGGAGAGAGTCGAGCTTGGCACCTGTATAATCAATCAACCCCTAGAAAATCAAGGTATGGCAACATATTATCATTCTTCCAGACACCTGTAGATTATCTCGTGGCCATCTCATGAATGACTTGCCCTGTCGACTTATATAGATTATCCTGATACAATGCTGCCATTTCAATGTCGTGGCATGTGTATTATGTGATGAAAGTTGGTTTGGTATATCATGTGTGCTTGACATGTGCACTCGGCTTGTGTGTTGGTTTGTGGCTTGACTCATGGGCCTTCAAAATTTCACAAAATCCATAAACAACCATACACCCGAGAGGCCTTAGGCATATGCATAATAACTTTGGGTTTAGAAGCCTTAGGATACTCGAGCACATATATTTCTTTGTTGATAATTATGAGATATAAAAAAATATAAAAACAATCATATATTTTTAAATTTCCATAGCATAGACTAAGGTTTTGACAATACTGATGATGCTTTGGAATGCGGGTAAAAGTGATCAAAGAGATATTTGATGAAGAACTGGAAGTATCACGGATGGATATTTGATGAAGAACCGAGGAAAGAGTCTTACTCATTTATGGATGGATTTTCGGGGTATCACCAAGGGATAATTACCTAACAAGACAAATAGAAGACCACATTCATAACAGAATGGGGGTCATTTGCATATAATGTGATGCCCTTCGGTCTAAAGAACGCCCCTGCAGTTTTTTCCCAGATTGTAATAGCAACCTTCCGAGAATTTATTCACAAATTTATAGAAGCTTATATGGATGACTGGACAGTGTACAGTCTGCTGAAAGAACATGTAGCACTACTACGGCTGATGTTTGATCGATGTAGGGAACCACATATATCTTTAAATCTCAGAAAGTGTATCTTTTGTGTGCCACATGGCAATTTGTTAGGCCACATAATATGTCGAGAGGGAGTGCTGGTAGACCCAGCCAAAGTTGTGGTCATTTTGAATATGCCACCGCCTACGAGCGCTAAACAATTGCGCTCAACGCTAGGGCACACAAGGTATTATCGCAAGTTCATTAGAAGGTATGCAAATATTACTGCACCCCTGGAAAATCTACTAAATAATTCTGAATTGTTCCAGTGGACCCTAGAGTGTGATCAAGCATTTGACATCCTGAAGGAAAAGCTCAACACAACACCTATTTTGATATTTCCAAATTGGGAAAAGGAATTTCATGTATGTGGATGCATCAGGTATTTCCCTGGAAGACATCTTAGTGCAACCATGGGATGAAAATACATATAATCCCATCTATTTTGCTAGCAGGAAGTTATCGCAAGCTGAACAAAACTATACAACCACAGAAAGGGAGGGCTTGGCTATTATTTATGCTCTACAGAAGTTTAGACACTACTTGTTAGGCTCTCATTTTTAATTTTTTACTGATCATTCTGCGTTAAAATATCTAGTTAACAAGTCGGTCTTGCAAGGAAGAATTTGTTGATGGTTGTACTATTTCAGAAATTTTCATTTGAGTTGATCATCAAAGCTGGAAGATGCAACGTGGGTCTCAATCACTTGTCCAAATTGGAGTCAGGGGAGAGTGGCGGAGCAATCGATGATCAACTCCTAGATGTAGACATGTTCTGAGTTGAGGCAGTACTAGAATACCTGGAAGACATAGCAGTTTTCTTGAGTACTAGGGCCTGCCCAGAAACGTACTCCGCAACTTAGAAGCGTTATATAGTGGTTCGAGCAGCGCACTATCAATTAATCATGGGGAAATTGTATAAGTTGGGCCTAGATAGTATCCTCAGGAGGTGCATTTTGGACCATGAAAGACAAGACATCTTGTGGGAGTGCCACAGTGGAGTTGCAGGAGGCCATGTCGGAGGAAAGTCCATTGCGTAGAAAGTCCTCCAAGCTAGATTGTGGTGGGAAACACTCTTCAAAGATGCGAAGGAGTATGTTATATCTTGTGATGTTTGTCAGAGAGTAGGTAAGCCATAACGATGAGACGAATTGACTCTTCAACCAGTTCGAGCTCTACAAGCATTTGAGAAGTGGGTGGTTGATTATATTGGACCAATCAACCCCACGGATAAGCACTCAAAGGCCAGGTATATTATCATCGCAACTGATTACCTGACACGATGGGCTGAGGCAGCAGTTGTTCAGGATTGTTTGACCGATACCGCTGTCAGGTTTATCTTTGAAAATATTATCAATCACTTTGGATGTCCTACAACTCTGACTAGTGACCAGGGTGGTCATTTTATCAGTAGTACAATAGCAAAGCTTATGACAGAGTTCTTAATCCAAAATCATAAAATCATCCCCTACCATCCACAAGCCAATGGCACAGTGGAGGTGTTTAACAAGATTTTAGAAAGAGGTTTGACAAAGGTTTGTTGCGCAAACAGGGAAGATTGGCAAGATAGAGTCCCAGCAGTTTTGTGGGATTATAGGATGACCACAAAGAAACTTCACAAGTATACTCCATTTCAGCTAGTCTACGGGAAAGAGGTTGTGGTACCTGCAGAATTCATTACCTCTAGTCTCTACATCGCACATGTTACACATATGTCAGAGGATGAATCAGTTGCGCAAAGGGTTACGGAGTTGCAGGAACTTGATGAGACCAGGTTTTTAGCAGACTTTCATCAAACAGTTGAGAAATCCAGGTAGAAGGCCTGGCACGACATGCATATTAAGGCCAAAACATTTGAGCAAGGAGATAAGGTCCTACTTTATGACAGTCAATACCAGAAACATCTAGGCAAGTTATGCATGCATTGGTTGGGCCCATTTATATTTGCGGAGATCTGACACTCTGGTGCAGTCAGACTAGTGCAACTGGATGGTATACTTCATCCAGGATGGGTGAATGGCGCTTGCCTAAAACCCTATATTTCTCAGGACTGAGCTAAAGAGTTGTTGCTCCAATCCAAAGGAGCATGTATAGTTAGATTTAAATTTATGTAATTTCTTTAAATTCAATTAATAAAGTCAGAGTGTGGAGCGTTGCGTCATGACATGTATTTCATTTTTTTTTTTCCGGTCTAAGCATTACTTTGGTGTAGAACTGATTACTTGGCAGCACAGGATCAGAAGAGCCACGAGTACATTAATGTAGGCATTAAATATGAAGAGGGCCCCATTGTGGCCGGAGGGAGAGCGAATCTGAATAGAATCTTAGTCCATGTGCCACATGCACCCTGTCCAGTCATAGCCTTTATGATTGCTACAGTAACTCGTTTGAACTCTGTTCAACCATAAAGTCGGGATATGCGAAGATGCCCTCGGTATTCACTCCAGGATTCTCAACCGTTCAAATGGTAAGGCTTGAAGCCGACCACGTCCCTATCCACTTGTTCAGTAAATACCATAATTCCCCGATAGATTTACCCCGTTAAGAGTCTCGTCAGATAACTCAGCTCCAGGTTGTGTCTATATGATTAATCATGAGTGGACTTAGGAGTAATGCAAGATCCCGCCAGCTGGCCTAAGTATAAGGCTGCGCGAACTCAACATAAGACTTATGGTTTGCTATTTTGTGTTTGATATTTCTAAACTGTCATAGAGCCCACAAAATTCTCTCAGTCGCGACCCTAAAGCCCAGTACAGTTGACCTAAGTCTCTTAGTAGTCCAAAGCAGTGATGTCGAGAGCTACAGGAAGTCAGAGTTCAGTCTCCAATGAAGCAGTTCCAGATGAGTTGTGTGATCCCAGGATTGAGGTCGTGGGTGACCTCAAAGGAAAGGTCGAGAATGTGAAGCTCCTCGACCTCAACCTGAGAGACCAGGTATTATTCTGACAGATGAACATCGACGTGTTCTGGAATGTGGCTCCAAATGAGATTGGATGAATGTAGTTTGTGTCAAAGCTAGAGTTTATCAACCTCTTCAACTCCAGCATCATGAATCTCTAAGACTTGTCAGTTTTTGACACTACCGGTGAGGTTGCGCGGTGTACCAAATTCCTTATCAGTCTGGTGCATGACAGGAGCCTATGGCTTGATTGACGATATCCAATTCATCAAGAGGATATCCATCAACTCACGGGTGATCTAGATGAATATTGGTGGCCACCCACTTGTTCCAACTGGCTCCTTTTGTCAGTTTTTAGTTCAACACGTTCTTCTGTACTTCTTTGTAATTGTGGGTTCTACACTTCTGGGGCTTTCTGGAGCCCTACACATCTTTGAGGTTAATATTGGTGGCCTCCCATCTAATCCAGTTGGCTTATTTTGTATGTTTTCATGTCATCACATCTTGTTGTACTTCCAGGTCCGTTTTGGGGCCCTAAACAGTGTTATTTTCGCTCGCCACAGTCAAACTATGTATGAAGTTAGATTTTGATGACATAATGCGTAGTTCTCGAAAATACCTTTCCAATGGGATATCACACGCCTAAAACGGAGATCGTATGCAAAAGTTACGACCTCGAGAAGCTAATGTACTCACTTACACAAACAGGGCCCACGTGACTTTTGGCATTTCATCTCCTAGGGTTAGGTTTTTGGATGTTTAGGGTTTCGGCATTCCTGTTTAACACAAAAAGGCCTTCAAAGCCTCATTGTAATCATCTTCTGGCAAATGAGCATATCCGTCACATCTCTTCTCAGAGATAATGTTGCCACCATTCTAGCAAATCTTGCACTCTGTATTTTCAGTCTCTTTACAATTCTTTCATTAATAGAAATCAAGTATTGTTGTATTTCTCTGTTTCTGGCAATTTTCATGAGTGTTTCATTGTAATATATCTTCTTTCATTTCGTTCTAAACATAATCCGGATCAATGGTATCAGAGCAGGCTGCTCTTGATCGTTTTCAGCGCATGTCCCTGACGAGGTCCGAGTTTAGCTAGTTGGGTATCGAGCTTGTCTCTCTCGAGGACAATCACTATCGCACGCCCAAGAAACCCTCGATGGTGGAAAACAAGAAAAATGGTGGAGCAAAAGATTATATTAACCTGTTGATTGAGCAAGCTCTCGCGCGACAGAGGGTTGAAATGATGGAGAATTTTGCACACATCCTTCAACACCTGCCGATAGCAACATGCGCATCTTCATTAAGTGGCCATTTTGGAGGAACCTCTTCCTTCAAGGTACAAGTTAATTTTGATATTCTCATATTTGAAGTTCATATAGAAGCGGATGCCCTAGAAAAATGGTTAAATCTATTAGAATGTTATTTCTCTATTCAAAAAAATTCTGACAGGGAAAAGATCACCTTCGCAGTCCTCAAGTCTTTCCCCCATGTCAAACATTGGTGGGAAACTTACTGGGAGCAAAGTTCCACGGAGGAATATGGAATATATGGGG
Organism: Picea glauca; assembly: GCA_000966675.3. NCBI lineage: Eukaryota > Viridiplantae > Streptophyta > Pinopsida > Pinales > Pinaceae > Picea > Picea glauca. Next base: position 462,274 of record JZKD02S1649626.1, read on the forward strand.
CCGAGCCCACTTGAGTTTTTTTGTGGATGCTGTCAAAGAACAGTATTATCTTGTTGATAACTATGAAGACCAATACATGAGATGGACCACACTACGGCAAGAGAAGAGCCAAACAGTGTCGGAGTTCACAAATACTTTCCATACCTTGCGCAACAAGCTGGTATCAAAGACTCTGAGCGACATCTGGTTCTGAAATACCATGGGGCTCTACATAGGTACATCCAAACCGAAATGGATTTCCTAAATATCTCATCATTAGGAGTTGCTTATCGATATGCTATCAAAATCGAGCAGAAATTTAGGCACCAGAACAAATGGGAATTCGGGTCTGCAGATATGCTACAACCAAAGCATGCTAAGGATGGCCCTAACCAACAGCCTCCAAACAACCAGTCCAAGACACAAGACAAGAATGGTAAAGGAAAGACGAAGAATGACACTGGGAAGTGGTGTGACTTCCACAAAATCCCTTGTCACAACACTGATGAATGTCGCTCGAAACAGTCATTAGTGGTTGAGGTCAAAGACACGGAGCTGAACCCTGATTCAGAATCTGATCCAGAAAATATTCAAAATAGATAGATCATCAACGTAGACACCATTTCCACTATCGCGACCACAACAATTCAACCAGAAGAATCAATAGATCTTGAAGAGGGGGAGTGTCTCTTCCATTCACATATGTGGGTGAAGTCGACCCCATTGCATTTCATTGTTGATAACGGTAGCCAGAAGAACCTCATTTCAAATAAGGTCGTCAAACAATTGGGTTTTTCAACAACACCACACCCGTAACCATACAACATTGGGTGGCTTCACCAGGGACGATATCTCTGTGTCAGTCAGCAGTGTTGCATGTCCTATGAAATCCAGCCCTTCAAGGATGAGTTAATGTGTGATGTTGCCCCTCTTGATGTATGTGATGTGGTTTTGGGCCAACCATATATGTGGAGACGTCATGTTGTCTATGATTAGAGACCCCGTAGTGTCATTATTACTCTGGGAGGTCATCTCTATAGGATACCAGAGGTAGTTCCAACTACTGCTCCACCAAAAAAATATCGCAAGGTAATCTCTCATATTGCAAAATTCATCCTCTTCATGGTCTATTCAAAGGATTCACAGAAGCCCGCTACAACCACTAGAGCCTCAACACCTTCTATCAAACAAAAATAGATTGTTTCTTCACCTAAAATGGTGCCTACACAGTGCCCCATCAAACCCAGAGACAACAGATTGGTGGAGAATATTCAACCCTGCCAGCAACAGGCTTGTGACAGTCTTCCATAGACCAAGCAGCATAACTTCTCCAACAAAGCACGTAGCTCACCAAGATTCAGATTCAGAAAATTCTTTCCCCTCTTCCCTAGGAACTCAAATCAATGGAGACCATTGCTGCCTAAGGGGGGAGGATTGATCCAGGTGGATATTGGTGGCCACCCACCTGTTCCAACTGGCTCCTTTTGTCAGCTTTTAGTTCATCACGTTCTTATTTACTTCTTTGTAATTGTGGGTTCTACACTTTCGGGTCTGTTTGGAGCCCTGCACATCTTCCAGGTGGATACTGGTGGCCTCCCATCTAATCCAACTGGCTTATTTTGTATGTTTTCATGTCAGGGCATCTTGTTGTACTTCCAGGGCCGTTTTGGGGCCCTACACACTGTTATTTTGGATCGCCACAGTCAAACTATAAACAAAGTTAGATTTTGACGACGTAATGCGTAGTTCTCGAAAATACCTTTCCAACGGGCTATCACGCGCCTAAAACGGAGATCGTATGCAAAAGTTACAACCCGGGGAAGTTAATGTACTAACTTACCCAAACAAGACCCACATGACTTTTGGTGTTTCATCTCCTAGGGTTAGGTTTTTTGATGTCTAGAGTTTTAGTATTCTTGTTTAACATAAAAAGGCCTTCAGGGCCTCATTGTAATCATCTTCTGGCGAATGAGCGTAGCTGTCACATCTCTTTTCAGAGATAAAGTTGCCACCATTCTAGCGAGTCTTGCACTTTGTATTTTACAGTCTCTTTACTTTCATTAATAGAAATCAAGTATTGTTGTATTTCTCTGTTTCTGGCAATTTTCATGAGTGTTTCATTGTAATATATCTGCTTTCATTTCGTTCCGAACATAATCTGGATCAACGGGCCGATCCATCGAAGGTGAAGATGTATCAAAAGGGTTCCAAGACCTCAATAAACATGGGAAGAAAAAGGGAGAACCCAGCCTGTATGAAAGATTTCATACACAGAGAGGGGGCGCACAACCAATATTGACCCCATTTTACTAGAGATGGTCAGAACAACTTGTTATGTGATTTCTAGCAAGGTAATGCGGTCTTATTACAAGGGCGAATGCACGCTAGATGCCCTGTCAGTGGCAGATTTTTGTGTCAATGGAGCGGTATTCAATTGGTGTAGCTACATGCTCGAAGAACTCCTGGTAGTATGTGGGGAAGCTCAGGAGAAGGACGGAACCTTCACCTATGGATATTTTCTTGTTGCGTTCGCCATGCTGAAGTGGACGCCACCCTCAAGAAGACCACTATCACCATCAGATAAAGGTCGATTAGTAAATATGTTCAAGCCTTGGAACTCAAGGTCGGACTCCGAGAACACAACATTTAACAATGCGGCGTTCTTGAAGTGGTACAACCAACTACTAGATGCAACTCAGAGGTTGTGTATACCACAGGAGCTACTCAACCTGAACACGAGGAACATTGCATTCGGGTTGAACCGCCACCACACCTTTGTTTGGCCCAGGCATGTCAAATCTAAAGACTTTCACTCGTGGATGTTGTCGATCTATCTAGATAAGGAGGCCTTTGACAAAGAATTAATGTCGTGGTCAGAAGTGAAACGCAACCCGCGCAAGTCGGGGATGCACTACCTTCTACCTGCGGAGATCCTAAGAAAAAGGGTTAGGAAGCCGGAGTAGGGTCGAGCTCGGGCCCAGAGGAGAAAAAGAAAGATGTCCAAATGCACACAAACTCATAGGAGGAACAGGAGACGCAACCTCTGGAATGCAAGAAGAGGACATTTCCCATGTTCCCGCAACTTCCGGAGCAAGTTATGCTGAGAGGTAAATATGTCAATGACATCCTTAACACTGCTTTCATTGGAGACCCTTTGGTCAAGAAACCTAGGACGGGGCTCTCCCCGGTGAAGATCCTAAATCCTCAGCCAATCTCATTGACCATACCTCGTACTCGAGCAACCACTCAAGCAGCCCAAACAATCATTGACATCCATGATGACCCTGAACCAGATACCACTGCATCCACCACCATCATCACTGAACAACCCCCATCACCCCCACAACCCCCATCGCCACCGCAAGAAATGCCATCCAACCCCAAACCAATGAACCTAAGCCCATGAAGTTGGATCCTCTCGACCTACCCGAGCATGTACCATAACTCACTGGTTTGACCCCTGAAGTTTCGAGCCAATCAATTGTTTCGTTTGTACCCATTCAGGACACTTTGTCTTCAATGGAGAATCAAATTGTGCCAATACTGCAAGCCCCAAACACTCAAAGCCCTCTCTCAACAATCAATGTTGAGAGTTCCATCCAAAGAAGCGAAACCACAGAAATCGTGGTCCAGAAAGAGGCAAAAGTACCAGAGGTTCAGAAGGAACCTGAAACTACGTCGGGACAGAGTGCAACATTGTTGCAAAAGCAATTGGAGCTAGTACTCCAGAACCCATAGCAGTGCGCAGAGCTGGTGCAGCTCTGCTTGGCAAAAACAAAGATGCTCCCATTCCTCCCATCAATGGTAAGGATGAGACTTGCGCACCAACTGCAAGGTCCATCTACAGGGGAGGAAGAGGTGGAGACCCCGTCAGAACACTCAATGGTCATTGGATTCCCACTGCAAGTCCGAGTACCCATGGAGGCCACTACTTCTTCTAGTGACCTCGCTCAATGGCCATCAACACAGCTAATAGGGATGATCATAGCTTCAACTGATCAACTTGAGTTGAGGCTCCAACAAGCCAAATGAGAAGTTGAGTTTTGCAAGGAGGAAGCACTCCTCATGTAACCACAACGGACGCAAGAGGAGTATGCAAAGATCCAGGTAGAGCATAAAATGGAAAAGGTCCAGGAAAAGCTTGCAAAATCCTGGCCAATAATCCGAAGGACAACACCACAACTACCTGAATTCAGTGCAGCAGGCGAGCCTGTGCAGCGGATTGAGCTACTCCGGATAGCATGGTCAGAGCTGTCCATTTGCATAGAGAACCTTGAAGCATAGTTGCGGGAAATTCAGCATGAAGCAAAACAACAATGTTGAAAACTTTAAGAGCAAATAGAAAGAGTCGTGCTTGAAGGGAATAACGCAAGAGCAGCCTTACACAAAAGAACTATAGAATGCATAAAGATATTTTGGGAAGTTAGTGACTGGATGGGTATTATTTCAAGGCGCAACCAAACTCTGGAGGACTTGCGCACGAAGATCCAGTCACTCAACGAGGAAATTTCCATCACCATGGATCCATTGGAGCAACAAGAAAAATTCGACCAGATCTAGCAAGCAGATAACGAGCTAAATGCTTTATTTGAAGAACAATCAATAGCTAAGAAAGAGTTATGGGAGTTCTGACCTATCGTTCAGACAAGACATCTGCAGATGCATCATGTAGATGCTACATCTGACTCGGAGTGGAACCCTCTGGTCGCGTCCAAGACTAAGGGATGCATTACAGAAGTGACTCAATAGTTCGTGGTTGAAGCTTCACTCCTTGCCATGAAGTGGAAGGATAAAGTCGTCAATTTCCAAGGAGTAAGGAAGAAAGCCCTGAAATTGGTCCTGGAGTTGGGCCCTTCGTTTGAAGAAGTGGAAAAGGAAGAAACTCGGGTAGAAACTGGAAGCAAAGCAGAGACAGAAGGCAAAGGAAAGCAACAGGCAAGTCTAGAGACCATGGAAGAACCAAGGACTTGACTCGAGGACGAGTCAAGGATTGTGGTCGGAGCCTGTTGGGCCCTTTGTTTTGTTGTTAGAAGTTGTGTAAAGAATGCTACAGTCTCAATTTTGGTCAAACAAAAGTTGCGCAAGTCACAAAGGAGTTGGACATCGGAATGAAGAAAGAAACCGAAAACGGTTGGAAGGACAGTGCAACACGAGCATGGAGAAAGAAGTTTCAACAGAAAAAGAAAATAAAACTTTCAAAGTCTCAAACCCGAAGATCCCAATTGGCTTATATACGAGATGAATATGATTGTAAAGGGTTGATTTTCGGATAGTTGTCCAGATGTTTGTTAGAATGAGTTCGAGTTCTGTGTTATTGTGCATTTTTGGGTAAATGTTAGATAGAGTTCTAAGAGTCTGGGTTTTGGAACCAGACCAAGGCTGTAACAGAGTCATATCCTATTGTAATGTTTAAAGAGCAAGGGTTTGGGTTAGCCTTGTCTCTCAGTAGTAGAGTTTTGTTGTTAAGCTCTGGCGTGACAAAGTTGTGTCTCTAACTGAGTAGAATTATGTAATTGAGAAGAACCATATGAAGTTAATACCAAGAGAGACACAAATTTTGAAATTATTGTGTCTGTTTAGCTTCAAATTATCTTGAATGTTGCTTTGTATTGTCTTTATGTCACATCTGCTTAATTGGATATAGCTTCTTTATGAATGCAACACAACTTTGTTTTCTTTAATCTGAGTTAGGAATGTTCAGACAGTTCTGGGTTTAATCGATCTTGTGCAAGACTAACAACAATCTTGAGACTGTATGGATTTGTCTAAGTATTCTTCTTACCCTTCCCTATTGTCCTTGTCTTGGTTGCGCTGCAGGTGAGACTTCTTCCCTTCAAGGAAAATGAAAATGCCAGCGCTCTAGACTAATTTGGTACCTTTTTTTAGTAGATTTAAAAGGACCATGGTCTAATCAATTCCGCGCCAACAGATAGCCCCCCCAGACCCCATAGCAGGGGCAATCCCCCCTCTGCACTCCCCCACGTGGAGGAGTGTACATTCTTCCGGGGTGTAAAGTCTTCATGGGGTATAAACATGGCTGAAAACAAAGACCTCTGAATTAGGATGATAATCAGGGTCCACAACCAACAATCTCCCATTTAGAGACTGATCTCAACAACTCCATCGTTGTTATATCTGTTGGACTATGATCCTTCTTGGACCTAACAAATTTCTCATCTTCACCTCCATGCTGGAAGACCAACTGAAACTGAGAAAGAAATCATTTTCTCCTTGGTTACTCCCTGTGTTAACATGTCTGCAAGATTCTGGCTAGTGTGTATCTTTTCCAACTTCAAATTTCCATCTTCCAAGACGGATCGTATGAAATTGTACCTGAGTTGCATATGCTTAGTCTTTGAATGGAAGAATGAATTCTTTGTAAGATGAATGGCACTCTCACTGTCACGGTACAACCTGCCATTCTCCTACTTCTTTCTGAATTCCTTCATAAACCTCTATAGCCAAACCATTTCTTTACTAGCCTTTGTAGTAGCAACATACTCTGCTTCTATTGTTGAAAGTACAACAACCTTTTGCAGTTTCGAAATCCAACTTACTGTTGTTCCACCTATAGTAAAAACATACCCTGTGGTGCTCTTCCTGCTATCTTTATCACCTGACATATCCGAATCAACATATCCCTGTAGAACATTGTCTGAACCTCCAAAACGTAATTCATGAGTAGCAGTACCTCTCAAATACCCAAGAATCCACTTTATTGCCTCCCAATGTTCTTTACCTGGATTGTTCATATACCTGCTCACAACTCCCACTGCATGTGCAATATATGGTCTTGTGCAAACCATCGCATACATCAAGCTACCAACTATTGATGAATAAGGGATCCTGGACATGTATTTTATCTCATCCTGTGTCTTGGGACACATTTCCTTAATTAAATTGAAATGGTTGGCCAAAGGTGTACTAATTGGTTTTGCATTTTGCATTCTAAACCTCTCCAACACGTTCTCTATGTACTCACCTTGAGACAATGTCAATTTGCGATTTTTCCCGTCTCTTGTTATTCTCATACCAAGGATTTTCTTTGCAACACCCAAATCCTTCATCGCAAATGAATTAGCTAATTTTTTCTTGAGTACATTTATATCCTGCATATTAGACCCTGCAACAAGCATGTCATCTACATACAATAGCAAGATAATATATCTTCCATTTTCTAGCCTTTTAAAATAAACACAATGATCATAATGACATCTATTATAACATTGTTCTATCATAAACTTGTCAAACTTCAAATACCAATGCCTTGGAGCTTGCTTTAGGCCACAAGCTCTTCTTCAACCTGCATACCAAATTCTCTTTCCCTTTGACCTCATACCCCTGTGGTTGTTGCATATAAATCTCTTTCTCCAAATCCCCATGGAGAAAAGTTGTTTTTACATCTAATTGTTCAAGATGTAAATCTTCTAATGCCACAAGACTCAAAATAGTCCTAATTGAAGTCATTTTAACAACAAGAGAAAATATTTCATCAAAATCTATACCTTTCTTTTGTGCAAACCCCTTTACAACAAGTCTATCCTTGTATCGTTTTTTGCCTCCATCTTCTTCCTTTAACTTGTAAACCCATTTATTCTGCAATGCTCTTTTTCCTGCAATAAACTGAACCAAATCCCAAGGCTTGTATGGTTATTTACTAGGGAATCCATTTCCTCTTTCATGCCTTGCTCCCACATCTTTTTAGTGTCTACCTGCATTACCTCTTCATAACATTATGGTTCACCAAAATCAGTCAACAATAAACAATACAATGAAGGAGATTATCGTTCAGGGGGTCTACTTAACCTGGTAGATCTTCTAACAACACTTGCAAGAGTTTGAGGTACATGTTTCTCCTGTTGTTGTACATTTTGATTTTCTGGTACCTTTGGAAAAAAATTCAGTGATCTCATCAAGCACAGTGTATTTTGGTTTTTATTGTTCCTATTTCTTTCCCTGCAATTGATCTTTGTACATGACCTTCTCATTGAATATGACATCTCTACTCCTAATGATTTTGTGATTTTTATAATCCCATAAGCAATAACCAAAATCATTAACACCGTATCCAATAAAGGTACACTTCTTGGATTTTGCCTCAAGCTTTGTTCTATTTTCTTTATCAATATGGACAAATGCTTCACAACCGAAAGTCTTCAAAAAAAAATAGTTTACCTTTTTACATGTCCATGCCTCCTCTGGAATTCTACCATCCAAAGAGCTTGAAGGTCCTATGTTTATTAAGTAAACAATAGTATCTACAATATTTCCCCATAACTGTAAGGGCAAACTAGCATGCAATCTCATACTCCTTGCACGCTCCATGATTGTCTTGTTCATCCTTTCTAACACACCATTTTCTTTTGGTGTTCCTGGAACTGTCTTATCTCTACGAATCCCATGGTATGAACAGTAATCATCAAACTCCTTGCAACAATATTCACCTCCATTGTCTTATTTGAGACACTTCAACCTTTTTCATGTCTCATTCTCAACCAAAGCTTTCCATTTCTTAAAAGTATCAAAAACATCAGATTTTTGTCGAATGCAATAAACCCAAGTTTTTCTAGTTGC
>JZKD02S1649626.1:470876-497047 GCA_000966675.3 Picea glauca
GGGTGTGGCATGAAATGAAGCCCCTAAATCTACTACCCAAGACTCATAAATATTATCTACAGAAAGAATCAAAGCATCTTGTAACACATCACTTGTTACATTTGCTTCCTGATTTTTCTCATGATGTCCATCTCTTTGTTTCTTTGGAGCTCTACAGTTTTTCTTCAAATGTCATTTCTTCCCACAATTCCAACACTCTATCTTTCCAAGTCTTGATTTGGATCTGCCCTTCCTAGAATTCCCGTGGTTCCCTGAGCCCTTTCCTCTATCCTTTTGTCTTCCCCTATTCTCCTTGTTTAACTCATTACCTGATGTCTCACTTATGCTTTTCCATCGCATTTCCTCACTAAGGATAACACCAACAACATCATCAAATTTTAAAGTATTTGAACCAGAGACATAGTTACTTACAGCCATGACCAAGCCATTCCAGCTTTCTGGCAATGAGCACAAGATTAGAAGAGTCATTACCTCATCATCAAAGTCCACTTTTACAGAACTTAGTTGATTAGTAACTATATTAAATTCATTTAAATGATCTGCAACAGACCCACCTTCTGACATCTTCATATTAAATAATCTCTTCATTAGAAATACCTTATTGGACGTTGAGGGTTTTTCATACAATTTAGTCAATGCATCCATCAGCTCCTTCATTGTCTTTTCTTTCGAAATATTGAAATCCATCAACACTGCCAGGCTCAGCCATATTGTTCCTAGTGCCTTTCTGTCAAGAACCTCCCATTCTTCGTCCTTCATGGTCATCGGATTCTTTGTTATTCCACCCAATGGTAGGAATAGATCCTTCTGATATAAATAATCTTCCATCTGCATCTTCCATAATCGGTAGTTTTGGCTATTAAATTTATTGACCCTAAACTTTCCATCCTCCACCATTGCTCGCACTCAAACCAGGAACCTTATTTTCCTAAGAGTTACCTTTCGCTTTGATACCAGTTGTTAGAAAAACAGGATCGCAGAGCAATAAAATAAAACAAATGCGGAAATAAAACACAGAAGATACACAATACAATAAAGACACGGATATACGTGGTTCACCTAGTGTGGGCTACGTCCACTAGAGAAATTTTTAGATCCTTCCTTTATTATCATCCAACAAATAAAGGGATACAACCTACAACACACTCGCTATAACTTCCTCTTTTTTCTCTCATAGTCTCGTCACTCAGAATACAATATCCGTAATGATCCATAGTCGTAATACATTTCCCTCATAAAAGAGGGTTGCCTTCTAGAGAAAAAAACCCTAACATAACTTCTATTGTCATATATGCGACCTTATAATGAACGGTCAAGATTTACTATGAAATTACAATATACATTTACAAGGTAATTTTTCCTCCAGGGGCCCGCTTGCCCCAGGACCCCGCAGGAGGGGCAAGCCCCCCTTGCACTCCCCCACATGGAGGAGTGTACATTCTTCAGGGGTGTAAAGTCTTCATGGGGTATAAACATGGCTAAAAACAAAGACCTTTGAATCAAGAAGATAATCAGGCTCCATAACTAACAAAAGCCAACAATCATGGGAATTAAGTACCCAAAGGACCTTGTTCCAAACCAGTTTCTCAAAAGAACAATGCACAAATAAATGATCGCTTAATTCCTCCTCTAACTTACATAAAACACATCTGCTCAAACCCTACCAACCCCTCTTTTGACCATTATCCCACATCGGAATCCTATTATCCAAGGCCAGCAAAGTAAAAACCCATGTTTTCAACATGCAATTCCATTTCCAAATAACCTACCATCACCATTTATTTTCCCTACAAACATAACATAAGATATTGCATCATATCCCAACTTCATTGTGAGTAAACCATCTGCTTTGTTCCATAACCATACTAATACATCCTCCTCATCTCGCAAATACAATAACTATTATAAATAACTAATAGAAGCATTATCAAACTTCAAATTATATGTTGTTATTCTTAATTATAAATAATATAGATTCACCTTAATTTTTTTTTTTTTATGCATTAAGATGTATCAATTTCTTCAAAGTGTAAATCTCAATATCTTTGCACTCACAACTATTTAAAGATCATTTAATTAAACTAGGTGGGGGTGAAAACATCGAGATTAATATCCACAAAAATTGAACACATAACAAATTCAAAGTCAGCATGCCCTTGTGCTAGTTTTGTTTTTATTTCAATTATCTATTATCATAATCTATACGCACACCATTAGAATACTAATGTTCACTTCAATACACAACAACTCGTGATTATTGCACCATAACACTCGCTTACACTCGAACACTAATAAAAGCTTAAAACTATACACTTAAATAATAACCCAATAACTTTATGTGCAAATTAATTTGAGTTATCATAGATATGTACCTCTATGGGAATATAAATATATAATAAGCATACACATTGATATGTGTAAGGCTGATAAAAAAAATTGACCATGTATTATGTTGACTAGTTTTTAATGTTTTTCTCCAAATGCCACATACAAATACACATACATAAAGAATTGGCATAACCCCTTAAGGTGGTTTTAGGGTGTGTTTCCAACTGTACTCACCTATAGTGGGTCATGATTTCAATGCCCCGACCCCATTGTCGTTGTCGATATTATATATGTTTATATTAAAATGGAATACACATCTAAGATATGGATAGGTAAAATGAGAAAAATGGATTGAATCAACGATTCGATTAAATTAAATTTTCTTTTCGTTAGGGAGGGAAGGGTCACCATTCATGATATAATTAATTTTTTTTTTCATTACGAAGGGTCACCATTCATGATATAATTAATTTTTTTTTTCATTACGAAGGGTCACCATTCATGATATAATGAATGTTGAGAAATATATAAGTTGTTTTCTTAGACCTATATATAATGAAATATTAATCAATAATCCTCTATATGATCTTATTAACTTCGAGTTATTAGGATCTTCCTTGATCATAGTTGAGATAAGGCCTTGGTATTCTTTAAATTTAGTTTCCAAAGAAGTATATAAGATGTGGCATAATGGGTATGAATGGCCACTTGGTAGGTAGCTTTTACGGCAACCAAAATTCGTGAATATCATGATTTTACTTGATTTAAGTATGTCCAGTTGAGATTATAAGAGTTGAATTTTTTAAATAAGTGTTAATTAAATAATTCAATCATATTTTAATATTAGTTAATTTTTTTATTGGATTTAAGGTTCGATATAATTAAACAAATTTAATATTTACAATACATAAGATGTGACATAATGGGTATGAATGGTCACTTGGTAGGTAGCTTTCACCGCAACCAAAACTCATGAATATCATGATTTTAATTGATTTATATCATGATTTTACTTGATTTAAGTATGTCCAGTTGAGATTATAAGAGTTGAATTTTTTAAATAAGGGTTAATTAAATAATTCAATCATATTTCAATATTAGTTAATTTTTTATTGGATTTAAGGGGATGATTGTATTTCTTTCGATATAATTAAACAAATTTAATATTTATTGTAAGTAGTTTGATTATTTTGAGTGTTAATCAACATGAGATTGACAATTTGACTCTTTAGGCATGACAGATTTTTCAATTACTTTCTAATTAATTAGCAAGCAACTCAAAGTGTACATTTAATTATCAATCTGAGGTCGTATCTTACTTACGAACTATCACACACCGTATATGCAAGTTGTAGTGTTGTTTTTTTAAGGCGTTGTAGTACTTAGAATGTCACAAATCAAGGGTTCGAGATACTTAATTAAGTCACCAAACTAGACTATTTCCTAAGTTGCAGAGAAGTAAATATCGCACTTACAGGAAAGGAAACTCACACTTGCAGAAATTGAAATCACGCTTGCGAAAATTGAAATCACACTTGCAGAAATTGAATTTATACTATGATTTACTGGTGACTTGCTCAAGTATAATGAAGATCTTGTTTGTTGTGACAATTAAGTGTTCACTCATCCAATAATAATCAAATCAATCCTAAACTACTGAAGACTAAAGCTATGATAAATCAGAAACAACAAAATAAAGTGCAATTGCAAGCGGAGTTGCAACAACAAAACTCTGATATGACAGAAGTTATAAAGACGCGAATTGCAGTAATGAACTCTACGAAAGCATCTATGATTGTAAACTCACAGAAATTGAATCAACGCTTAAGTTGCAATCTGAAACTGTGAAATTCTCAATACTAGAAAACTAAATAGTAACCACACATGAATCACAAGCATTGTTCTACGGATTTGTAATTGCAATAGACTGAAAGAAAAAACAACTATAGGATCAGATAAATTATGCTATGAATTTGGAATTGCAACAAATTAGGGAAACAACTACATAATGTAAATTATGCTATGGATCTCGAGTTACAACAAATAAAAGAAAACCAACTACAGAATAAGATGAATAGAATTGAAATGCTAATATCTAATTCTAATGTTACAGGCAGTACCTGACTAAGGAGGGGGGCATACCCCCTTAGACAAGGCACTGAGCTATGAAATTAGAATCACATGAACAACAATACATCAACACGCAAAGAGGAGCAGGAACATAAATTACATTGCATTAATTTGAAAGTACAATAACAACCAAATGCTTATCGTTGGAATAATTTCCACCTCCCTCGGCTTTGGGGAAGTTGAGGCTTTTATACAACATGACTGATGTCTAAAATTATACAAAGCGATGGATGGACAACCATGAGAATATGATTGTTCATTTGGTTACATTGATTTTGTCAATCTTTAGTGAGAATCGAGCGTGTGATGACTCAGTAGGAAAACCGATTTCTCTTTTATTCATCTACTCGCCTCTTGTCCCCTTCCTTCATGAAGATCATTTCCCAATTGTTGGCTACAACGTTGACTGTTATGCCAGTGAGCTTTATTTGGAGTCGCAAAAATGAAAAGCTTGCTCGGAGTTGCAACAATTGTTTGGAGTTGCAACAACAACGAGTGTACTTGGAGTTGTAGCAGTTGGTTTGTACCCGAAATCGCAACAAATTGAAGTTGCATCAAAGAGGTATTGCAACCACTTCTAGGAGTTGCAGCTATTGCATTACTCCCATGTAGCAGTATTAGTACATGAAAGTAGCAAGTTCCTTTAAGAAATATAAAATAATAGTGTAATAATGGCATATGGGGAAAGATTTGTACCTTGATAATAAATGAGGTAACACTATATAAGGAGAGTATCAAAAGGAAGTGATTAATGGAAAATGGTAAGCAAAAAGGTATTAGATGGGAATTGAAAGTATGCCAATTTAGGCACTCTTCATCTCCCCCAGCCCAAAATTGTTGCATGTCCTCATGCAACCAACAATCACTTAGTGTTAGAGAAATCAGGGTGACCCTAGAGGTCACTGACACAACAGGTATAGAAGCTTCTTCCTCATGTTCCTCTTTTCTTTGTGTTGGGTCCTCTCCCTCTATTGCATCTTGTACTTCAAAAGGGATCCCTATTGGTACCGGTGGGTCAGTGGGGTATTTCACCTCTAACTCTTCTTCATCTAAATATGTTGCAAGGAGAGCAATAAGGTCTTCGCCAAGAGTGCCTTGATCTAGTTCTTATGTCTCATCCAAGGCCTCATGGGCTTCTAGGTTAATGTCCTCCCCTTGTTCTTATGTGTTAGGGGAGGATTTTGCTTCCTCTATTTCTTTATTCTCCTCCTGGGTTTGTTCTTTGGGCTCAACAATTCTCCTATTTTTATGTTGAGTTGCAGCCACATGGTTTGTTCTTAGTTTCTTTGGCACTGGGGGTTACCTCTTTATAAACCCTTTGAATATCTTTATGGGGGGTCTATTCTCCATTATTTCCACATCATTGGCATGGTCGTCCTTCACCGGAGTTGCGACAGGCTGGCCCCTTTTCCTAGTTTCCCTCCTGAATTTATTTGGTGGAGGAGTCATAGCAATTGGGTTCATTGTATTTGGGGTGTTGTTCCCTGGTGGAGGAGTTGCAGTTGTGGCCCCTTCTAGTGCCAGAAGTGTAGGTGTTTCATGTTGGCCTTCCTGAAGTGCAACCACTTTGCTTTTGGTGAGAAGAACATGTGGTCAGATGATGTTGTTCCAAGTATGGCCCTCCTTGTGCAGTGCATGCTCCACCAAGAGCTTGATAAGGTTGCGGTGTGATACAACCTCTCTGGGGTTCTTTTCCCTTTAGATGAGCGTTGTCATCATCTGCAACATCCGAAATAGAAAATTTCGCATGTTAATCGGCCAGTTGTGGCATAGATGGTCGAGTAGGAAGATGTGTTGAACGTAGCGACTCCATAGTGACCTTCACAAGTGAAATATCATTGTACGAAGATAGCCATGTTTTCCCATGGGTGTGGCAAAGACCGACATTCAAATATTATACCCTTGTTTACTAAGGCTTCTCCTAGCTCGACAAACTGCCTCAGAATTTTCGGCTGCGAAGTCCTTTTGGTATACCATCTCTCTCATGTCCAAGGTAACCCAATGACTTATGCCACTATTTCCTCAATGACCTCTACCTGCGCACCTGATACTATGGAGTGTTCGGCTATGTAATTCAGGGTGAATTACAGAGTGATTTCATCATCATATCCTTGTAGACGTAGCATGTATTCCATCTAACCAACCTATCCCAGAATTTGTCTGATGTTGTCATAAACCTCAAGTAGAATTGGTTCAGTATGCTCCATGCATGTTAATGATCCTCCCATGGTTCCTTTTCTCTGCTAACTCTAAGTGTTGGTGTTTGCAAGGGCGATGCGTGTTATCGGGTGGTGAATTTGGAATTGTGGCTATAAGGGTGGTGGGTATGCAGATCATGAATATAGTTATGATGGCCTGAGGTGGCGGTTATGGAGGAATGATAATAGACACATACCATTACAATTACTGATTGCAATTTTTTATTGGAACTCGTACCTATCACGTCTTACCTCAAGTGGTTGTACAAATCACATCAAAGATTGTGATTGATGATGGAAGACAAAGTCACATCAACGGTCCTAACCGGAATTGTAGCATCAAGATTGTTAATTATGTCAATCGGAAGTGTAGAAACGGTGATGCTCCCGAAATTAAAGTTGCAAGCAGAGTCACAGCAATGAGAGTTGCGGCGACAAAGCTGCAGCATTGGCGATGAAACTCGGTGGTGTAGAGAGGAACTGTAGCAACGGTGGTGCAAGGAAAAAGATGTGGGTGAAAAGTGCAAAAATGGAATAAATGTGCGAGCGGATTTGCAACGACATGAGTCACAACAACAGAGCTGCAACAATAAAAATGAGAGGGTTGAGATTTGAGAAAGGGAGGGGAGATGTGAGTGGAGTTGTAGAAAAAGGAATAAGAGAAGGGGGATTTGTGAAATCAAGGAGGGTTGGAAGTGGAGTTGCAACCAAGGGATTGAGAGAAGGGAGATTTGTGAAATGAAGCGGAGCTTCAAAGGGGAATTGCAACAACGAGAGTTACAACAAAAGGGTTTAGTTAGGGCAAAAGGAATTGCAGCAACGAGAATAGTTGTGACAAAGGAAGTTGCAACAAAGTGAATTACAACAACAATGTTTTCACCTACATATCGTGAAAAAAATAAGATTATTAGAAACAACAACTCTTTATCAAAATTCATTAAGAAGGATCCTGACGTAACCATCACAAAACCATGAAGTGCCCTTCTTGTTTATTCTGGTTTTTTTTTTTAATGCGCCAACTAAGCTGGTTTTCACATTTCCATCTTTTCCTTTTTTCCTTTTTTTCTTTTTTTTTTTCGGAAAAGAAGAAGAATGGAGATTATCTAGTCAAGACTCATCCGTCCTTAACAAGTTCCAGATCATTTTTGGGCCACCCATTTGCAATCTTTCTTAAAAAGGCTTCCTTTGATAGGGGTCAGTGATATAGGTGAAGTTTATGCCCATTGGACATTAGAGGAATTTTGTCTTCATCTATGGTACGTAGTTTGATGGCACCATTGTCATATATTGTATCAATATCATGTGGATCGAGCCATCTGCTACGAAATTGTCCTTTGAAGCCTTTGAACCTAGAATGACATAATGCCCAATCTCCAGCTTTGAACTTCTTTTTCTTGATAAACTTATTGTGCCATCTGGCCCTTTGATGTTGTATTACCATGGCTTGTTTTAGTACATCATGTCATAGTTCATCTAACTCATTATTTTGAATCAATCTTTGTTTTTGAGCCTCTGATAGGTCCAACCTAAGTTGTATTGTTGTCCCAAGTGTCTGACTTTTGTCTCAATGGGCAGTAGTACTATTTTCCCATATACTAACTCATAGGGTGTGCATCCTGTAGTAGTCCTCCATGTGGTCTTGTAGGCCCATAAAGCTTCGGGGAGTCTATCATCCCAATCCTTGAGATGTAATCTGACAGTTTTAGTGATGATGGTCTCAAGGATCTTATTAGTCCCCTCTACTTGTCCATTTGCATGTGGGTGATATGGTGTTGTTACTATGTGCTTGATCTTGTAGTTGTCCATCAAGTCACTGACAAGCCATGATGTGAACTGAGTTCCTTCGTTGGACACTATCTCTCATGGTATTTTGAACCTTACAAAGATCTATTCATGGAAAAACTCCACTATTGCTTGTTTGGTTGTTGTTGTAAGTTCTTTTGCCTCCATACATTTTGTGACATAATCTGTGCAAACGAGGATGCAAGAATGTCGACAGGAAGAGGGATTTATTGGTCCTAAAAAATCAATGGCCTATTTGTTGAAAGGTTCGAACACCATTTGTGGTTGTAGTGACATTTCATCTATTTGTACGGGTCTACCCATGCATTGACAATTGTCGCACCTTTTCACATACTCTTTGGTGTCTCTGAAAAGTGTGGGCCAATAATACCCCTAATGGAGTACCTTGTATCCAGTCCTTTTATCTACAAAATGCACCCCACACGGCCTATCATGACATGCTTTTAGTATTTCATGAACTTCATCCTCTTATACACTTCTTCTAATAATCAAATCGAGCCCAATGTAGAAGAGGTAGTCATCAATCCACAAAAATATTTCATTTTTCCTTACTATAATTTGTTGTTTTTTGGGAGTCAAATGATGCGAAAGTTTTCCTGCAGCCAAAAAGTTAGCAATATCTACAAACCAAGGTGAGTTAGTAGACACTGCAAAGAGGTGTTCATTTATAAAACAATCATGTATTGGAGGTTCATTCTCATTAGATGTTATTATAGAAATAAAGTCAGCAACTACATTATCTTTTCATGGTTTATCTAGAATGGTAATATCAAATTCTTGCAATAAAAGCAACCATCTAGTGACCCTGCCATTGATGATTGGTTTGTTCATTAAATATTTAATAGCAGCGTGATCAATATGTAAGATTACATGATATCCGGTAATGTAGTGTCTAAACTTGTTTATTGCATGAATAACAACAAAAAACTATTTCTCGGTTGATGTATATTTCAATTATGCAGGCAAGAGATTCTTACTGACATAGTAAATTGCATATGGGTCCTTTCCTTCTAGTTGTTCGATGCATCTGTAGAAATGTGGAATGAGAGGGTCCAATTAGGCCCTCTTAGTACAAGAGCTTCGGATACTTTGATTTTCAATTCATGAAGCACATGCTCACATGTTTCTGTCCAAACAAACTCAATGTCTTTGTTAAGTAGAGCGAATAATGAACGAGCAATACATTAAAAAATTTCAATGAATCTATGGTAATGACTAGCATATCCTATAAATCTTTGTACCTTCTTCTGCGAAGTTGGAGTTGGAAAATTTAGTATTACCCTTACTTTTTTTGGATCAACTTGAATACCTTTTTTTGAGATGTGATGTCCCAATATGATGCCATCAGTTTCCATCATTAAACATTTTTCATTATTAAGGGCGACGTTTGACTCTTTGCACCTTATTAACATATTTTCCATATTGGCTAATGCCTCAACGAATTCACCCCCATATGTTGTGAAATCATCCATATGTATTTCTACACAATCATGAATTAGATTAGAGAATATACCTATAACAACTCATTGAAAGGTGGAAAGAGCGTTGCATAACCCAAATGGTAGAACACAGTAGGCAAATGTCCCCCGAGGATAGGTGAACATTGTTTTCTCTTGGTCTTCGGGTGCGATTTGGATTTGGTGTATCCACTAAATCTGTCGAGGCAAGAAAAATACTTCTTTCTTGCTAATTTGTCCAGGACCTAGTTGATAAATGGTAATGGGAAGTGATCTTTATGTGTTGATTTATTTAGTTCTCTATAATCTACACAAATTCTCCATTTACAATTTTTCTTTGGTACCATGACAAGAGAGGGGACCCACTGGCTATAAAAAATATGATAGATGAAGTTAGTTGTAAGTAGTTTATGTAGATCTTCTTTGTCTATGTCTTTCATTGTCGGGTTCATTTGGTGCTGGGGTTGGCGAATGGATCTGGCTCCTTCCTTAATATACATGTGATGTGTGCATAGGTCATCGTGGATTCCCTTCATGTCATAGTAATCCTGGGCGAAGGCATCATTGTGCTTTTGCAACACTTGAACTAGTCACTCCTTTTCTTGTTCGGTTAGTCCTTGGTTGATTTTCAAGGTTTTCCCCGAGCTGATTTGTATGGTTTCTATAAGGGATCCTTGATCTTTTTGTGGTGCGGGTTCGTGTTATGTGGGTGAAATGCTTGTTGAGGCTAAAGAAACTTGAGTTTCTAGTTTCATAACATGCTCAAGAATATGTGTGTTTCCCAAGGAAGATGAAGAGGCTATAAAATCGTTGATTTTGCCGTCCTTTGTTTGGTCTCTTATATCTCAGTATTGATCTATGGAGAGGATTTGATGGGATTCCCCTTCTTCATCACTCTCTTCTCCATCAACCCAAGGTGGTGTTTCTAAGTCTATGTTGGGTTTAACAAGAGGGTAGAGGGTTAATTGTTTGGTGGATGTCCCATCGGAAATGGTCATGTTTCTTAACTGACAACTAATGTAGGCATCGACAATGCCTAGTCAAGGTCATCCCAGGATTAGAGGATACCTTCCCAGAGAAGTTTTGGGTTGTAGGACCATGAATTCAGTGGGATATTCCCACGAATCCATAGAGATCACTACATCTTCTAGTATTCCCTGTGGTTTAATGGTTGATATATAAACGAGTTGAAGTACGGTGGAGGTTTCCCTAAGGCTCGTAAGACGTAAGGATTGCATGGTCTCGTGTGTCACAACATTGATGGTAGACCCAAGGTCGATTAATATGTTACTAATAAGTGTGTTGGTGATATGCACATTAATGACTGGAGTGGCATGGTTAGAGTATTTAGTTGTGAGAACTCCCCCCATCATTAGGTCTGATAGTTTTCCCATGACATGAACAGTTTTGGGATCCTTTTGTTTCCTACCGGGTTTCCTCAAACAATGTTTCATACCGCTTTTGAATAAATAGGTACATCCTTAATTGCTTTAAATAACGGTATTTTGACAAACACATTTTTGAGTTCTCCTACGAAATCAAACTCAGGTTGTGTAAAAGTTTTCTCTTGGTTTAGCCTTTCAGGATAGGGTGGGTCTTCAGGGTGGGCATTATGAACTTTGTAAGGTTCTTGAGATTGTTTTTGTTTCGATTCTTCATTTGGGACCTCCTCGTTTAAATCTTCAATACTAATGTGAGGTTGGTCTTTGGTTAGAGCCTTCCTGGATCGAAGGTGAATATCGTTATAGTCCAAGGAAGAGATGGAGTAAGTAAGGTAGGTTGCAAGTCTAGCAGCTTGCGCTGGTTGACTTAGCCTTCCATTATTTGGGTTAGGTATGGGTTGTGCAGGTAGTTATGGTCGAGGAGGGGCAGATGTGGATGCCTACATTTGGGAAGGAGGAAGGAGTTGCATGGGTGGTTGTGTCATAGGTTGTTGAGGTCCTCCTATGGTGGGATTTCTCCATTCTTGTTTCCATAATTGGTTTGGAGGAGGAGCTACCCATTGTTGTGTTGGCATACCCCACAATTGAGAAGCATATTGCATTGAAGGGTTAGTCCAATTTTTGTGAGAAATCTTACCCTGCAAATAGGCTAAGCTCCCCTTTGGAACATGACGCCTATGTTTTGTCCAAATACTGAAGAGAACAAGTGGTTATTACTTTCCCTATAGATATAACTAGATCAATCAAGCAAGAGAGAAGAAGAAGAATGTGGCATACCTTATTGTGATGTTCATCCTCACTGCTCCAATTCATAGTCTTGATCTCCAAGCTCCTCAACGCGAATGAAATCCTGCAAAGACTAGCAAAGGAACTCTTCTTCCTACTATAGATGATTATATAAAGCATTTATATCTATGAAGAATGAAAGGACAATAGACAAGTAAATGTAGAACACATGAACTTGAAGGGAATAGGCCAAGTTGATATTAATTGGAAAGCCAAAGAAGGCACTTACAAAGCATGATTGACGGTGCAATATATTCACCAAGCTCTCGTTGTCCAGTGCCTTGCACGAATATTGAAATAAAAATGTTGAATTCTTTCCCCGTGATCAAATATTTGAAACCTCAAATCTTCCCCCCTTCATCATGGAAATCCCTCATTATATAGAATTTGGAGGTTTAACCACCATGGAGAACAACACTCACTAGATCCACTAAATTGGGATCTCCAAGATTTTTAGGGAGAAAATATCTCTCAAGGATTTCAAGGAGGAAATATCTCTCAAGATCCACCAAATTAGGATTTTGGTTTGAGAAAATCTCTCAACCATCCATGAGATTCTCAACTTATCCTTGAGATTAGGAAACTAAATGTGAGGTGGATTCTCACACTAAATTAATTTCCTTTTTATGAATAATAAAGAATAATTCATGTGCACATAGTATTTTGACCTTCATATGATATATTTCTCCTCCACACTGACTAGGGATTGTGACAAATGTTCTTTCATGGTGTTAAGGTGTTGTGACACTTAGTAAAGTGCATGCGACACTTAGTAAGGTGCATACGACACTTTGACAAAGTGCATGCGACACTTAGTAAGGTGCATACGACACTTTACGACACTTAGGCGTAAATAGGTGCGACACTTAAGTGTGACATTTTGGTGTGTAACACCAATACGAATTGAAATATTGATATTGATATTGGATCATACCTTGAGGTTTGGGCTTCTAGAGTCGCTTCTGAGAGACATATCATAATTTTTCTAGTTCTTCATCTTTTTGGTAAATAGCCTTTAATCCTAGTAAGGATGGATAGTTACGAGTAGCATGGTCCTTTCTACATATTCCACAAACCTCGATCTGATCCAACGAACATCCTTTCCTTGGGTTCTCAGGTCTGCATCTCAGATAATAGATTGCCAATGCTTGTTCTTCTTCTTCATTTGCAATGTATCTAGTTGGGAGCTCAGGGAACTAAGTATGTCATCTTGAAGTCTTCTAACATGTTCCCGATTTCTACTCTCGTGACTCCACTTCCAACAGTTTTTCATGTTTTTGCCAGTATATCTCTTGGCCCTTTGCCCGTTTTTTATGTACCTCTGGAATACTTACGACAAAGTTCCAAGATAATATCGTATTCTAACTGAGAAACATATCCACCAACCATCAAGTTAAGGAGTTCTATACAATCATCTTTGTTTCCTCTTAGAAATAAGACATGTCATGTCTCGGGAGCCAAATCTCCTGACTTTGCCCTCTGTAGGTTATAGGTAAATCATTCAACATAATGTTTGAGGCTCTCATCTTCATGTTGCATCATCTTGAAGACTTCCTCTCTTCTTTCTTTATCTTTGTAGTAGTCTTGGTAATTGTCTAGGAATTTCTTTGTCATTTGATCCCATGAGCAGATGTTATCCTTTCCAAGACCCATAAACCATCGTAGTGCAGTGCTCTTCAGTGTGGCGGGAAAAAGCTTAAGTTTCTAGGCATTTTTCATGTAGTCGTAGCTTTTGCAAAGTACATCAAACTCGAAGAGGAAGGTATCATGATCTTCTTTAGATAACCCATGAAAGTTTGGCAAGGATGAATGAGAGATGTTCTTCATATTGGTCTCCTCATGTATTTCTTTGATTGGGAATCCGAAAGTAGAGGGTTCCTCTTTGACAATCTCGTGTGCCATTTCCTTTTGAGGGTTGTCCTTTGTTTCTAAAGGCGCCTCGAGGAAAATGAACTCTTCGGAGTGATATTGCTCGTTGATCTTCTCTTTTAAAAGCAGACCCTCTATGTGCAGAGACCCTTGTACAGTCTCTGATTCCTGAGGAGATGCTCCGAGCTTCTTCTTGGCAAGAAAAATTGTTGTAGGGGATAAGTAATTTGGTTGGTTGAGCTCCTTTCCCTCTTGTGATTGACTTGCATTGTTAGCTTTTCGAGACTTTTTGGAAGAGCTAATAAATCGACCTTGTTAATCTCTATATTTGGACATATAGAGATTAAAATAATTCTACAAATTGCTGAAAAGAAATCATAACATTTAATCTACTGTAATGAAGGAAATCCACACAAGTAAACAACAACTACCTTCTTTTGACAATTCCTCGGCAACGACGCCAAAAATGATGAACTTTTCAATTACTTTCTAATTAAATAGTGAGCAACCGAAAAGCGTACATTTGATTATCAATATGAGGCTATATCTTACTTACGAATTGTCGCGCATCGTATATGCAAGTTGTAGTAATGTTTTTCTAAGGGGTTGTAGTACTCAGAATGTCACAAATCGAGGGTTCAAGATACATAATTAAGTCACCAAACTAGACTATTTCCTAAGTTGCAGGGAAGTAAATATCGCACTTGCAAGAAAGGAAAGTCACACTTGCGAAATTGAAATCACACTTGTAAAAATTGAAATCACATTTGTGGAAATTGAAATCACGCTTGCGGAAATTGAATCTATACTATGATTTACTGGGGACTTACTCAATTATATTGAAGATCTTGTTTGTTGTGACAGTTAAGTGTTCACTCATCCAACAACAATCAAATCAATTCTAAATTGTTGAAGACTAAAGCTATGATAAATAAAAAAACAACAAAATAAAGTGCAACTACAAGCGAAGTTGCAGCAACAAAGCTACAACATGAAAGAAATCTCAACAACTTGAGTTGCAACACGAAAGAAATCTCAGCAACGCAAGTTGCAACAACGAAACTCTGATATGACAGAATATGTAATGACACAAATTGCAGTAATGAACTCTACGAAAGCATCTATGATCGTAAACTCACAGAAATTGAATCAATGCTTAAGTTGCAATATGAAATTGTGAGATTCTCAATACTAGAAAACTAAATATTAACCACACATGAATCACGAGCATTGTTCTGCGAATCTGTAATTGCAGTAGACTGAAAGACAAAACAACTACATAATCAAATAAATTATGCTACAAACATAGAATTGCATCAAATTAGGGAAACAACTACAAAATGTAAATTATGTTATGGATCTCGAGTTACAACAAATAAAATAAAACATCTACAGAATAAGATGAAAAAAATTGAAATGCTAATACCTAATTCTAATGTTACAGACAATACCTAACTATGGAGGGGGCCCTACCCCCTTATACAAGGCATTGAGCTACGAAATTAGAATCACACGAACATCAACACATCAATATGTGAAGAGGAATAGGAGCATAAATTATATTGCAGAAGTTTGAAACTACAATAACAATTGAATGCCTATCGCTGGAATAATTTCCTCCCCCCTCAACTCTGGGAAAGCTGAGCTTTTTATACAACATGACTGATGTCTAAAATTATACAAAGTGACGGATGGGAAACCGTGAGAATCCCGCTGTTCATCCAATTATATTGATTTTGTCAAACTTTAGTGAGAATCAGGCGTGTGATGACTCAGTATGCAAACCGATTTCTCTTTTAGTCATCTACTTGGCTCTCGTCGCCTTCCTTCATGAAGATCATTTCCCAATTGTCAGATAAAGCATTGATTGTTGTGTTGGTGAGCTTTATTTGGAGTCACAACAACAAAAAGCATGCTCGGAGTTGCAACGATTGTCTGGAGTTGCAACAACAACGAGTGCACTTGGAGCTATAGTAGTTGGTTTGTGCCCAAAATCGCAACAACTTGGAGTTGCAGTAAAAAGGTTTTGTGGCCACTTTGAGGAGTTGTAGCTACTGTATTACTCCTGTGTAGCAGCATTAGTACACGAAAGTAGAAAGTTCCTTTAAGAAATATACAAGAATAGCGTAATAATGGAATATGGGGAAAGATTTGTACCTTGATGATAAATGAGACAAAACTAGATAAGGAGAGTATCAAAAGGAAGTGATTAATGGAAAAATGGTGAGCAAAAAAGTATTATACGAGTGTTGAAAGTATGTCAATTTAGGCACCCATCAAGGCAACTACTTGTGAGTTGGTTGCAATGTTTTCTTTCAACGAATTGATTATATAGTTTGTCCACTCAATGAGTGAGTGGTTTCATAATAATCACCTTAAAGAATTTTAAACAAAATACAATATAATATATTTTGTGATTACTTTGTATGATATCTTCTTTACACAAGTTATTATATTGTTAAGTATGTAGGGGTTTTTGTAATTCAACATTATGGAATACCATTTTTTTGGATCATTTTTGAGTATTTAATACTCGAGTTATTCACTGTGATCCATCTCATATAAGCAATTATTCTTTAATGACCAATTTCTCACGAGTTTGACTAGTCCCCTTACCACTCATTGCATGACTTTGAATAATCCACTTAAGATTCATTGCATAAAATAATGCTCACATAAATTGTTTGATGAGGGACATTGTTTACAACCCTATTTTTCACATGTTTTTCCTCCTTCGAGTTAACAAGGTCAAATTCAGAGATGGGTAGGGTAATATAACTTAAGTGGGTCTAATAGTTAAGAACATGTGTTTCCTCCTTGGATCTCATAGGTTTGGATCTGGAGGGAGTAGGGTATGTTCACCTTCATAGACTAAGAAGTGAAATTGTTGTGTAGAGGGGTCCCTTGTCCTATAAATGAGGGGATCTCATACATCAAATTTGGCATTTGGTTAGGCTGTGACCTTAAAATTAGATTATTATTATTTTATTATAAAAAAATTTGAATGAGAATTATTCACTTAGAAATTATTAACTTGTCTCTGTAGTTGGACTTATCTATTATGTAGTTGAGTTTGATATTTCAAACTCCAAATGGATTAATTGTTGTCTCTTAAGGCTTGATATCTCACTCTATGACCACTATGGATTAGGGTGATAAGATTCCAATAACATCTCCTTTGGTTGTTGGATAAGAGGACTCTACAACTGTCATAGGTGAAGTGGCCACATGGAGGATCAATAGTTCCCTTGGTGGAAGATGCATAAAACAATTCCAATGATTAGATATTGGACTCTACAACATACCCCAAGTATCTAACGACATGAATTGTGGCACAACATCTCAATAAGCATAATAAGCTCAAGTATCCAAGACACACCATGTATTCATCACATTCGCTTGAAACTAAGTCAAATAACATTAATTCAAAGAGCAGATGTTAAACAATATTTAAATTGTCCATCAAATACAAGTTTGGAAATGTTTATATTACCAAGGACTACTAGACAATGATCATGAAAAAAATACTTATGAAAGGATGAGTAGTATTGGACAATTATTGGGATAATCAATTGTGCAACAAAGAGTTAAGCTTGTCACCATTGAAACTACCATTAAACTTAGGAATCTGGACCTTGGCTTCCAAATGGGCAGGAATCAATGACACTGGGTTTGCTTGAGGATGATTTTATAAGAGAGCCTCTTAAAAGGCTTTGGCTATCTCCTATATAACACGGGTCACCTGCTCTGTGGAACTATCATTGGTTGATTCTTATGTTGATTCTTCTTGTCCACCACCTCTCAAACCCATTATGGATTGGGTTTTACAACAACTAATGACATGTTTATGATATGCTTATGTTTATACAAATTATAAAAGAAAGAAGTAGAAAACCAGGCAAAACACAAATGAATTGTCATCCACGTAAAGAGACATTGTTCTTGCCACCCTTGGAGGTCACAGGTTTGAGTCTGAAGAGAGTGGGGTAAGTACACCTTTGTTGACTAAGTAGTCATATCATTGCATGGAGAGGGTCCCTTGTCCCACAAACAAAGGGATCTCATAGGTCAATTTGAAGTATAGCTAGATTGTGACATTTAATTTATATTATTAAAAAGACATTTCACTATATTATATTAAAAAATAAGTTAGGGAGTTTATAACAAGTCCTCTTTGTCATAAACTTTGCCCTCAAAGCTTAGGCAAAATTTGAGCTTTGTTTTATGAATTGTTTATTCTTCGATATGTCTTTTTTGGTAGTTTCTTCCACTTAATGATATATTTAATATGAGTACAAAACAAAGATATTTTATACGTATAACAAAAATAACTTCCAAATTAAATTGTATGCGTCTTTTTTCATATGACTAGGGTAACTCTAATCATATGGTAATATTTTGTTCAACTACCCTCTTTATATACAATAACTACTATGAATAGTCAGTAGAAGCATTATCGAGCCATTTGACTCAAATTTTGTGTTGCTCTTCTTAATTGTAAACAATAAAAATTCCCCTTATTCTTATATTGTTGTGCATTAAGAGGTACCGATTTCTTCAATGTGTCAATCTCAATATTTTTGCACCCATGACTATTTAAAGACCATTTAATTACACTAGGTAGGGGTGAAAACATTTATATTAACATCCACAAAAAATTGAGAACATAACAAATTCCAAGTTAACACGTGCTTGTGTTATTATACTTGCTGCGAGCATGGTATATAACATTCAGTTCGCTTTGACTTTCTATTAGTTTAGACATTGACCCAAAAAATTTAGTGATATTCCAAAGTTTAACATTGCAAAATCAAATTTTTATTTTTATGTTATTTTTAAATAGATGTTTCTAATGAATGATTGGTTCGTGAATTAGAAGTCTTATTGCCCAGGGTCGGTGCTCTAATCATTTTTTTCGGTGGAAACAACGTCAAATTCATACGCGGCGGTTATGAAATTAGTGGAAACTGCTGCAAATTCATACACCAAATTCTCCTTTACGCTGCACTTGCTCTCATCGAAACATTGAATATCCATTAATAGTATGCAAACTATACCCAGGCCATCTTATCACCATTGTTGACCG
Source organism: Picea glauca (assembly GCA_000966675.3). Lineage (NCBI taxonomy): Eukaryota > Viridiplantae > Streptophyta > Pinopsida > Pinales > Pinaceae > Picea > Picea glauca. The sequence goes on from JZKD02S1649626.1 coordinate 489,976, forward strand.
TCACTGCTAAGCGCAATCTGTCTGACTGTGAGTTGGATTCGCTTGTTGAATCACTTAAAACTGACAATCCCAGTTAGTCACTTAGGGTGGGCAATCGTAGTTATCAAACTTTATACCTAGCGGCAGGTATTGCGCATGCCAATGTCATGCGTACTTGTGTAATAAAAAACACAACAATGTACTTCTTTATATAATAAAGAATACAACATTGCATAAACATCGAGCCATCATCATGTTCACCATTAAACCCTATCTTCCTCTTGGTCTTGGAGGCTCTGTTGGTTTCGGACACTAAACCATACCCAATAGTCTTTCGAGATTATTTATATTTTACTATTTATTTATTTTGACTGTCACATGTCTAGTTTTTTTTTTTTTTTTTTTCATTTCAACTATCTATCCTTATAATCTAGACGCACAACAACATGTACATTCCCATACAATTAGAATACTAATATACACTTCAATCCATAACAACTCATGATTATTACACTGGAACACTCTCTTGCACTTATACATAAATACAAATTTAGAACTATTGCACTTAAATAATAACCAATAAATTTATAAAACAATTTACACTAATTGATTAGAAGATTTATGCTAGGGTTTCCACCCTGAGCACCTCTGCGTGCGCTGCCTCGAGTCTCTGTCGCGACCATGGAGGTCGAGGAAGGGGGGCCTCCTGACCCCTCTTATAGTTCTGTCATCGCCCCTGAGCTGGGCTTCAAGCACTTCAAACGACCACCCTTTGAACTTTCAGCGGAAATGAAAAACATTATTTGGGAGGATGAGATGTCGAAGGAAAAACCCATGGAGATTAACCCTGAAACAAACCATCCAAAAGAGGCTCGCACTTGGGAACCTAGCAAATGCATTCTGCAGGCTCCTGTCGCCCCCAAATATACTATCAACTCTCTAAGAATAGAAGATCAGAAACAATGCAAGAAGGATTTCGCCTTGATAGGAAAATTTATGGGACTATGGTCTTCAGAAAAAGATTTAGTGAAATGGATTCAGCATTGGTGGAAGCCTAAAGTTCACTACGACCTCCAGATCAGATCAAATGGCTTCTTCACTATCATCCTGCATAATCTGGAGGACAAAAACAAAATCTTTGAAGGGGGCCCATACTTTTACAACTTGACAGGTCTTTTCCTCCATTTATGGACGGAAAAGTTCAGCCCAGAGAAGGAAGACTTCACGCATGCACTGGTTTGGCTACGACTATACTCGCTACCTCAAGAGTTTTGGTTGGAGGAAATCCTAGCAGGCATTGGCAATACGATTGGCATCTATGCCAAATATTTTGAGGCAACAAAACAATGAAGGTACATTGCATATGCCCGTATTTGTGTTTACTAAAATATCTCCAAACCACCACCTGGAGCCATAACCTTAGACTACCAGGATGAAGAATGGTCCCAAACCCTAGATTATGAGCATATTCCCTTCCGATGCCAGAAATTCCACGAACATGGCCATCTCTTCCGCGATTGCCCCCTAAATAACCCTAGCAAATCAAACCACGAGGATCCTGACAAACTCAAGGACGGTTTCACCCAAGTCATGGGGCGCCGCAAGCATTTGGCCAAAAAAGCGCCTCCCTAAATCCCCTCTAGACCCTTAACCAATAACTCTTTTGAAGCCCTTCAGAAACCGTCAAAAAATTCCATCAATCCCTTCGTCCCCCTAACAAATCCTACAACCCTAGAACAATTCCAAGGTTTTCCAGACCCCGACCCACCTACTCCCGTAACCACTCAAATCCCCAACTCAAAGACCTCCCTTCCAGTGAATCTAGGACTGGAAATAGGAGAACTTGACATAGATATGGAGGATCAAGAACTTGCAGGAATAGACATGGCACACCGAGAACAAGCCTACCATAAACAACAACTCTACACCATACCCCCGGATCAGTTACACAAAGTACACAAAGTTTTCCTCAGCTCTACAGCGGGAAGATTGGCCTGAGCCAACTCGAATCTATGAATACAATGAGGAAACTTGAAAGAACATCACAAACCCACCAAAGAAGAGAAGAAAAGGGGTAGAAAACCAAAGCACCAACTCATTTAAGATGTAGGCAATTTTCTAGTGAACTCGGGCCAGATTCACCTGATCTCGGACAAATTTCCTCCCCTCCAACCCTCACCTTCCTCATGAAGATGCTATCTTGGAATATCAATGGCCTCAATGCACGAAGCATGCAATGCTTGCTCCAGGAAAGGATAATGAAGGAACAATTGAACATTCTTTTCCTGTAAGAAACTAAATGTGCGGGAGAGGAGGCCTCTCAAATTCTGACAAAATGTTGGAAACAAGCTAAAATATGAAGTCGATGCAAAAGGTGTAGCAGGGGGGCTAGTCGTACTCTAGAACCCTGCCACTATTCTGATGGAAGGTTTCTTCACCTCCAAATGGACCATCACAACCTCCTTTAGATTCATCATTTTGAACAAGCCAGGCTTTGTCACGAATGTCTATGGCCCTACAACCCCAGGTGACAAAGAATCCTTTCTCCATCATTTGGAATAGATTGAAAATCACATCAACAATCATCGATGGATCCTTGGGGGAGATTTCAATATGATAAATGGTCTAGAGCAAAAGAAGGGGGGCACCCGCAGATTAGGAAATGACAGCGAGCAGTTCCACCAAATCATCATCTTGTTGAATCTCATTGATGTAGAAACGGACAATGGACCCTTCACCTGGTCTAATAGATGCTCGAGGGCATACCATGTCTCCTGTAGATTAGATCACTTCTTAATCTCAAAACCCATCATGCTGGATGACCTCTCTTGGCATGCCACTGTGATTGATACTACAGGATCTGACCATTGGTTGATACTTCTTTCGATAAGCATCAGTGGTACCCCAGGCAGGGAACCCTTCCGCTTTGAAAAATTCTAGTTGACACACCCAGACTTTCAAGCAAACACAAACCTCAAGTGGAAAGAAGCAACAATCACAACAGGTACTCCTATATACAAATTCCAAAAGAAGTTAAAAAACCTCAAGCAACACTTAAATTCCTGGAATAAATCCACTTTCGGCAACATTTTCCACACTCAAGAAATCCTCAATCAACAAATTCAAGACCTTCAAGCACAGCTCAAACTTCAAGGCTTCACTAAATCTCTAAAGGAACAATAATCCATTCTCAACAAACAACTGGCAGAAAGACGGGCGCAGGAAGAAATTCTCTCTAGACAAAAATCTTGCGTTCAATGGCTCAAAGAGGGGGAAAGAAACACCAAATTTTTCCACAGATCGATGCTTCAATGCCGTCATACCAATTGCATTACTCACCTTATCTCGGGAAAATTCAAAAACATGCAGACATAGAGCAGGAACTACTGTCTTACTACAAGAACCTTCTCTCAGAACCCCCTATCGATCGCACTCAAGCTATCGACTCTATCCTCAAGCACATACCAAAGAAGGTCACCAAAGAACAAAATGAGGCATTGATGCATCCAATTACCTAAGAAGAAGTTGATCAAGCCCTCAGGGACACCCCGATGGGCAAAGCCCCAGGGCCTGATGGATTTACAATGGACTTGTTTCACCATTGTTGGGATACGATACAAGAAGAAGTATGGGAAATCATAGAAGATTCCAAAAAAATTGGGCAGGTCCTACAGTCTCTCAATGCCACCTTCCTTACTCTCATTCCAAAAGAGAACAAAGTCACATCCCCAAGTCATTTCTAACCCATTGCACTCTACAATGTGATCTACAATCTTATCATGAAGGTCATCGCCAAGCGTCTCAAAACCATCCTACCATTCATCATCTCTTTAGAACAGTCAGGGTACGTGGAGGGCAGACAGATCCTGGACAACATCATTCTAGCACACGAAGTAATCCACTCACTACATTCGACTAAGTCCCCCGGTATGCTTCTGAAACTGGATCTTTCCAGAGCTTTTGATAAACTTAGTTGGAATTACTTGAAGGAAACCCTTCTAGCCTTTGGTTTTGACCCCTCTTAGGTCCCCTCGATTGTTAATCTCACTTCATCGGCCCTGTTCTCCATCCTGGTCAATGGAGTTCCCTCCAAACCCTTTTCCCCCTCCAGAGGTATTAGACAAGGGGACCTACTCTTGCCCTTTCTTTTTATTTTAATGGTGGAAGGACTTAGTCGAATTATCAAAGCGACCATCATCGATCATTCCCTCTTAGGTCTCACCCTCCATGGAATCTCTCCACCCATATCGCACAGTCAATTCGTGGATGATATCCTCATGATGGGATTCCCATAGTTTGAGAAGCTATTCAAATTCACTCAGTGATCAACCTTTTATGTGATGCTTCGGGTATGGATGTAAACCTCTCCAAGTCCCAAATCTTCTTCTTCAACACGCCCTTCCCGATCCAATGCCATATCACGCAACTCCTGGGGTTCACCCACTGCTCCCTCCCTTCCAAATATCTTGGGATCCCTCTTATCGACAATCCATTAAGGAACACCTCCTCGGAAGGTCTGTTATCCAATTTTAAGAAAAAACTTGCCTCTTGGACTTTTCGCTCCCTCAATCTGCCGAGTCGCCTTATCCTCCTCAAGTCTATCCTACAAGCCCTCCCTATTTACACTTTCTTGGTGCTTGCTGCCCCAAGCTTCATCCTCACCATCATCAGAAACATCCAAAGGAGTTTCTTTTGGTAAGGAACTAAAGATGGTCGCAAATGGGCTTTGGTAAGTTGGCAAAAAATGTCCAGACCAAAACATGCAAGGGGATTCGGACTCAGAGATCCATCTATCCTCAACAAAGTCCTTAGTGAAAAAATCTGGTGGAGATGGTTAAATAGGCCTCAAGACCTTTGGGTGCGCTTTTGGAGGAGAAAATACACACCTGCCAAATTGGAAAAATTACTAATCATATCGAATAGTCAAGGCCTTGGATCTCTTATTTGGAATGCAACCAAGCAAAACAAGGGGATGATCACGAACCACACTTTCTGGGAACTTCAAGATGGGACCTCAGCCCTTTTTTGGAGCGACTCTTGGCAGCAGCTTTCGGACCTAGACAAGGATCCCACTTTGAGTACTTTTATTCCCTTAACAGAAGGCGCATGACTCTAAAAAGTAGTTGACTTATGGATTCGTGAAGAAAATAGAGTCACCTGGCGCAAGTGGAAAAACACCCACGAAGAGTTGAACATCCCCCACGAGGTAAATCTTTAACCACTGCTAGACAAGCTTACCTCCAGGAGAATTTTCAACCAACAGGGGGAGGACATCCTAAGATGGGGACACTCCAACACGGGCACCTTCAACCTTTAAGAGGCTTATTTCCTCAGCGCAGGGCATAAATCCCTCCCAAAAGATGTCGTTTGGAACAAAATATGGGGTGCAAAGCTCTGGCCCAAAATCAACACTTTCCTTTGGCTAACGATGAACAATAACATCTTTACTTGGGACAATCTAATGAAAAGAGGCTTTATAGGTCCCTCTTGGTGCCATCTATGTTGCAATGAGGAGGAGACTCAAAATCACCTTCTCAATCTTTGCCCCTATAGTTCACAACTCTGGGATCAATGCGACAACATCATGAGAACCTCTAATAGAAACCGATCCGGCATAAGGGAAACAATTGAGAGATGGCGAGATTCAATATTTCACTCTCCCATCCTCAATCGGATTTGGTAGCTACTACTTGGTTTTATTCTCTAGCAGATTTGGAAAGAAAGGAACCGCAAAATCTTCAACTCCTCCTCTTTGAACTGGCAAGAAGTCTGGTCCAAAATCCTATCCAACATCAAGGAAACAATCAACTTACACCCTTGGACGGATCATGATTTGACTTGCCTGCCAACTGAGAAAATCATTCTCAATGCCTAACAACTCTGCCTCACCCATTCTCTTTCAGCCTCAATCCCAGGTCACACAACTAAGATTAGTCCCTCCCATTGGGAGGCCCCACAAGATGGGTATCATAAAATAAACTTCGACGGAGCCTCCAGGGGCAATCCAGAACCTGCAAGTTTTGGGGTTGCCATTCACAACAACAAAGGAGAGATCCTCCACATTTTAGCTAGGAACTTGGAGCATAACACTAACAATGCAACTGAGCTATGGGGACTGCTCAAAGGACTCCAAGCGGCCAAAGATCAAGGGCTAAATTTCCTTATAGCAGAAGGAGACTCGCAGATAATCATTAACCTTTTCTCCCATATCCTAAATGGCGCAGAACCGGAAAAGATTTCCCCAAGTTGGAGACTCATGAACGGGTTGATCTAAATAAAGTCAATTCTTCAGCCCCAGTGGTAAATCTCCCCTCCCATGTTTGAAGAAACGCAAATCAAGTGGCAGATATGTTGGCAAACTTTGGGGTAGACTTGCAGGAAGGAGACTTTTGTTGTTCTCCTGCCTCTCGTCCTACTCATCCCCTCGTTGTTGCATGCATAAACACAACTCACAACAAGGACCAACCCCCAGATGGGGTGTCATCAGGATCAACGAGCGCATGGACACCTGGCCATAACCCACACCACACCATGCCAACACAACCCACACTCACCCCAGACATTTAATCCATGCATTTAAATCTTTGATTGACGTACCCACACATTCATTTGCATAGAGAACAATTTAATGTAATGGAGCTCCAGCTCGTAGGGGTGGTAAATGCGATGGGATGGATGCCTAACCAGGCCCATCACTTGCCCCAGATCAATGGTTTTTGGCCTGCGACGGGAAAACTCATGGCTCATTTGCGTTATCTACCTCCCATGCCTCACACTCATCCACTAGTCTGCAGTTCTCTTTGGCTCTGGTTCGAGCTTACTCCTACGCTCCACCTCCACTTCAAGATCTTCCCCCAACTCCTTCTTTGGTTCTCTCCCTCCCCTCCTCTCCTGGCCATGGTCTCGATGCCTCGCTAAGGAGGTAAGTCGAAGCGTGGGGCGACATGGTATGCAGCGAGAGGCCGAGGCTCGAGGGGTCGTGGCAGACAAGCTCTTCAGAGCTTGCCTCAGGCTCCTGTTAGCGCCTCCACTCCGGAACTCCCCCTTGACCCTGTTCACGCCTCCTCTCCGGAACACCCTCCTAACCGAGCCA
>JZKD02S1649626.1:523659-539640 GCA_000966675.3 Picea glauca
TATGACAGCCGTATATATTCAAAATAGAAGTCCTCATCGTATATTGAAGAACATGACTCCAGAAGAAGCCTTTCTCCAAAAAGAAGCCAAGTGTTGAACACTTGAGGATCTTTGGCTATCATGTCTATATGCATGTTCCCAAGGACAAAAGAAAGAAGTTGGAACCTTCAGGAAAGAAGGGCATATTCGTTGGATATAGTGAGTCATCAAAAGCTTACAGAATCTATGTTCCAGGACAACAGATCGAGGCAAAGTCATTCAGATGAGGTCCATCATGAAGATCTTGTAGCTCCCAGGACTGCAATCAGGCAGAAAGAATGGAAGGAAGCTATGATGGAAGAATATCAATCATGAAAAGTGATGTATGGGAAATTGTGCCTAGAATTTAAGGAAATTTTGTAGTCACTTCAAAATGGGTTTACAAGATAAAGCATGCAATGGATAGAAGTATCGATAAATACAAGGCAAGATTCGTGGCTAAAGGGTTCTCCCAGCAAGAGGGAGAAGACTATGATGAGACGTTTGCTCCAGTTGCCAGATACACCTCTATTAGAGCCATCATATCTCCTGCAACATACATGGGTTGGAGTTTACATCAGATGGATGTAAAGACCGCTTTTCTCAATGGAGTAATTGAGGAAGAAGTATATATAGAGAAACCTCAAGGTTTTGGGGTACACCCGAGAGAAACCCATGTATGCAAATTAAAGAAGGCCTTGTATGGACTCAAGCAAGTTCCAAGAGCTTGGTATGCACGAATTGACAGTTACTTGATGAGACTTGGATTTTTCAAGAGCTATGTTGATCCAAACCTTTATTACAAGGTTGTGAATGATGCACCTGTGATCCTGCTACTATATGTTGATGATCTGTTTCTAACAGGTGCAGAGCCTCTCATTATTCAGTGTAAGAAGGAGTTAGCCTTTGAATTCGATATGAAGGATCTTAAACTCGTGCATTTGGGACTAGAAGTATGGCAGAAGCGTGGTGAAATCTTCCTAGGGTAAGGGAAGTATGTTGTAACGATCTTTCAGAAGTTTGGGATGATGGATTGCAAATCCATGGCAACTCCCATGGTGACAGATCTGAGGAAGTTGAGAGACTTTGATTCTGACCCAGTAGACTCGTCCCTATATCGGCAGTGGATTGGCTCATTGATGTATTTGGTTAATACTCGGTTGGACATTTGCTTTGTTGTGAACACGTTGAGCTAGTTCCAGGTGGAACCTAAACATGAGCATTGGATAGTTGCAAAGCACATTTTGAGATATCTTCGTGGGACGCTAAATTATGGTTTGGAATATGCCTGAAACAGTGATGTACAATTGCATGGATTTACTTATTCAGATTGGGCAAGGAGTGCAGATGACAGAAAGAGTACTTCTCGTATATGTTTCAGTTTGGGCTCTGCTATGATAGTATGGGCTAGCAAGAAACAGAAGTTTGTTGCACTCAGCACTGCAGAAGCAGCAGAGTATATTGCAGCTTGTGATGCTTGTACAGAAGCAGTATGGCTCCGTAAGCTGGTTTCTGGACTATTTGATCAGGTGTTGGATTCGACTGTGATATATTATGATAATCAAAGCTGTGTGAAGCTTTCAGAGAACCCCATGACAAGTCGAAGCACATTGAGATCAAGTACTATTTTATCTATGATAAAGACCAAAAGGGAGAAGTGATTCTCCAGTACATCTCCACCAATGAGCAGAAAGCTGATATTTTGACGAAGCCTCTGTCCAAGATAAAGTTTGCATACTTGAGGGACAAGTTGGGACTTGTAAAGAATGCTCCCTTGGTTGAAAGGGAGGAGATGACTTCCTCAATTGGGAGGGAGTGTTGATATATGGCATCATGGATAGTCAGTGTGCTAGTGGACAAAGATTCTCCCTCTGGAGAATGGTCCAAGTTAACAGATTGTTGGCCTATATCATGCTAGTACAACTTAGATATGATGCTTCAGCATCATGCTAGTACAGCTTATTAGATATGATGCTTCAGCATCATGCTAGTACAGCTTAGATATGATATAGATGTCCTAAGAAGTATCATGCTAGTACAGCTTATAGATATGATGCATTAGCATCATGCTAGTACAACTTAGATATGATGCATATGTCTAAGTTGCATCATGCTAGTACAGCTTAGATATGATGCAGATGACCCGCATCATGACAGTACAGCTTAGAGATGGTGCATTGACACCATGCTAGTACGGCTTAGAGATGATGCACATCATGCCAATATAGCTTATAGATACGATGCATTCACATCATGCTATTACGGCTTAGAGATGATGTAGACGGTACTCCACATCATGCCAGTACAGCTTAGATATGGTGCATTCGCATCATGCTAGTACGGCTTAGAAATGATAGAGTGGAAAGGATGGCTCTTGTAGCCATTGCGAGGCATTCATGATCTGTTGGGACAGTCATTTTTCTAGGATGTATGTCCAAATTAGAAGAATGGTCCATGTATCACTTTGTTGAGTGAGTGACTTATGCGAGACACTTTGTTGAGTGCGTTGAGTCCAGCACATGACTTATTCAACATCATGCCCAATTACTCAGATGGAGTATGGCCTCGAGAGATGATGCAGACGATGATATGATGTGATGCCAGGATACTGTTATACTGCATGGTGATAGCTCGTGTAGCTACTAGTTGATTACAGTGGAGACTGGGTGTCTCTGGACAGTAGCTATGTACTATTGTGGTGGATGTGTTCCACTAGTAGTGACTGTGTGTCACTAGATAGTAGTTGTGTGCTACTAGGAGTGGGTGTGTACCACTAGATAGCACTTGTGTATTGTTATGGATTGACACTGCTATGATCTATTGGATGGCATTGTAGTAACTATGTACTACTACCTGATTGCCATGGAGACTACCAGCAGTGTTGAAGGCGTTTTTCTAGGTTGGTGTGCCAACCAGTAGTGTTGGAGGTGATTGCCAGCCAGATGGATAGTGATGATGATGCTCGTGACTTGATCTGCGTGATCATGAGATAGCATGTGTGGCTATGATGATGTTACCTGTAGAATGGTCTACAAGACTATGTGAGCCTTGCCCATACTATGTGAAATGGATGGATGTGTGTGAGACCATTACAATTAATACCTCCAAAGCTAGGAGGGAGTGTTGATATTATGGTAGTTGCGGGAGGTATTAACCTCCATGTGTAACCTTTGGCTAGAATAGAATATTCTGAAAGCAAGAGAAACCCTAAACAGATGTGTAAAAACCCTAGAAGACAAGTCGGCTCAGTAAAAGAATCAATATTAAATTATTAGCCTCTAAAAAGACAAATCGACGTAGACATGTGACAAGAACCACTATAAATAGAGGGCGCTTGAACTCATTTGTACTCACTCACCTCAATCTCTCTCTAAAGTATAGTGCAAGTTTGGAGTTGTAGCTGCAAGGATGGAAGGTGGATCTTCTGAGGTGGTTCTTGGTCTCTCTCTAGCGCTATCTAGCCTAAGATATGCACCCTACTTCTTAGTATCTCTTGGTGGTATTCTTGATGACATTCTTGGTGGTATTCTGATATTCTTGGTGGTATTCCTGGTAACTGCAACTGTTGCAGTTGAGTAGTGTTCTTGTTCTGTGGTTTTGGGACTTTCTGTCTGGTGCGCTATCTTTGGAGAATGATACGCTCTCTTGGTTATCTGTTGGTTCTAGTGCTACTTCTGGAATCATTCTATCTAGCAAAGGTTATGGCGCTCAGGGGTGGCTGCGTGCCTATGGTTGGGTGACAATATTGTGATATTGTCTATGGTAAAACAAGCACATCAAATATTTTAACACAACAAACTTCAATGCAATCAAAAGTGATAAGGTTAATGTCACTTGGCATTTATCACCATAACTCATGAGATTGAAAATCGCATGGTCTTGGCTCACAAATATATGGCTCTACCATTTAACTTGACTAAGGATTGTCATTGCTAGCTCATCCATGGGATTTTTTTCTAGAAGTTGCAACTTAGGAGTTGTTATTGAAGTTTCGCACTGTTGTGATTGGTCAATGATGGCTTGTCGTTGTGCCCACAAACGTTGATGACAAGCACAATAGAATGAATTGTTTCTATGGAGACATTTACCTTGATGATTTTCCACTTGTTATCTGGTGGGGGCATAGGTGGTTGAGTCATCAAGCTAGAGTTGACAAGTTGGCCACCTTTGGAGGAATACACCCTGGATTTTGGGGAAGGAGAATCCTCTTCTTCATTAGATGTTGAAGAACAAGAATAATCATGTGTTTTCTCCTACTTTTGATCCCTTTTCTTCTCATCCTCTTTCTTTAACATCTTCAACATTTTATCCTCGTCATGGTCAAGAAGTGGGCCTTCAAAGACTTGCAATTTATGGTTAGGCTTGGTCAACGCCAAGTCCTTGGAAAACTGTTATTGTTTTCAGGTATGTCATTGGACTCGATAAATTTCATTGCTTTGATCCCATACTTTGTGATAGTCATAATAAGCTTGAAAAACCAAGCGAGGGAATTCTAATCTTATCTTTGAAAGGAGTACCATGTTAATTTTTTGAACCTAGCACCGGAAAATAGTTCCAAATAAAATTGTTTTATTGAATAGATGCACAGCTAGGTTACTTAACCGAATAAATCAGCTGAAGCATTTAAAATGGAAACCAAAACACAATGTACAATAGATTTCTGGGTAAATAACCCCTGGAAAAACCCCGAAGGGAAAACTAGTTATGTGAGATTTAGTATTATTATTCTAGGCTCCCATCTTGGGAAAATGACCCACCTGAGGATTACAAAACAGTAGATAGCCAAGCCCTACAAACCTCAAGAACTCTCCTTCGATCCTGCTGGTTGGTTGTTATCTCCCTTACTGCCCCTTTGCTCCTATCCTCAACCCCCTGCCATCCACACTTGGATGAAAGTCCTTCTCCACCCAATCAATGAGAGCTCACTCTCTCACTCTTTGTGTATATGTTGTGTGTCAACCTCTCACATAGGCTGCCTTTTATAACCTTGAGTTTACCCTAAGTCCAAAACCCTGGATCTCATAAAGTGATCAATGGTTTAGATCTAATCTCACGTTCACTTTAGATCTAACAACTAGGACTTAATTTAATTACTAATGCCAAATGGCAAATACTTAGGCATTTAATTAAATTAAACTCACTTTATTACAAAAGTACATTCACTTTATTAATCACTTAATAAAGTGAATTTCCTAAGGTCCTGAGAGTCATTAAGGACGACTCCCACGTGTTAACACAAACCCACGTGGAAGTACATGTCCAATGCTACTAGAACATCAACACTCCCCCTTAGCGAGGAAGGTACTTCTACCACTTGGAGGTTGCTCTGTCTTCGTTGTCAAACCTGCTACCATGGTTGCTCTCCAATCCACTTGATTGGTTGCTCCCTCTGAGACAAGAGTTATCCTTGCCATCTCATTCAAACCCATCTTTGAAGACTTCCCTCTGATCATGGTCCTAGAAACTTCTTGCTCCTGAGCAACCTACATGGTCATCTCGTACCATGACTCCTTCTTGACAGACTTGGAAGGTTGCTCCTTCCCACCTGAACCTAAAGGCTAACTCCCTCTGAGTTGCTTAACCTTCGAAGCTACCTACTTCTTGTCCTCTGTCACTCTACTGCTTACAATTGCTCGCATAGGTTGGCCTTTCAGCCTATACAAGTTGCTCTCTCTAACTCCAAGAACAGTTGTTGTGTCTGAGCTAGATCCTCTGGGCTTGATCAACGCATGTCCATCCTGGAATAGTACGTCAAAGCCCTTTTTCTCAATCGTTGAGACTGAAAGCACACTCCTACTAAGTTCTAGCACCCATAGCACATCCATCACTCTCAACACACCTCCTGACTCCATTTGAAATGGCACTATCCCAGATCCCTTCATTGCATGCTTAGTGGCCATACCAAGTTCCAGATGCATGTCTGAGTCTAACTCTGTGAAGCTCTCGAACAACTCTCGTGCTCCTGTCATATGACATGCAGCCCCACTATCTATTAGCCATGCACATGTCTGAGTCTAACTCTGTGAAGCTCTCGAACAACTCTCGTGCTCCTGTCATATGACATGCAGCCCCACTATCTATTAGCCATGCACCAGCTGATATGATGCCCAAGGAAGTCTGGGAAACAAGTAAGAACTTTGTCTGTTCAAACTTCTTGGCAAACTCATTCGCTTGAGCCCTTGCCGACGCAGCTACATCTGGTTGCGTCATGTTTCCGCCCTTCTTCCTCTCCCGACACCATGAAGCATATTGTCCCTTCTTATGATAGTGAAAACACTTGACCTTACTTAGGTCCTTCCCTGTGCCAACTTGTGAAGATGAATCTCCACCTGTATTCATCCTGACCTTCCCCTTGCCCTTCATTGACTGATTGATAAGTGCAAGGTTCTCCACATTACCATCCTCCTGTGGGCTTCCCAAAGCCTCTCGACGAGTCTCCTCCTGGATGCAATCATCCCTCAATTGCCTGAAGTCTAGAAGCTTCTCTCGAGCACAGATGCCTTCGATGAATGAAGTCCAAGGCTTGGTGAAACCATTCAAGGCCACCCTCACTAACTCCACATCTGTCACTGCCTCACTGACTACCCCCACCTTTTCACGAACCTGAGTGATCCCAGTGAGATAACTAGTCACAGAATCAATCTTGGACATCTTGGTGTTCCCGAGTCGGTCCTTCAATACCATCTTTCGGTTCTCGTTATTACTCTGAAATAGATTTGTCAAAGTCAAGAACATCGCATTGGCTGACTTTTTCTCAGATAGGTGAGGTATAAGATGATCTCTCACCGAATCTAAGATCATCCACATTGCCTTGGCCTCCCTTGCCTCATGCTTGGCCAACTCTGCAGGATCTGTCAATGTGGTCATTGCGGTCTCTACATGACTCCACAGCCCCTTCTCCCTCAGGAGAAAAATGATCCACGCTTTCCACGAAAGAAAGTTAGAGGCACCCTCCAACCGGTCCTCATACCTCAACCCGGTCGCTACCATCTCCAAGATCTGATCTAAAATACACTGAAAAATGTGCCCGGTCCCTTAGGCACGAAAACCAAAAAACAATATTGGTTGCCCGGGACCCATTGCACTAACTCTGTTGCTTGTTGCCCGGAGCTACTGCCTAGACCCTTACCCGAAGTTGCCTACGGCTGCCCACAACCTTCTGCTACTGCCCGAGACTCCTGCGGTCTTGGTTCACTGTTGCCCGAGGCCTCCTAGGCACTGTCCGACGAATTTTTGGGTTGGTCGAGCCCTCCTAGGCTGCCTAATGTCTCCATCGAGCTGTCTGAGGTTGCCCTTGGCCCTGCTGACGGTTGTGTTGTTGATTTAGCACCTCGCGCTGGCTCAGCTTGCCTCGCTAGCCAGGCCTCTACTGGTTCTATTGTTGTCCTATGTGGCTATGGCTGTCGGTTAGGTCTTGTCGACGGCTGCTACTACAACACTGCTCATTGCTTCACTTGGCGGCTGCACCCTTTACCTCCTGCATCAGCGTCCAATCACACAACCCGCACCTACCATCACCTACTCTTAGCGCCACCGCATGGATCTTTTCTATTGGCAGTTGGCTCTTCTTCCCTTGCCCGTGGCCTGCTTCTCTCTTGCTAGCGGTTCCCTTACCCGCGGCTTGCTTCTCTCTTGCTGGCAGCTCCACCACCTAGCACCCATGGACTCCTTCACGTTCGCTGCAATCTACAGCTTCTCGACCTCTCTCAACCCATACGACTTTCACCTCAGCCTCACCACGATTTCTCCTGCAGCTGAATATCCAGTTGTACGATGTACAACTCTTCAAACAGCCACTCCTACTCAACACAAACCCCCTGCAATTACTTCAGCAGATCTCCCTACAGTCGTGCAACTCTTCTCAACAGTCAATCGACAGTCGTACGTTGTACGACTTGTATGAGGCTCGTACAACTGTTGTACAGCATCCGTACAGTTCCTTTTTTTGTTTAATTTGGGTTTTAACTTTTACCCTACTTGCAACCTGCAAACAAACAACCACTCCTACTCAACACGAACCCCCTACAATTACTTCAGCGAATCTCCCTGCAGTCGTGCAACTCTTCTCAGCAGTCAATCGACAGTCGTACGTTGTACGACTTGTATGAGGGTCGTACAACTGTTGTACGGCATCCATATAGTTCTTTTTTTTGTTTAATTTGGGTATTAACTTTTACCCTGCTTGCAGCCTGCAAACAAAAAAAAAAATTATGCGCAGCTAAAATCTCGATCCGTGCAACCTGGTTTTCTTCAAAGTTCACGACTCCGATACCATGCTAATTTTTTGAACCTAGCACCGGTAAATAATTCCGAATAAAATTGTTTTATTGAATAGATGCACAACTAGGTTACTTAACCGAATAAATCAGCGGAAGCATATAAAATGGAAACCAAAACACATTGCACAATAGATTTCTGGGTAAATAACCCCTGGAAAAACCTCAAAGGGAAAACCAGTTTTGTGAGATTTATTATTATTATTCTGGGCTCCTATCTTGGGAAAATGGCCCACCTGAGAAATACAAAACAGCAAATAGCCAAGCCCTACAAACCTCAAGATCAGTCCTTAGATCTTGCTAGTTGGCTGCTATCTCCCTTGTTGCCCCTTTGCTCCTATCCTCGGCACCTTGCCCTCCACACTATTAATATATTTAGCATCGGAGAGGTACTTCCATATAGGCTTGGTGTCTAGCATGTGGAAGTCATCTTTGTAACCCTCTCAGAAACTTAGGAAATTCACTTTATGAATCAATAATTAAAGTGAACAATATTTTAGATTAATGTGAGATTAATTAAGCTAAGTGCCTAAGTTATTTAGCATTAGTAACTTAGGTGGGTTAATTAAATCCTAGCCGTTAGATCTAAAGTGAACGTGATATTAGATCTTAGTGGTCGCTCACTTTGGAGGAAATCTAGGGTTTTTGATTTAGGGTTAACTCAACATAATAAAAAGAAACCTAAGTGAGAGGATGAGACACACAAAGAGCACATAGGAGCAAAGAGGGATTCTTTGCTCATGTGCTTGTGTCACACACATAGTGAGGAGATCCCATTGATTGGGTGAAGAGCAGCTCATCCAAGTGTGAGTGGGAAGGGCTGAGGAAATGAACAAAAGGGCAGCAAGGGAGATAGCAGCCAAGTGGACTAGGCTATGTGTGGCATTGTATTCCTCTGATGGGCCCTTATCCCACGACGGGAGCCCAGGATTCTATTTAATAAAATCAACTCAGATCTAATTTTCACTTCAGGGTTTTTCCAGGGGTGTTTACCTAAATATCTTGTGCAATGTGTTTGGTTTCAGTTTTATGCTTATGTTGATTTATAATCCATTAAGCAACCTAGCTATGCAATTATTTAATAAAGTGATTTTATTCGGAATAAGTGTCGGGTGCTAGGTTCAGATAAATTAACACACACTTGGATGAATGTACGTCTCCACCCAATCAATGAGAGCTCACTCTCTCACTCTGTGTGTATCTGTTGTGTGTCATNATATTATGGTAGTTGCGGGAGGTATTAACCTCCATGTGTAACCTTTGGCTAGAATAGAATATTCTGAAAGCAAGAGAAACCCTAAACAGATGTGTAAAAACCCTAGAAGACAAGTCGGCTCAGTAAAAGAATCAATATTAAATTATTAGCCTCTAAAAAGACAAATCGACGTAGACATGTGACAAGAACCACTATAAATAGAGGGCGCTTGAACTCATTTGTACTCACTCACCTCAATCTCTCTCTAAAGTATAGTGCAAGTTTGGAGTTGTAGCTGCAAGGATGGAAGGTGGATCTTCTGAGGTGGTTCTTGGTCTCTCTCTAGCGCTATCTAGCCTAAGATATGCACCCTACTTCTTAGTATCTCTTGGTGGTATTCTTGATGACATTCTTGGTGGTATTCTGATATTCTTGGTGGTATTCCTGGTAACTGCAACTGTTGCAGTTGAGTAGTGTTCTTGTTCTGTGGTTTTGGGACTTTCTGTCTGGTGCGCTATCTTTGGAGAATGATACGCTCTCTTGGTTATCTGTTGGTTCTAGTGCTACTTCTGGAATCATTCTATCTAGCAAAGGTTATGGCGCTCAGGGGTGGCTGCGTGCCTATGGTTGGGTGACAATATTGTGATATTGTCTATGGTAAAACAAGCACATCAAATATTTTAACACAACAAACTTCAATGCAATCAAAAGTGATAAGGTTAATGTCACTTGGCATTTATCACCATAACTCATGAGATTGAAAATCGCATGGTCTTGGCTCACAAATATATGGCTCTACCATTTAACTTGACTAAGGATTGTCATTGCTAGCTCATCCATGGGATTTTTTTCTAGAAGTTGCAACTTAGGAGTTGTTATTGAAGTTTCGCACTGTTGTGATTGGTCAATGATGGCTTGTCGTTGTGCCCACAAACGTTGATGACAAGCACAATAGAATGAATTGTTTCTATGGAGACATTTACCTTGATGATTTTCCACTTGTTATCTGGTGGGGGCATAGGTGGTTGAGTCATCAAGCTAGAGTTGACAAGTTGGCCACCTTTGGAGGAATACACCCTGGATTTTGGGGAAGGAGAATCCTCTTCTTCATTAGATGTTGAAGAACAAGAATAATCATGTGTTTTCTCCTACTTTTGATCCCTTTTCTTCTCATCCTCTTTCTTTAACATCTTCAACATTTTATCCTCGTCATGGTCAAGAAGTGGGCCTTCAAAGACTTGCAATTTATGGTTAGGCTTGGTCAACGCCAAGTCCTTGGAAAACTGTTATTGTTTTCAGGTATGTCATTGGACTCGATAAATTTCATTGCTTTGATCCCATACTTTGTGATAGTCATAATAAGCTTGAAAAACCAAGCGAGGGAATTCTAATCTTATCTTTGAAAGGAGTACCATGTTAATTTTTTGAACCTAGCACCGGAAAATAGTTCCAAATAAAATTGTTTTATTGAATAGATGCACAGCTAGGTTACTTAACCGAATAAATCAGCTGAAGCATTTAAAATGGAAACCAAAACACAATGTACAATAGATTTCTGGGTAAATAACCCCTGGAAAAACCCCGAAGGGAAAACTAGTTATGTGAGATTTAGTATTATTATTCTAGGCTCCCATCTTGGGAAAATGACCCACCTGAGGATTACAAAACAGTAGATAGCCAAGCCCTACAAACCTCAAGAACTCTCCTTCGATCCTGCTGGTTGGTTGTTATCTCCCTTACTGCCCCTTTGCTCCTATCCTCAACCCCCTGCCATCCACACTTGGATGAAAGTCCTTCTCCACCCAATCAATGAGAGCTCACTCTCTCACTCTTTGTGTATATGTTGTGTGTCAACCTCTCACATAGGCTGCCTTTTATAACCTTGAGTTTACCCTAAGTCCAAAACCCTGGATCTCATAAAGTGATCAATGGTTTAGATCTAATCTCACGTTCACTTTAGATCTAACAACTAGGACTTAATTTAATTACTAATGCCAAATGGCAAATACTTAGGCATTTAATTAAATTAAACTCACTTTATTACAAAAGTACATTCACTTTATTAATCACTTAATAAAGTGAATTTCCTAAGGTCCTGAGAGTCATTAAGGACGACTCCCACGTGTTAACACAAACCCACGTGGAAGTACATGTCCAATGCTACTAGAACATCAACACTCCCCCTTAGCGAGGAAGGTACTTCTACCACTTGGAGGTTGCTCTGTCTTCGTTGTCAAACCTGCTACCATGGTTGCTCTCCAATCCACTTGATTGGTTGCTCCCTCTGAGACAAGAGTTATCCTTGCCATCTCATTCAAACCCATCTTTGAAGACTTCCCTCTGATCATGGTCCTAGAAACTTCTTGCTCCTGAGCAACCTACATGGTCATCTCGTACCATGACTCCTTCTTGACAGACTTGGAAGGTTGCTCCTTCCCACCTGAACCTAAAGGCTAACTCCCTCTGAGTTGCTTAACCTTCGAAGCTACCTACTTCTTGTCCTCTGTCACTCTACTGCTTACAATTGCTCGCATAGGTTGGCCTTTCAGCCTATACAAGTTGCTCTCTCTAACTCCAAGAACAGTTGTTGTGTCTGAGCTAGATCCTCTGGGCTTGATCAACGCATGTCCATCCTGGAATAGTACGTCAAAGCCCTTTTTCTCAATCATTGAGACTGAAAGCACACTCCTACTGAGTTCTAATACCCATAGCACATCCATCACTCTCAACACACCTCCTGACTCCATTCGGAATGGCACTATCCCAGATCCCTTCACTGCATGCTTAGTGACCATACCAAGTTCCAGATGCATGTCTGAGTCTAACTCTGTGAAGCTCTCGAGCAACTCTCGTGCTCCTGTCATATGACATGCAGCCCCACTATCTATTAGCCATGCACCAGCTGATATGATGCCCAAGGAAGTCTGGGAAACAAGTAAGAACTCTGTCTGTTCAAACTTCTTGGCAAACTCATTCGCTTGAGCCCTTGCCGACGCAACTACATCTGGTTGCGTCATGTTTCCGCCCTTCTTCCTCTCCCGACACTGTGAAGCATAGTGTCCCTTCTTATGATAGTGAAAATACTTGACCTTACTTAGGTCCTTCCCTCTGCCAACTTGTGAAGATGAATCTCCACCTGTATTCATCCTGACCTTCCCCTTGCCCTTCATTGACTGATTGGTAAGTGCAAGGTTATCCACATTACCATCCTCCTGCGAGCTTCCCAAAGCCTCTCGACGAGTCTCCTCCTGGATGCAATCATCCCACAATTGCCTGAAGTCTAGAAGCTTCTCTCGAGCACAGATGCCTTCGATGAATGAAGTCCAAGGCTTGATGAAACCATTCAAGGCCACCCTCACTAACTCCACATCTGTCACTGCCTCACCGACTACCCCCACCTTTTCACAAACCTGAGTGATCCCAGTGAGATAACTAGTCTAGAAGCTTCTCTCGAGCACAGATGCCTTCGATGAATGAAGTCCAAGGCTTGGTGAAACCATTCAAGGCCACCCTCACTAACTCCACATCTGTCACTGCCTCACCGACTACCCCCACCTTTTCACAAACCTGAGTGATCCCAGTGAGATAACTAGTCACAGAATCAATCTTGGACATCTTGGTGTTCCCGAGTCGGTCCTTCAATACCATCTTTCGGTTCTCGTTATTACTCTGAAATAGATTTGTCAAAGTCAAGAACATCGCATTGGCTGACTTTTTCTCAGATAGGTGAGGTATAAGATGATCTCTCACCGAATCTAAGATCATCCACATTGCCTTGGCCTCCCTTGCCTCATGCTTGGCCAACTCTGCAGGATCTGTCAATGTGGTCATTGCGGTCTCTACATGACTCCACAGCCCCTTCTCCCTCAGGAGAAAAATGATCCACGCTTTCCACGAAAGAAAGTTAGAGGCACCCTCCAACCGGTCCTCATACCTCAACCCCATCGCTACCATCTCCAAGATCTGATCTAAAATACACTGAAAAATGTGCCCGGTCCCTTAGGCACGAAAACCAAAAAACAATATTGGTTGCCCGGGACCCGTTGCACGAACTCTATTGCTTGTTGCCCGGAGCTACTGCCTAGACCCTTACCCGAAGTTGACTGGGGCTGCCCACAGCCTTCTGCTACTGCCCAGGACTCCTGCAGTCTTGGTTGACTGCTGCCCGAGGCCTCCTAGGCACTGCCCGACGAATTTTTGGGTTGGTCGAGCCCTCCTGGGCTGCCTAATGGCTCCGTCGAGCTGTTTGAGGTTGCCCTTGGCCCTGCTGACGGTTGTGTTGTTGATTTAGCACCTCGCACTGGCTCAGCTTGCCTCGCTAGCCAGGCCTCTACTGGTTCTATTGTTGTCCTATGTGGCTGTGGCTGTCGGTTGGGTCCTGTCGGCGACTGCTATTACAACACCATTCATTGCTTCACTTGGCGGTTGCACCCTTTACCTCCTGCATCGGCGTCCAATCACACAACCCGCACCTACCGTCACCTACTCTTAGCGCCACCGCATGGATCTTTTCTATTGGCAGTTGGCTCTTCTTCCCTTGCCCGCGGCCTGCTTCTCTCTAGCTAGCGGTTCCCTTGCCCGCGGCTTGCTTCTCTCTTGCTGGCGGTTCCCTTGCCCGCGGCTTGCTTCTCTCTTGCTGGCAGCTCCACCACCTAGCACCCATGGACTCCTTCACGTTCACTGCAATCTACAGCTTCTTGACCTCTCTCAACCCGTACGACTTTCACCTCAGCCTCACCACGATTTCTCCTGCAGCTGAATATCCAGTTGTACGATGTACAACTCTTCAAACAGCCACTCCTACTCAACACGAACCCCCTGCAATTACTTCAACGGATCTCCCTACAATCGTACAACTCTTCTCAGCAGTCAATCGACAGTCGTACGTTGTACGACTTGTATGAGGCTCGTACAACTATTGTACAGCATCCGTACAGTTCCTTTTTTTTTTTAATTTGGGTTTTAACTTTTACCCTGCTTGCAGCCTGCAAACAAACAGCCACTCCTACTCAACACGAATCCCCTACAATTACTTCAGCGAATCTCCCTACAGTCGTGCAACTCTTCTCAGCAGTCAATTGACAGTCGTACGTTGTACGACTTGTATGAGGGTCGTACAACTGTTGTACAGCATCCATACAGTTCTTTTTTTTTGTTTAATTTGGGTATTAACTTTTACCCTGCTTGCAACCTGCAAACAAAAAAAAAATTATGCGCAGCTAAAATCTCGATCCGTGCAACCTGGTTTTCTTCAAAGTTCACGACTCCGATACCATGCTAATTTTTTGAACATAGCAACGGTAAATAATTCCGAATAAAATTGTTTTATTGAATAGATGCACAACTAGGTTACTTAACCGAATAAATCAGCGGAAGCATATAAAATGGAAACCAAAACACATTGCACAATAGATTTCTGGGTAAATAACCCCTGGAAAAACCTCAAAGGGAAAACCAGTTTTGTGAGATTTATTATTATTATTCTGGGCTCCTATCTTGGGAAAATGGCCCACCTGAGAAATACAAAACAGCAAATAGCCAAGCCCTACAAACCTCAAGATCAGTCCTTAGATCTTGCTAGTTGGCTGCTATCTCCCTTGTTGCCCCTTTGCTCCTATCCTCGGCACCTTGCCCTCCACACTATTAATATATTTAGCATCGGAGAGGTACTTCCATATAGGCTTGGTGTCTAGCATGTGGAAGTCATCTTTGTAACCCTCTCAGAAACTTAGGAAATTCACTTTATGAATCAATAATTAAAGTGAACAATATTTTAGATTAATGTGAGATTAATTAAGCTAAGTGCCTAAGTTATTTAGCATTAGTAACTTAGGTGGGTTAATTAAATCCTAGCCGTTAGATCTAAAGTGAACGTGATATTAGATCTTAGTGGTCGCTCACTTTGGAGGAAATCTAGGGTTTTTGATTTAGGGTTAACTCAACATAATAAAAAGAAACCTAAGTGAGAGGATGAGACACACAAAGAGCACATAGGAGCAAAGAGGGATTCTTTGCTCATGTGCTTGTGTCACACACATAGTGAGGAGATCCCATTGATTGGGTGAAGAGCAGCTCATCCAAGTGTGAGTGGGAAGGGCTGAGGAAATGAACAAAAGGGCAGCAAGGGAGATAGCAGCCAAGTGGACTAGGCTATGTGTGGCATTGTATTCCTCTGATGGGCCCTTATCCCACGACGGGAGCCCAGGATTCTATTTAATAAAATCAACTCAGATCTAATTTTCACTTCAGGGTTTTTCCAGGGGTGTTTACCTAAATATCTTGTGCAATGTGTTTGGTTTCAGTTTTATGCTTATGTTGATTTATAATCCATTAAGCAACCTAGCTATGCAATTATTTAATAAAGTGATTTTATTCGGAATAAGTGTCGGGTGCTAGGTTCAGATAAATTAACACACACTTGGATGAATGTACGTCTCCACCCAATCAATGAGAGCTCACTCTCTCACTCTGTGTGTATCTGTTGTGTGTCAT
>JZKD02S1649626.1:547763-573319 GCA_000966675.3 Picea glauca
GGTCGCCCCACGCTTAGACTTACCTCATTCACGAGGCATCGAGACTATGACCAGGAGAGGAGGGGAGGGAGAGAACCAAAGAAGGAGTTGGGGGAAGAGCTCAAAGCGGAGGAGGAGCGTAGGAGTAAGCTCGAACCAAAGCCAAAGAGAAATGTAGACCAGTGGAGGAGTGTGAGGCGCGGGAGGCAGATAGCGCAAATGAGCCATGAGTTTTCCCGTCGCAGGCCAAAAACCATTAATTTAGGGCAAGTGATGGGACTGGTTAGGCATCCAGCCCATCGCATTTACCACCCCTGTGAGTTGGAGCTCCATTACATTAATTTTTTTGTGTGCAAATGAATGCGTGGGTACGTCAATCAAAGATTTAAATGCATGGATTAAATGTTTGGGGTGAGTGCAGGCTGTGTTGGCGTGGTGTGGCGTGGGTTGTGGCTAGGTGTCTGCTCAACTGTCCATGCGCTCATTGATCCCGATGACACCCCATCCAGGGTTGGTCCTTGCTGTGAGTTGTGTTTATGCATGCAACAACGAGGGGATGAGTAGGACGAGAGGCAGGAGAACAACATAAGTCTCCTTCCTGCAAGTCTACCCCAAAGTTTTCCAACATATCTGCCACTTGATTTGTGTTTCTTCAAACATGGGAGGGGAGAATTACCCACTGGGGCTGAAGAATTGACTTTATTCTGATCAACCCGTTCATGAGTCCCCAACTTGGGGAAATCTTTCATGGTTCTGCACCATTTAGGATATGGGAGAGGAGGTTGATGATTATCTGTGAATCTCCTTCTGCTATAAGGAAATTTAGCCCTTGATCTTTGGCCGCTTTGAGTCCTTTGAGTAGTACCCATAGCTCAGCTACATTGTTAGTGTTATGCCCCAAGTTCCCAACTAAAATGTGGAGGATCTCTCCTTTGTTGTTGCGAGTGGTGGCCCCAAAACCTTCAGGTCTTGGATTTCCCTTGGAGGCTCCGTCGAAGTTTATTTTATGATACCCATCTTATGGGGCCTCCCAATGGGAGGGACTGATCTTAGTTGTGTGACTTGGGATTGGGGCTGAAAGAGAAGGGGTGAGGTGGAGTTGCCAGGCATTGAGAATGATTTGCTCAGTTGGAGGGAAAGTCAAATCCTAATCCGTCCATGGGTGTAAGGTGATTATTTCCTTGATGTTGGATAGGATTTTGGACCAGACTTCTTGCCAGTTCAAAGAGGAGGAGTTGAAGATTCAACGGTTCCTTTCTTTCCAAATCTAGCAGAGAATAAAACCAGGTAGTAGCTGGCAAATCCGATTGAGGATGGGAGAGTGAAATATTGAATCTCGCCATCCCTCAATTGTTTCGCTTATGCCATATCAGTTTCTATCAAAGGCTCTCATGATGTTGGCGCATTGATCCCAAAGTTGTGAACTATAGGGGCAATGATTGAGAAGGTGATTATGAGTCTCCTCCTCATTGCAAGATAGATGGCACCAAGAGGGACCTATAAAGCCTCTTTTCATTAGATTGTCCCAAGTAAGGATGCTATTGTTCATCGTTAGCCAAAGGAAAGTGTTGATTTTGGGCCAGAGCTTTACGCCCCAGATTTTGTTCCAAACGACTTCTTTTGGAAGGGATTTATGCCCTGCGTTGAGGAAATAAGCCTCTTGACGGTTGAAGGTGCATGCGTTGGAGTGTCCCCATCTTAGGATGTCCTCCCCATGTTGGCTGAAAATTCTCTTGGAGGTAAGCTTGTCTAGCAGTGGTTGAAGATTTACCTCATGGGGGATGTTCAGCTCTTCGTGGGTGTTTTTCCACTTGCGTCGGGTGACTCTATTTTCTTCAGGAATCCAGAAGTCGACTACTTTTTGGAGTCATGCGCCTTCTATTAAGGGAATAAAAGTACTCAAAGTGGGATCCTTGTCCAGGGCCCGAAGCTACTGCCAAGAGTCACTCCAGAAAAGGGTTGAGGTCCCATCTTGAAGTTCCCAAAAAGCGTGGTCCGTGATCATCCCCTTGTTTTTTCTTAGCCGCATTCCAAATAAGAGATCCAAGGCCTTGAGCATTCCATCTGATTAGTTCTTTTTGCAGTGTGACAGGTGTGTATTTTCTCCTCCAAAGGCGTGACCAAAGGTCTTGAGGCCTCTTTAACCATCTCCACCAGATTTTTGCACTAAGGACTTTGTTGAGGATAGACTAATCTTTGATTCTGAGTCCCCTTGCATGTTTTGGTCTGCACGTTTTTTTCCAACTTACCAGAGCCCATTTGCGACCATCTTTAGTTCATTGTCAAAGGAAGCTCCTTTGGATATTTTTGACGATGGTGAGGATGAAGCTTGGGGCGGCAAGCGCCGAGAAAGTGTAAATAGGGAGGGCTTGTAGGACAGACTTGAGGAGGGTGAGGCGACTCGGCAAATTGACGGAGCAAAAAGTCCAAGAGGCAAGTTTTTTCTGGAAATTGGATCACAGACCTTCCCAGGAGGTGTTCCTTAACGGATTGTCGATAAGAGGGATGCCAAGATATTTGGAAGGGAGGGAGCTGCCATTGAACCCCAGGAGTTGCGTGATATGGCGTTGGATCTGGAAGGGTGTGTTGAAGAAGAAGATTTGGGACTTGGATAGGTTTACATCCATACCCGAAGCATCACATAAAAGGTTGATCACTGAGAGAATTCGAAGAGCTTCTTGAGCTGTAGGGAGTGCCATCATGAGGATATCATCCATGAATTGACTGTGCGAGATGAGCGGGGAGATTCCATGGAGGGTGAGACCTGAGAGGGAATGATTGGTGATGGTCGCTTTGATAGTTCGACTAAGTCCTTCTACCATTAAGATAAAAAGAAAGGGCAAGAGTGGGTCCCCTTGTCTGATACCTCTAGAGGGGGAAAAGGGTTTGGAGGGAACTCCATTGACCAAGATGGAGAACAGGGCCGATGAAGTGAGATCGACAATCCAGGAGACCTAAGAGGGGTCAAAACCAAAGGCTAGAAGGGTTGCCTTCAAGTAATTCCAACTAAGTTTATCAAAAGCTTTGGAAAGATCCAATTTCAGAAGCATACCAGGGGACTTAGTCGAATGTAGGGAGTGGATTACTTTGTGTGCTAGAATGATGTTGTCTAGGATCTGTCTGCCCTCCACGTACCCTGACTGTTCCGAAGAGATGATGAACAGTAGGATGGTTTTTAGACGCTTGGCGATGACCTTCGTGATGAGCTTATAGATCACATTGCATAATGCAATGGGTCGGAAATGACTTGGGGAGGTGACTTTGTTTTCCTTTGGAATGAGAGTGAGGAAGGTGGTGTTGAGAGCTTGTAGGACCCGCCCAGATTTTCTAGAATCTTCTATGATTTCCTAGACTTCTTCTCGTATCGTATCCTAGCAATGGTGAAATAAGTCCATTGTAAATCCATCGGGCCCTAGGACTTTTCCCATCGGGGTGTCCCTAAGGGCTTGATCAACTTCTTCTTGGGTAATTGGACTCATCAAGGTCTCATTTTGTTCTTTGGTGACCTCCTTTGGTATGTGCTTGACGATAGAGTTGATAGCTTGAGTGTGATCGATAGGGGGTTCTGAGAGAAGGTTCTTGTAGTAAGACAGTAGTTCCTGCTCTATGTCTATATGTTTTTAAATTTTCAGGCCTTGGTCTGAGACAAGGTAAGTAATGTGATTGGTATGGCGGTGTTGAAGCATCGATATGTGGAAAAATTTGGTGTTTCTTTCCCCCTCTTTGAGCCATTGAATGCGAGATTTTTGTCTACAGAGAATTTCTTCATGCGCCCATCTTTCTGCCAGTTGTTTGTTGAGAATGGATTATTATTCCTTTAGAGATTCAGTGAAGCCTTGAAGTCTGAGATGTTGTTGAAGGTCTTGAATTTGTTGATTGAGGATTTCTTGAGCGTGGAAAATGTTGCCAAAAGTGGATTTATTCTAGGACTTTAAGTGTTTCTTGAGGTTTTTAGCTTCTGTTGGAATTTGTACATAGGAGTACTTGTTGTGATTGTTGCTTCTTTTCACCAAAGGTTTATGTTTTCTTGAAATTTTGGGTGTGTCAACTATAATTTTTCAAAGCGAAAGTGTTTCATGCCTGGGGTACCACTGATATTTATCGAAAAATGTATCGGTCAATGGTCATATCTTGGAGTATCAATCACAGTGGCATGCCAAGAGAGGCCATCCAGTATGATGGGTTCTGAGATTAAGAAGCGATCTAATCTACAGGAGACATGTTGTGCCCCCGAGTGTTTATTAGACCAGGTGAAGGGTCCATTGTTCGTTTCTACGTCAATGAGATTCAACAATCTGATGATTCGGTGGAACTGCTCGTTGTCATTTCCCAATCTGGGGGTACCCCCCTTCTTTTCCTCTAGACCAATTATCATATTGAAATATCCCCCAAGGATCCATCGATGATTGTCGATGTGATTAACAATCCATTCCAAATGATGGAGAAAGGCTTCCTTGTCACCTAGGGTTGTGGGGCTGTAGACATTCATGACAAAGCCTAGCTTGTTTGAACCGATGAATCTAAAGGAGGTTGTGATGGTCCATTTGGCGGTGAAGAAACCTTCCATCAAAATAGTGGTAGGGTCCAGAGTACGGATATCCCCCCTGCTGCACCTTTTGCATCGACTTCAACTATTTTAGCTTGTTTCCAACATTTTGTCAGAATTTGAGAGGCCTCCTCTCCTAGGCATTTAGTTTCTTGTAGGAGAAGAATGTTTGATTGTTCCTTCATTATCCTTTCCTGGAGCAAGCATTGTTTGCTTCGTGCATTGAGGCCCCTGGTATTCCAAGATAGCATCTTCATGAGGAAGGTGAGGGTTGGAGGGGAGGAAAGTTGTCTGAGATCAGGTGAATCTAACTCGAGTTCACTAGGAAATTGCCTACATATTGAATGAGTTGGTGCTTTGGTTTTCTGCCCCTTTTCTTCTCTTCTTTGGTGGGTTTGCATTGTTCTTTTGAGCTTCCTCATTGTATTCCTAGATTCGAGTTGGCCCGGGCCGATCCTCCCATTGTTGAGCTGAGGAAAACTTTGTGTGCTTTGCGTAACTGATCTGGGGGTATGGTGTAGAGTTGTTGTTTACGGTAGGCTTGTTCTAAGTGTACCATGTTTATTCATGCCAGTTCATGATCCTCCAGATCTATGTTAGGGTCTCTTATTTACGGTCCTAGATTCGCTGAAAGGGAGGTCTATGAGTTGGGGATTTGAGTGGTTACGGGAGTAGGTGGGTTGGGGTCTGGAAAACCTTGGACTTGCTCTAGGAATGTAGGATTTTCCAAGGGGACGGAGGGATTGATGGGATTTCCTGACAGTTTTTGAAGGGCTTCGAAAGAGTTACTGGTTGAGGGTCCAGAGGGGGTTTGGGGAGCCACTTTTTTGGTCGGATTCCTACGGCGTCCTGTGACTTGGGTGAAACCGTCCTTGAGTTTGTCAAGATCCTCAGGGTTTTATTTGATGGAGTTATTTAGGGGGGATAATCATGGAAGAGATGTCCATGTTCATGGTATTTCTAGCATTAAAAGGGAATATGCTCATAATATAATGTTTGGGACCATTCTTCGTCTTGGTAGTCCAAGGTTATGGCTCCGGATAGTGGTTTGGAAATATTTAAGTAAACACAAATACGGGCCTATGCAGTGTACCTTCATTGTTATGTTTCCTCAGAAGCTTTGACATAGATGCCAATCGTATTACCAATGCCTGCTAGGATTTCCTCCAACCATAATTCTTGAGGTAGCGAGTACAGTAGCAGTGCAATGAACCTCATTATCACACACACAAAAAAAATTTGTTTTGTTTTTGTTTTCTATTTCCTTTTAATCTTAGTTTATATAGCTATTTGTCAAAACAGAATGTATGAACTCCATTATAAGATCGGTTAAAACTCTGTTCGTAAAATTTCAAATGGAAAACCTCTAATCTCTACCTACCACAAGAGGTCCCTTTCGCTTCCATTCCATTTAACCTCTTGTGTAATGGATCATGTGTAAAAAAAATGGGTCACATAACCCCGATTACGATTCACTCCTTTTAAAACATCGGGCTTTCATATTTGCGTGTGTGTCTAACTGATTAAATTTGAACCCTAGGTGACTTTACTTTGTTTTCCCACCATACGACTCATCGAGTCGAGTTTTAACATCAAGTAACTAATATATCCACCATGTCTCGGTTAAATTGATGGTCCTTAGTACCAGGGTTAAATTCGTGTGGCAGTTAATACATCCAGAAGCCAGTGGACATTCCACCACGAGGATCGGATTGTTGACTCACGATAACATCGAGGAAAGGAAGAAAGGGGTTTTTCCTCCCGTCGATTCGTGAGGGTTTTAAACATGGCACTTATAAAAATGGGAGGAATGGTCCTCTGTCAAGGCAGATAAGGCTCCGTAAGTTTTTATTAAATGTAGGCCTGCGAGTTCTATTGAAATTACTAGGCTCTATATTCAATAGTCATACCGGTTCTAACACTGTCACATGGCCAACCGCCCTCTGTGCTCTCCACATTTACTCTGAGATTATTGCACACACTTTAGGGTTGAAGTGGGTTCACAGTTGTCATTGTTGAGTTATGCGAGGAGGCCCTGTGTAACAAATCTTTGAGGCACAATGTATTTTCATGGTAATCGCTCCATAGTTGTGACAGACGACGCGGTCCTTATCCCTGGTAAGTTTTCTCATTACGCATTACTTTCTGGTTGTTAAATGATATAATGCATTTCCTAGATTCTTCTTTGGTATAGCTTCTCGGTATTGTTTTCTCATTACGCATTACTTTCTGGTTGTTAGATGAGGTAATGCATTTCTCAGATTCTTCTTTGGTGTAACTTCTCTGTGTTGTTTCTGAAGTTATCCTAAATCCTGTGGGAAATTTCCTTTGAATTTATCTTTGTTTCATCTCTGGTTTTAGGGGGAGTATATTCGTTCGTTTTCTTTTTGTTTACGCTTTGGGAGAAAGGGTTTCATAACCTCCCAGTTTATTTCCCTATGCCGAATCTTTTGATTGATGTCCAGACTTGAGACCTCTACTGGTGTACAGACTGACTTAAATCTTTACGAGGAAACTACTGTCTATTTATGTTTTTCATTGGAATCGTCACTTGCTGCACAAGGACTTCCTCCTTGTAAAAATCTCTTCGTTTTAGTGCTTGTATAATCCACTAATGATGGGCCCTGTTTGATGCAAGGGTACCCATCAGAGAATTAATGCTCCATTCACCTTCGGCCCACGCGTCTGTCCAATTGGAAATGCGACAAGGAAAAGATATGAAAGCCATGCCAGCCTGTCGAACATAAGTTAAGTAGTATCACGAAACTTCCTTACTAACCGTCATCATTTTGTTGGTATTTTATCACTTTTATCTATGATTACTGATATTCTAAATGTTACTTCTTTCAGGGATTTTTACTTACTCACGAATCTCGGATACTCGGTTCCTACCTTCGGTGCAATAGGTATTTGAGTTCCCTTTGTAGGCCTTCCCAGAGTTTCAACAGTGCAAGGGCACGATCTCTTCCTGGATTTCTAGATGTTCGATATAGTTTTGTTCTATTGCTTCCAATAGTTGGGATGATGGGGTCCTCCAGTTGTATTCGTCGCTTTCTTGTCTGACTACTGTGTATAAATATTATTGTACAAGACTTTATTTTAATTGAATAGTGTACCGAGTCGGGTATTTTTATCTCAATCGCTCCTCTATTTAGTCTCATCCCAAACTTTGTAATTTATTTGTCATTACTATCATTTAGAATGTATTCAGCTTCGAATGTTTACAAAGTCCGAAATCCAGTCCAGTATGGTGTAAAAGGAACTTGAGAAAAAAAAATCTTAGGGTTTATACTTATTATAATGACTCTGTTACACAGAAATTCCGTATTATAATTAATTGAGACTATAAGACTTTTCATATGATTGTCTCGTTTTTATTTTGGAGTTGTTGATGCAAATTATGATTCTGTAGTTTCCTTGTCCGGGATTTGGAAAAGATTTCTTCCTTACTCTCGACTTATGGCTCATCATAAAATTTTGACAATACATTTACTATTACTTTCCCGTATGAGTTTGTTGCTATTAGTCTAACATAATTCCTAGGATGAGTTATACTCCTTTATCGCTACAGTTTCACGGAAATTCCAGATATGTGAAAGTCAAGTCCTGGGTTCCAGAATGGTCTTTGGATCCATCGACTCTCGTGCCTTTAATATTCGATTACAAATAAGTGTTTGGCAGAGTTAGGTTTTGTTCAACATTAATTCCAATCATTTAAGGCATAGTTGGCTAGATCTAATCATTTTCGATTTACCACTAATGCCTTACCAATATATATATCAGTAAGGCATTAGTGGTAAATCGGAAATGATTAGATCTAGTCAACTATGCCTTAATGATTGGAATTAATGTTGAACAAAACCAAACTCTGGAATTACAGATATACCTATATATGTGTATATATTTACTACAATTCTACTGTAATGGAGTCTTTAAATTTTCAGAATTATTTTCATACGTAGATATATATATATATATATATATATATATATATATTGTTCCCTGACTCTGTTTTAGCCAGTTCACTTTAGTTTCAATGTATCGCTTGTACATAACTCCCATTGCATAATGTATATATGTTTGTAATATAACTGTACATGTTCTATTTGCATATCAAAATAATTTCAGTATTGCAGGATGTATTTACCTTGAAAACTGAACTTGCGGGTTCATTAATGGAAACTCATATATACTTTAGTCACCAACAGGAAATACAATTCGTCATAGATATTGGTATGCTTGACTTAATCACATCATGAAAACAATTAAATTTTTCTTACTCAACATAATTAATTAAAAAACAAGGAGCAACCGGTAGTCTATACTATTATGAGAGTAGTAACCTCTGCAGAACTTGTCTTACTTAGTTGATACATAAAATGTCCTTAGTATTTACACAATACCTCGTCTTAATAAAACAAGTACATTCCTAGCTAATTGATTAGGAAGTATTTGGTAGGTCTTTCCTCACCGCAACATTCGACCAGAAATTCATTTATAGAAGTAAACAACTTGCAGAACATAACATTTAACTAGAGAGAGGTAGAATAGCATATATGAATCAAGTTGCGGGTAGACAAAGGGAACAACCACGTTCCTCCCAACCGTAGAATAGGGCAACCAAAATCACTTGCCCGATTCACCCCCTAGCCTGACCATGAATCCATGAAGGCGAACTTGAAATCTCCTCTTCAACAATGTCCTTCAATTCCAACAGATTCCTCTTGCCTCACACTCACATAGTGTTCATAACAGCAAGTGAAAAAAAATCAATAGTCTCATTTCCCAACATACTTGGCAGCATCATGCCTCCTCACATATGCTATTTATCCATTTGCCTAGGTCTTTTCCCTCCCTTGGGAATTTTTGCAACTTTCTAAATCCCTGATTTTCAGGGGCTACCAATGGCCAAATCATTGATTTGCCACTTCTAACAATAAGCCTAGAGGTAGTTCCAACATGTTCCCCACTCATGGAGTCATGGTCAGCTAAATTTAACATGGTTGTTCCATTTGTCCTCCTACAGTCAATATAAAATATTTTATTTTCATACAAGTGTCATAGTCAAATAGTTAGTTGGGTCAAATCAGGTCTCTACCCAACAGTCTTAATAATTAATTACAATTATCAAATTCGAAATTCAGAATTGCCATAAATGGCAAAAATTTTCCAAATTCGAATTTACTAAAAACGGAATAAATTTCCAACAAATTTAAATTTCAAAAATATTTTATTTTTTGGGATGTCACATCCTTTTCCTCTTTAGTAAAACACTGTCCTCAGTGTTTGTTCCTTTCTTGGAACAGGATTGGATGAGATTTCCGCAAATCTCCCTCCAACTCGCAAGTGGCCTCCTTGGGACTAAAGTGCTTCCATTGCACCTTTACCTGAGCGACGACTCTATTCCGAAGTGTTATTTCTCTCCGGTCCAGAATGCACAGGGGTTCCACCTGCACCAAGTTCCAATCAATCATATGAGTAGGGTCATGAATATACTTTTTCAACAAAGAAACATGAAATACATTATGAATTCCTAGATTAGCTGGAAGTGCAAGTTGATATGGTACGGGTCCAATTTGAGCTAGTATCTCGAAGGGCCCACAAAATCTGGGTGCCAGCTTGGCACAGTTCCCTAACTTCAATGGGATTTTTCTGGCTTTGACCTTCAAATAAACATGGTCTCCCACTTGAAATTCCAAGTGTCTTATTTTCTGATCTGCATAGCTCTTTTGTCTGTCCTGTGCTTCCTTCAAGTTCTGTTGTACCTTCCTTACCATGTTTTCCATTTCTTGGAGCATCTCTGGTCCAACCATGAGTCTGTCATCCAGGTTATCCCAGCTAATTGGAGTCGTACACTTTCTGCCGTACAGTATTTCGAAAGGCCTCAACTTAGCCGAAGTTTGGTACCCATTGTTATATGTAAATTCTACCAAGTACAAGTAGTCTTCCCACTTGTTCAGTTTTGTTCTTACATACATGCAGAGCATATCCTCTACGATTTGGTTTGTCCTTTCGGTCTGTCCATCCATTTGTGGATGATAACTCGTACTGAAATTCAAATTAGTATTTAGCCCTGCAAAAAATTCCTTCCAAAAAGCGGATGTGAATTTTACGTCTCTATTTGAAATCACCATTTTAGGAATACCATGCAGTCTAAAAATTTCTTTCATGAATATTTCAGCAATGTTTATAGCTTTAAAAGTAGTCTTTATAGGAATAAAGTGTGCAGACTTACTAAGTTTATCGATTACAACCATGATAGAATCATTTTGTTTCGAAGTTTTAGGCAAACCTGTTATAAAGTCCAGCGATATGGTCTCCCATTTCCATTCCGGTACTGGTAATGGCTGTAATAGGCCGGCTGGATGCTAGTGCTCGGCCTTAACCTGCTAACAATCTTGGCACCTAGCCAAGTACTCTGTTGTTTCGCCCTTCATATTAGGCCAACAAAATAGTTTTCTAAGTGTTGTTATTGTTTTCTAGTAACCTGGATGGCCAGAATATGGTTTCTTATGCACTTCGTCCAAAATTGTTAATTTTAACTCTGCTGAATCTGGAATGTAAAGCTTGTTTTTAAATCATAATAGTCCCTTCTTGATGCTTAGATCTGGTTTGTCTGAGTTTGTGGTACTGTTTTGTAGTTCTGTCATTATCTTAGTGTAATCTCTGTCGTTAATACCTGTCGTTCTTATTCTTTGTTCCAGATCACTTTCTGCTTTACTGATATTTATTTCAAATAACCCATGGACTCTTCTGCTTAAAGCGTCTGCTACTTTATTTTCCTTACCCTTGATATGTCTGACCTCGAAGTCGAATTCGCTCAAGAAGCCTAGCCATCTTGCTTGTCTTGCATGAAGATCCGGTTGACTAAACAGATATTTCACCCTGCTATTATCCGTCAATAGTAGAAATTTCCTGCCCATTATATAGTGTCGCCACATTTTTAAGGCGTGTATTACCACTGCCAATTCTAAGTCACGAGTGACATAATTTTGCTCGTGTTTTTTTAGCTTCCAGGACTCATAACAAATAACATGTCCTTCCTAAGTTAGGACACCACCTAGTCCTTCTTTACTTGCATCAACACATACGGTGAAGTCTTTATCTAGGTTTGCTACCTTCGATATGGGTGAAGTTGTCAATAATCCCTTCAACTTGTTAAAATTGTCTTGACACTTCTCTGACTAGTTAAACTTGGTCCCTTTCTTTTGTAATGATGTGATAGGGTAGGCTATCTTTTAAAACCCTTCTATAAACTTGCGGTAATATCCGGCGATTCCCATGAATGACCAGATATCCGCTACATCCTTAGGTACCGGCCATTCCATAATGGCTTTTATCTTGTCCGGGTCTACGACAATGCCTTCTGCTGAAATTACATGTCCTAGATATTGTATTTCTTTTTGATAAAAGTCACACTTGTAAAATTTGGCGTATAGTTTGTGTTTCCTCAATGTTTGCAGAACTATCCTCAAGTGTTCATCATGTTCTTCTTCCGTTTTTGAATAGACTAGAATGTCGTCGATAAATACTACCACGAACTTGTCCAAGTGCTGACTGAAAATACTGTTCATCAGGCACATAAACGTGGCTGGTGCATTAGTGAGCCCGAAAGGTATGACTACGAATTTGTAGTGTCCATATCTTGTCCGAAAAGTTGTTTTGCTTACGTCCTCGTCTTTTATCCTAACTTGATGATAATTGGATCGTAGATCCAACTTTGAAAAGATCTTGGCCCCACCTACTTGATCGAACAAATCATTTATCCTTGGTAAGGGGTATTTGTTCTTAATAGTCATTTTGTTCAGTTGTCTATAATCGATACATAGTATTAGAGTACCGTCTTTCTTTTTCACAAAGAGGACTGATGCCCCCCATGGTGAGACACTCGGTCTGATATACTCTTTGTCCAACATTTTCTGTAATTATATTTTTAATTCTGTCAGTTCGGGTAGACTCATTCGATAAGGTGCTTTTGAGATAGGGGCTGAACTGGGTAGTAGGTCTATGGAGAAGTCTATTTCCCTTCTAGGAGGTAATTTTGGTATCTTGTCCACCGACATGTCTCTGAATTCACGTAGGATAGCAAAGTCTTGTAACTTTGGCTTATCTTCTTTTTCTAATAGATTCGTCACTTGAATGGCATAAACTTGACATCCCTTCCTCATACATTTCTTGAGTTGCATCGCTAAAACTTGTCTGACTGATACTGGTTTTGGTATACCTTGGGTTGTTCTAGCAGTGCCAAAATCGTCTTTATAGCTAAGTAACTTTGTATAACAATCTAGTACTGCTTTGTGTTGTTCCAACCAATCCATCCCGATAATCATATCATAAGATCCTAGTGGTAGGATGTTCGGATTTGTCCTTATATTTTGACCATCTAAGCTGAACTCAAAATCAGAAATAAATTCAACTACTTTCCTTTTAGTTCCTGTTGCAAGTTGTACAAGCCATGATTTTGCGTGCTTTAGTTTCTTAAGTTTATTTGACTCTACTACATCAGGAGTAATATAACTTAATGTAGCTTCAGGGTCAATTAGAACATAAATTCGAGTGTTATTGATTTTACCTTCGATTTCTACCACCGAGGACTGGTGGTCAGCTTGTCGACCATCTATCGTTGCATTTATCCGATGTAGGCTTCTGCCCACGTCTCCCACCATCGAGGCTTCTCGCAAATTATGAACAACAATTCTGTTTGCTGAAATTAAACGTGGACAGTTCCTCCTTAGATGAGGTTCTCCACATTCCCAACACTTTAATGGTTTGCGGGAGATATCCCCAAACTTCTTCATTCCCAGGTTTACCGGTTTATCGTTGCCTTGTGTATTTGGATGATTAGAGTGAAAATCCTTTCTTGGAAAACTTTTTGCTGCATTTCGATAAGGAGTTGGCTGGTATCCCTTCTTCTGTTGGTTCATTCGATCTTGCTTCTTATCCTTCCAGGCTTTGGGAAACTCTACACGCTGTTTATACTGGTCATAGAACATTCATGCTTTCCTGAATACTTCACTCAAGGATTTGGGGTTGTCAAACTCAATTATGTCCCTGTAGGACTGTGGTAAACAACTTAAGAATCGCTGGATTTTTACCTTATCCTCCTGGATGTACGTTACAAACCTTAGTAGTTCTAGAAATTTATTTATAAGGTCTTCCATTGTCATCTGTCCAAGTCATAACTCGTAAAATTCTTTCGTCTTCCTTTCATAATAACTTTCAGAAAGGTATTGTTTATTGAAATACTTTTTAAAATCAGACCATTCCAACTGTTTCTCCTTTAGGCCTTTGGCCAATTTCAGGTCTTGCCACCAAATATTGGCCTTCCCTTTCAGATTGTAGATGGCCATTCTGACCTTCATGTTGCTGGAATAGTTGTAGATCTGGAAGTATTTTTTGATGTCCAACAACCATGCCTCTTCTTCTTCTCCTGTCCTGGATTCTCCATCAAAGGTAGCTAGTTTTATCTTTTTAAATTCTCCTTTAAGGTGGTCTACTTGTTTTCTTTTTTTGTCTGTTTTAGTTCTATCTTCAGTTGAAGGTGTTCCTTCAGACGAACTATCTCCTTTTTCTGTTTCTGGTCCCGAGTTCTTGGAAGCTCTCTTGCTGACTTCTTCGTCGTTATTATCGTCCTTTGGGCTTTTCTTGGTCACTATACTGCACAACAAGACTTCGTTTATTTCTTGTTGTTCCTGTTGAGCTTTCTTCAGTTTTTCATTGTCGGCTTTAAAGACCTGTAGTTCAACAATAAGATTCCTCATTGTTTCCAACACCTCCGTGGGTGAGCTTCCATCACTTTTCTGTCTTGGGTCTCCAAGAGGTCTTTGCTGCAGATTTTCTTCCATCTTGATTTCTGCATCATCCTCATCTGCCATAATTAACATAAAACAGAAAGGGCCTTCTGTTTGTTACCAAAATGTTTATTAGTTTTTTTCATAATTCAGAATATATACTAAGCAACTAATGTGGCCCTGTTCAGGCCCAGTTATGTAACTTTTGCTCTGATACCATATGTAATGAACCTCATTATCACACTATTTTTTTATTTTTATTTTTGGTTTTTTATTTCCTTTTAATCTTAGTTTATATAGCTATTTGTCAAAACATAATGTATGAACTCGATTATAAGATCGGTTAAAACTTCGTTCGTAAAATTTCAAAAGGAAAACCTCTAATCTCTACCTACCACAAGAGGTCCCTTTTGCTTCCATTCCATTTACCCTCTTGTGTAATGGATCATGTGTAAAAAAAATGGGTCACATAACCCCTATTACGATTCACTCCTTTTAAAACATCGGGCTTTCATATTTGCGTGGATGTCTAACTGATTAAATTTGAACCCTAGGTGACTTTATTTTGTTTTCCCACCATACGACTCATCGAGTCGAGTTTTAACATCAGGTAACTAATCTATCCACCATGTCTCGATTAAATTGATGGTCCTTAGTACCAGGGTTAAATTCGTGTGGCAGTTAATACATCCAGAAGCCAGTGGACATTCCACCACGAGGATCAGACTGTTGACTCACGATAACATCGAGGAAAGGAAGAAAGAGGTTTTTCCTCTAGTCGAGTCGTGAGGGTTTTAAACATGGCACTTATTAAATGGGAGGAATGGTCCTCTGTCAAGGCAGTTAAGGCTCTATAAGTTTTTATTAAATGTAGGCCTGCGAGTTCTATTGAAATTACTGGGCTCTATATTCAATAGTCATACCGGTTCTAACACTGTCACATGGCCAACCGCCCTTTGTGCTCTCCACATTTACTCTGAGATGACAGGATGCCCTTTAGGGGTGAAGTGGGTTCACAGTTGTCATTGTTGAGTTCTGCGAGGAGGCCATGTGTAACAAATCTTTGAGGCACAGTGTATTTTCATGGTAATCGCTCCAGAGTTGTGACAGATGGCTCGGTCCTTATCCCTGGTAAGTTTTCTCATTATGCATTACTTTCTGGTTGTTAAATGAGATAATGCATTTCCCGTATTCTTCTTTGGTATAGCTTCTATGTATTGTTTTCTCATTACGCATTACTTTCTGGTTGTTAGATGAGATAATGCATTTCCCGGATTCTTCTTTGGTGTAACTTCTCTGTGTTGTTTCCGAAATTATCCTAAATCCTGTGGGAAATTTCCTTTGAATTTATCTTTGTTTTGTCTCTGGTTTTAGGGGGAGTATATACGTTCGTTTTCTTTTTGTTTACGCTTTGGGAGAAAGGGTTTCGTAACCTCATAGTTTATTTCCCTATGCCGAATCTTTTGCTTGATGTCCAGACTTAAGACCTCTGCAGAGTTTTGAATAGTTCCATGATGATATTTTTTTTGCAATGCCTCCAATACTACTTACAGTAGTCACTACCCTAGTCGTGCTCTGTTCGATTCGGTTAAATAGTTGGAAAATCGATGTAATATTAAAAATACTTATAACTACTATATGTGATTCGGTTCTGGACGGTTATGCGTGGTTTTCTAGTTCGGTATGAACAATTTATTCCATGCTGGTGTACAGGATGACTTAAATCTTTATGAGGAAGCTACTGCTGTCTATTTTTGTTTTTCATTGGAATCGTTACTTGTTGTACAAGGACTTCCTCCTTGTAAAAATCTCTTCGTTTCAGTGCTTGTACAATCCACTAATGATGGGCCCTGTTTGATGCGAGGGTAGCCATCAAAGAATTAATGCACCATTCACCTTCGACCCAAGCATCTGTCCAGTTGGAAATGCAACAAGGAAAAGATATGAAAGCCATGCCAACCTGTCGAACATAAGTTAAGTAGTATCACGAAACGTCCTTACTAACTATCATCATTCTGTTGGTATTTTTTCACTTTTATCTATGATTACTAATCTTCTAAATGTTACTTCTTTCAGGGATTTTTACTTACTCACGGATCTCGAATACTCAGTTCCTACCTTCGGCACAAAAGGTATTCGAGTTCCCTTTGTAGGCCTTCCCAGAGTTTCAACAGTGCAAGGGCATGGTCTCTTCCTGGATTTCTAGATGTTCGATATAGTTTAGTTCTATTGCCTCCAATAGTTGGGATGAGGGGGTTCTCTAGTTGTATTCGTCGTTTTTTGGTCCGACTATTGTGTATAAATATTATTGTACAAGACTTTATTTTAATTGAATAGTGTACTGAGTCGGGTATTTTTATCTCAATCGTTCCTCTATTTAGTCTCATCCCAAACTTTGTAATTTATTTGTCGTTACTATCATTTAAAATTTATTCAGCTTCGAATGTTTACACAGTCCGAAATTGTTACCCATGATTTTGGTCATCATGATGATGTATTGATGATGGTGTACTCAGGCTCTTCATAAGAACTTTCTCCTGAGAAAAGTTACTTTCTTCTCTTTCCAGAAATCTCATTTTTGAGGAAGGTTCGCAGGCTTCTAGTATAATTGCCTGCGAGAATGCCTCATTTTCGTAGGCTGTCTTAAGCCAGAGTGCGAACATCTCACACTGTGTTGAACTTCTAGGGTGCGAACTCTTTTAAAGCAAGGAAAAAGATGAATTCTCGATGCTTCTAGAAGGGAATCTTCTAGAAGGATGGGTTGGCATTCGAATGGTTATCCTAGTACTGGATTCCCTGATATTTTGGGATCATTATTATCCAAGTAACTAATTCATTCTCTCCTATATATTGAGGGAATTCTCATGGAAAAGGTTAAGCAAGATTCATTGAAGAATTTGTGAAAGAATTGTGTGAAGGACTCAACATTGAACAGAAGCTTGAAGACTCTAGCAGGTCTATCAAGAGGATTTGATCTTCTTCATGCAAGGCTTGAGCAAGTGTGTGTGTCAGAGCCAAGGGCCATGGAAAGGAAGTTTGTGACATCAAGGCTCAGGTTGTAATCTTTACTTTCCATTAATATGATACGGTAGCATGTCCCTTTCCCATAAAGCTACTTCCACTTTATTGTATAATTCCTTGATCATATACATAGATTGATGGTTGAATAGATTGTGCTATCTTCACTTTGGTTGGTTTGTGTTGTCTTGGTCTTGGCTGCACGAGAGCACTGGAGCGAAGCAGGAGCAACAAAGACCATAGGAAGCGATACTAAGGTATGTTATTTGTTCCTGCCTCCTAGTTAATTCAATGGTCAAAATCTAGGGAAAGAGTCATGTTTTGTCTTGCTTTGTTCTAGATCCAGGTGGATCTAGGGAGATCGGTTAGTGTCCGCACCTACGGATTTATCCAATAACAGAAATCCAGTCCAGTATGGTGTAAAAGGAACTTGAGAAAAAAAATCCCGGGGTTTATACTTATTATAATGACTCTGTTACACAGAAATTCCCTATTATAATTAATTGAGACTATAAGACTTTTCATATGATTGTCTTGTTTTTTTTTTGGGGTTGTTGATGCACATTATGATTCTGTAGTTTCCTCGTCTGGGATTTGGAAAAGATTTCTTCCTTACTCTCGACTTATGGCTCATCATAAAAGTTTGACAATCCATTTTACTATTACTTTCCCGTATGAGTTTGTTGCTATTAGTCTAACATAATTCCTAGGATGAGTTATACTCCTTTATTGCTATAGTTTCACGAAAATTCCAGATATGTGAAAGTCAAGTCCTGGGTTCCATAATGGTCTTTGGATCCATCGACCCTTGTTCCTTTAATATTCGATTACAGATAAATGTTATATACACACACACACACACACACACACACACACACACACACACACACACACACACACACACACACGCATTTAAAGATATACCTATATATGTGTATATATTTACTATAATTCTACTGTAATGGAGTCTTGAAATTTCCAGAATTATTTTCATACGTAGATATATATATATATTGTTCCCTGACTCTGTTTTAGCCAGTTCACTTCAGTTTTAATGTATCGCTTGTACAAAACTCCCATTGCATAATGTATATCTGTTTGTAATATAACTGTACATGTTCTATTTGCATATCAAAATAATTTCAGCATTGCAGGATGTATTTACCTTTAAAACTGAACTTGTGGGTTCATTAATGGAAACTCATATATACTTCAGTCACCAACAGGAAATACAATTTGTCATAGATATTGGTATGCTTGACTTAATCACATCATGCAAACAATTAAATTTTTCTTACTCAACATAATTAATTAAAAAACAAGGAGCAACCAGTAGTCTATACTATTATGAGAGTAGTAACCTCTGCAAAACTTGTCTTACTTAGTTGATACATACAATGTCCTTAGTATTTACACAATACCTCGTCTTAATAAAACAAGTACATTCCTAGCTAATTGATTAGGAAGTATTTGGTAGGTCTTTCCTCACCACAACATTCGACCACAAATTCATTCATAGAAGTAAACAACTTGCATAACATAACATTTAACTAGAGAGAGGTAGAATAGCATATCTGAATCAAGTTGCGGGTAGACAAAAGGAACAACCATGTTCCTCCCAACCGTAGAATAGGGCAGCCAAAATCACTTGAGCGATTCACCCCCTAGCCTGACCATGAATCCAGGAGGGCGAACTTGAAATCTCCTCTTCAACAATGTCCTTCAATTCCAACAAATTCCTCTTGCCTCACACTCACATAGTGTTCATAACAGCAAGGCAAAAAATAAATCAATAGTCTCGTTTCCCAGCATACTTGGCAGCGTCCTGCCTCCCCACATATGCTATTTATCCATTTGCCTAGGTCTTTTCCCTCCCTTTTCGAATTTTCACATCTTTCTAAATCCCTGATTTTCAGGGGCTGCCAATGGCCAAATAAGTGATTTTCCATTTGTAACAATCAACCTAGAGGTAGTTCTAACATGTTCCCCACTCATGGAGTCATGGTCAACTAAATTTAACATGGTTGTTCCTTTTTTCCTCCTACAATCAATATAAAATATTTTGTTTTCATACAAATGTCATAGTCAAATAGTTAGTTGGGTCAAATTAGGTCTCTGCCCAACAGTCATAATAATTAATTACAATTATCAAATTCGAAATTCGAAATTGCCATAAATGGCAAAAATTTTCCAAATTTGAATTTACTAAAAACGGAATAAATTTCCAAAAAATTTAAATTTCAAAAATATTTTATTTTTGCGGATGTCACACGCAGCCAAACCGGTGCATGCGTGAAGTCTTTCTTCTATGGGCTGAACTTTTCCATCCAAAAATGGAGGAAAAGACCTGCCGAGTTGTAAAAGTACGACCCCCCCTCAAAGATTTTGTTCTGTCCTCCAGGTTATGTAGGATGATAGTGAAGAAGCTCTTTGATCCAAGTTGAAGGTCGTAGTGACCTTTGGGTTTCCACCAATGTTGAATCCATTTCACTAAATATTTCTCTGATGGCCATAGTCCCATAAATTTTCGTATCAAGGCAAAATCCTTCATGTATTGTTTCTAATCTTCTTTTCTAGGAGAGTTGATAGTAGATTTGGGGGCGACAGGAGCCTGCAGAATGCATTTTCCAGGTCCCCAGGTGCGAGTGTCTTTTGGATGGTTTGTTTCAGGGTCAATCTCCATGGGTTTTTCCTTCGGCATCTCATCCTCCCAAAGAATGTTTTTTCATTTTCTTTGGAAGTTCAAAGGGCGGTCGTTTGAAGTGCTTGAAGCCCAACTCGGGGGCGATGATAGAACTGTAAGAGGGGCCAAGAGGCCCCCCTTCCTCGACCTCCATGGTCGTGATAGAGACTTAAGGCACTGTGCGCAGAGGGGCTCGAGGTGGAAACCCTAGCAAAAATCTTCTAATCAATTAGTGTAAATTGTTTTATAAATTTATTGGTTATTATTTAAGTGCAATAGTTCAAAATTTTTATTTATGTATAAGTGCAAGAGAGTGTTCCAGTGTAATAATCACGAGTTTTTGTGCATTGAAGTGTATATTAGTGTTCTAATTGTATGGGAATGTACATGTTGTTGTGCATCTAGATTATAGGGATAGATAGTTGAAATGAAAATAAAAAAAAATCCTAGATATGTGACAGTCAAAATAAATAAATATTTACAGAAATAAATAGTAAAATATAAATAATCTCGAAAGACTATTGGGTATGGTTTAGTGACCGAAACCAACAGAGCCTCCAAGACCTAGAGGAAGATAGGGTTTAATGGTGAACATGATGAGGGAACGATGTTTATGCAATGTTGTATTATTTATTATATAAAGAAGTACAATGTTGTATTTTTTATTACACAAGTACGCATGGCATTGGCATTCACAATACCTGCCGCCAGGTATGAAGTTTGATAACTACGATTGCCCGCCCTAATTGACTAACTGTGATTGTCTGCTTTAAGTTATTCAACGAGCGAATCCAACTCATAGTCAGACAGATTGCGCTCAACATTGACGGTCAACAATGGTGATAAGATGTCACGGGTATAGTTTGCATACTATTAATGGATATTCAACGTTTCGATGAGAGCAAGTGCGACGTAAAGGAGAATTTGGCGTACGAATTTGTAGTGGTTTCCACTAATTTCAGAGTGGCCAATATTTTTGGCGTATGAATTTGTCGATGTTTCCACTGAA
This sequence comes from Picea glauca, assembly GCA_000966675.3. NCBI lineage: Eukaryota > Viridiplantae > Streptophyta > Pinopsida > Pinales > Pinaceae > Picea > Picea glauca. Next base: position 568,790 of record JZKD02S1649626.1, read on the forward strand.
AAAAAATGATTAGAGCACCGACCCTGGGCAATAAGACTTCTAATTCACGGACCAATCACTCATTATAATAATATATTTAAAAATAATACGAGAATAAAAATTTGATTTTGCAAAGTTAAACTTTGGAATATCACTAAATTTTTTGGGTCAATGGCTACACTAATAGAAAGTCAAAGTGAAATGAACATTATATACCATGCCCACAATAGGTATAATAACACAAGCATGTGTTAACTTGGAATTTGTTATGTTCTCACATTTTTGTGGATGTTAATCTCGATGTTTTCACCCCTACCTAGTGTAATTAAATGGTCTTTAAATAGTCATAGGTGCAAAAATATTGAGATTGACACCTTGAAGAAATCGGTACCTCTTAATGCACAACATTATAAGAATAAGGGGAATTTATATTATTTACAATTAAGAAGAGCAACACAAAATTTGAGTCAAATGGCTCGATAATGCTTCGACTGACTATTCATAGTAGCTATTGTATATAAAGAGGGTAGTTGAACAAAATATTACCATATGATTAGAGTTACCCCAGTCATATGAAAAAAGACACATACAATTTAATTTGGAAGTTATTTTTGTTATACATATAAAATATCTTTGTTTGTACTCATATTAAATATATCATTAAGTGGAAGAAACTACCCAAAAAACATGTTGGAGAATACACAACTCATAAAACAAAGCTCAAATTTTGCCTAAGCTTTGTGGGCAAAGTTTATGAAAAAGAGGACTTGTTATAAACTCCCTAACTTATTTTTTAATAATAATATAAATTAAACGTCACAATCTAGCTATACGCCAAATTGACCTATGAGATCCCTTTGTTTGTGGGACAAGGGCCCCTCTCCATGCGATGATATGACTACTTAGTCAACAAAGGTGTATTTACCCCACTCTCTTCAGACTCAAACATGTGACCTCCAAGGGTGGCAAGGACAATGTCTCTTTACATGGATGACAATTTGTAGAACAATGTTTGTGATTCATGTGTGGTTAATATTTAGTTTTCTGGTATTGAGACTTTCACAGTTTCATATTGCAACTTAAGCATTGATTCAATTTCTGTGAGTTTACGATCATAGATGCTTTCGTAGAGTTCATTACTGGAATTTGTGTCTTTACAGATTCTGTCATATCAGAGTTTTGTTGTTGCAACTTGCATTGCAGCAACTCAAGTTGTTGAGATTTCTTTCATGTTGCAACTCAAGTTGTTGAGATTTTTTTCATGTTGCAGCTTCGTTGCTTCAACTCTGCTTGCAGTTGCACTTTATTTTGTTGTTTTTTATTTATCATAGCTTTAGTCTTCAACAATTTAGAATTGATTTGATTGTTTTTGGATGAGTGAACACTTAATTGTCACAACAAACAAGATCTTCATTATACTTGAGTAAGTCACCAGTAAATCATAGTGTAGATTCAATTTCCGCAAGTGTGATTTCAATTTCCATAGGTGTGATTTCAATTTTTACAAGTGTGATTTCAATTTTGCAAGTGTGACTTTCGTTTCCTGGAAGTGCAATATTTACTTCCCTGCAACTTAGGAAATAGTCTATTTTGGTGACTTATTTACGTATCTTGAACCCTCGATTTGTGACAGTCTAAGTACTACAACCCCTTAGAAAAACATTACTACAACTTGCATATACGGTGCGCGACATTTCGTAAGTAAGATACAACCTCAGATTGATAATTAAATGTACACTTTTTGGTTTCTCGCTAATTAATTAGAAAGTAATTGAAAAGTTCATCATTTTTGGCGTCGTTGCCGGGGAATTGTCAGAAGAAGGTAGTTGTTGTTTACTTGTGTGGATTTCCTTCATTACAATAGATTAAATGTTATGATTTCTTTTCAACAATTTGTAGAATTATTTTATAATCTTTTCTATGCCCAAATATAGATATTAACAAGGTAGATTTATTAGCTCTTCCAAAAAATCCCGAAAAACTAACATTGCAAGTCAATCACAAGAGGGAAAGGGGCTCAACCAACCGAATTACTTATCCCCCCCAACGATTTTTCTTGCCAAGAAGAAGCTTGAATCATCTCCTCAGGAATCAGAGACTATACAAGGGTCTCTGCACATAGAGGGCCTACTTTCAAAAGAGTAGATCAATGAGCAATATCACTCTGAAGAGTTCCTTTTTCCCGAGGTGCCTTTAGAAACAAAGGACAACCCTCGAGAAGAAATGGCACACGAGATTGTCAAAGAGGAACCCTCTACTTTCAGATTCCCAATCAAAGAAATAGATGAGGAGACCAATATGAAGAACATCCCTCATTCATCCTTGCAAAACTTTCATGGGTTATCTAAAGAAGATCATGATACCTTCCTCTATGCTTTTGATGTACTTTGCAGAAGCTACGACTACACGACAAACGCCCAAAAACTTAATCTTTTTCCCACCACACTCAATAGCATTGCACTACGATGGTTTATGGGTCTTGGAAAGGATAAGATTCGCTCATGGGATCAAATGACAAAGAAATTCATAGACAATTACCAAGACTACTGCAAAGATAAAGAAATAAGAGAGGAAGTCTTCAAGATGAAGCAACATGAAGATGAGAGCCTCAAATATTATGTTGAATGATTTACCTATAACCTGCAGAGGACAAAGTAAGGAGATTTGTCTCCTAAGACATGACATGTCTTATTTATAAGAGGAATCGAAGATGATTGTATAGAACTCCTTAACTTGATGGTTGGTGGAGATGTTTCTCAGTTAGAATATGATATTATCTTGGAACTTTGTCGTAAGTATTATAGAGGTACATAAAAAATGGGCAAAGGGCCAAGAGATATACTGGCAAGAACATGAAAAATTGTTGGAAGTGAATTCGTAAGAGTAGAAATTGAGAACATGTTAGAAGACTTCAAGATGACATACTTAGTTCCCTGAGCTCCCAATTGGATACATTGCAAATGAAGAAGAAGAGGGAAGAAGAAGAACAGACATTGGTGATCTATTGTCTGAGATGCAAAATTGAGCACCCAATGAGAGAATGCACGTTGGATCAGATCGAGGTTTGTGGAATATGTAGCAAGGACCATGCTACTCATAACTATCCATCCTTATTAGGATTAAAGGTTATTTACCAAAAAGATGAAGAAATAGAATAATTATGATATGTCTCTCAGAAGAAACTCTGGAAGCCCAAAACCTCAAGGTATGATCCAAGATCAATCGCAATATTTCAATTCATATTGTCACACACCAAAATGTCACACTTAAGTGTCGCACCTATTTATGCCTAAGTGTCATAAATTGTCGTATGCACCTTACTAAGTGTCGCATGCACTTTGTCAAAGTGTTGTATGCACCTTACTAAGTGTCGCATGCACTTTACTAAGTGTCACAACACCTTGACACTATGAAAGAACATTTGTCATAATCCTTAGTCAGTGTGGAGGAGAAATATATCGTATGAAGGTCAAAATACTATGTGCACATGAATTATTATTTATTATTCATAAAAAAGAAATTAATTTAGTGTGAAAATCCACCTCACATTAAGTTTCCTAATCTCAAGGGGAAGTTGAGAATCTCATGGATGGTTGAGAGATTTTATCAAACCAAAATTCTAATTTGGTGGATCTTGAGAGATATTTCCTCTTTAAAATCCTTGAGAGATATTTTCTCCCTAAAAATCTTAGAGATCCCAATTTAATGGATCTAGTGAGTGCTCTTCTCCATGGTGGTTAAACCTCCAAATCCTATATAATGAGGGCTTTCCATGGTGAAGGGGGGAAGATTTGAGGTTTCAAACCTTGGATCCTAGGGAAATAATTCAACATTTTTATTTCAAGATTCATGCAAGGGGTTGGATGACGAGAGCTTGATGAATATTCTGCATCGTCAATCATGCTTTGTAAGTTCCTTCTTTGGCTTTCCAATATCAACTTGGCCTATTCCCTTCAAGTTCATGTGTTCTACATTTACTTATCTATTGTCGTTTCAGTATTCATAGATATATATGCTTTATATAATCATCTAGAGTAGGTAGAAGAGTTCCTTTGCTAGTCTTTGCAGGATTTCATTTACGTTGAGGAGCTAGGAGATCAAGACTACAGATTGGAGTAGCGAGGACGAACATCGCAACAAGGTACGCCATATTCTCATTCTTCTCTCTTGCTTGATTGATCTAGTTAGATCTATAGGGAAATTAATAACCACTTGTTCTCTTTAATCTTTGGACCAAAGATAAGTGTCTTGTTCCAAAGGGGAGCTTAGCCTGGCCACAGGGTCAGATTTATCACAACAATTGGACTAACCCTTCAGTGCAATATGCTTCTCAACCATGGGGTATGCCAACACAACAATGGGTAGCTCCTCCTCCAAACCAGTTATGACAACAATGTTGGTCAACTAAGAGGGGGGGGGGTGAATCAGTTGTTACAATGCTTAAACAATTATGCTTCTTTTAAACTCTTTGCTGAGACACTAAATGATAATCACAATAATGCAGGGAAATAAACAATGGCAAATTCAGCATCAGTCACACATATGAGAAAC